>CM053605.1:72955492-72982125 GCA_028646535.1 Procyon lotor | reverse complement strand
CTATAAAGAACTTCTCAAACTCAACACCCAAAGAACAAATAATCCAATCAAGAAATGGGCAGAAGATGTGAATAGACATTTCTGCAGAGGACATCCAAATGGCCAACAGACACATAAAAAAGTGCTCAACCTCACTTGGCATCAGAGAAATACAAATCAAAACCATGATGAGATATCATCTCATACCAGTCAGAATGGCAAAAATTAGCAAGTCAGGAAATGACAGATATTGGCGAGGATGCGGAGAAAGGGGAACCATCCTACACTGTTGGTGGGAATGCAAGCTGGTACAGCCACTCTGGAAAACAGTATGGAGGTTCCTCAAAAAGTTGAAAATAGAGCTACCCTACAACCCAGCAATGGCACTACTGGGTATTTACCCTAAAGATACAAATGTCGTGGGGCACCTGAGTGGCTCAGTGGTTAAAGCCTCTGCCTATAGCTCAGGTCATGATCTCAGGGTCTTGGGATCAAGCCCTGCATCGGGCTCTCTGCTCAGCAGGGAGCCTGCTTCCCCCTCTCTCTCTCTGCCTGCCTCTCTGCCTACTGGTGATCCCTTTCTCTCTGTCAAATAGATAAAATATTTTTTAAAAAAAGATACAAATGTAGTGATCTGAAGGGGCACATGCACCTGAATGTTTATAGCCGCAATGTCCACAATAGCCAAACTATGGAAAGAACCTAGATGTCCATCAACAGATGAATGGCTAAAGAAGATGTGGTGTGTGTGTGTATATATATACACACACACACAATGGAATGTTATGCAGCCATCAAGAGGAACGAAATCTTACCATTTGCAATGATGTGGATGGAACTAGAGGGTATTATGCTACGCAAAATAAGTCAGAGAAAGACAATTATCATATGATCTCTCTGATATGAAGAATTTGAGAAGCAGGGCAGGGGGTCGTTGGGGGGATGGGGGAGGGAAATGAAACAAGATGAGATTGGGAAGGAGACAAACCATAAGAGACTCCTAAACTCACAAAACACACTGAGGGTGGCTGGGGGGTGGGGGGAGTAGGGATAGGGTTGCTAGGTTATGGACATTGAGGAAGGTATATGCTATGGTAAGTGCTGTGAAATGTGTTAAGTCTGATGATTTACAGACATGTACCTTGGGGCAAATAATACATTATATGTTAATAAGAAAAAATAAATTAATAAAAAATAATAATACATTATATGTTAATAAAAATAAATTATTAAAAAGAAAAAATAAAAAGAACAGAATAAAAACAAAGTCCTTTGAAAAGAAAGTGATCTGACAAAGTGAGTCTAAAGTTTATGTGGAGAGGCCAACAACCCAAAATAATCAATGCAATATTGAAGGATAAGAACAAAGTTGGAGGAGTCACAGTACCTGACTTCAAGATGTACTTTAAAGCTATAGTAGTCCGAAAAATGTGGTACTGTCAAAAGAATAGATATATCGATTGATAGAAAAAGATAAAGAAAACAGTAAAAAAATCTGTACTCTCAACCGACATTTGACAAAAGAGCAGAGGCAAATTCAATGGAGAAATGATAGTCTTTTCAACAAATGGTGCTGAACAACTGGACATCCGTATGCCAAAAAAATAAAGCATAATCATTAGCATCAGCATCTAGACATTTACCTTAAACTTCACCAAAATTAACTCAAAATGGATCACACACCTATATGTAAAATGCCAAACTGTAAAAAATCCTACAAAATAATACAGAAGAAAATGGAGATAAAACCTTATGTTTGACATTGACACTTTAGTTAAGTATCAAAGGTACGATCATAAAAGAAAGGGTTGATAAATTGGACTTCATTAAAATTAAAAACTTCTGCTTTGTGAAATATATTATCAAGAGAGTGAGAAGACAAGCCACACATGGTAAGAAAATATTTACAATAGACATACCTCATAAAGTATTGTTATTCAAAATATACCAGAAAGTCTGAAAACTCAGTAACAAGAAAATGGACAATTTCATTAAAGAAATGAGCAAAGGATCTGAACAGACACTTCACCAATGATGATATATAGATGGAAAATAAACATATGAAAGGATGCTTAAAATCATCCATCTTGGGGTGCCTGGGTGGCTCAGTGGGTTAAAGCATTTGCCTTTGGCTCAGGGTCTGGGGATCTAGCCCCGCATTGGGCTTTCTGCTCAGCGGGGAGCCTGCTTCCCCCTCTCTCTCTGCCTGTCCCTCTGCCTACTGGTGATCTCTCTCTCTCTCTGTCAAATAAATAAATCAAATCTTTAAAAAAAATCCATCATTAGAAAATTGCAAATTAGAACAACAATGAGATACCACTAGATATCTATTAGAAAAGTTAAAATTCAAAACACTGATAACATGGAATGCTGGTAAGTATATGGAGGAATAAGAACTCTTACTCATTTTTGGTGTGGTGGAAAAATGGTACAGCCACTTTGGAAGACAGCTTGGCAGTCTCACACAAAACTAAACATACTCGTCCCATACGATCAATTAATTACACTCCTTGGTATTTACCCAAATGAGTTGAAAAGTTATGTCCACACAAAAACCTATACAAAGACTTTTATAGCAGCTTTCTTCATAATTGCCATAATTTGGAAGTAACCAATAAGTTTTTTAGTAGGTAAATGGGTAACTTGTATATCCAAACTGTAAAATATTATTCAGTGCTAAAAAGAAATGAAGTATTAAGCCATGGAAAGAGATGGAAGAACCTTAGATACATCTTGCTAAGTGAGAGATGCTAGTCTGAAATGTTGCATACTGTATGATTTCAATTGTATGACATTCCAGAAAGGGCAAAATTATGGAAACAGTAGAAAGGTCGGTGGTTGTCAAGATTTGTGGGGAGGAAGGATGAATAGTGGAAGTACAGAGGATTTATAGGGCACGATAGCTACCCTGTATATACTACAATGGTGAATACATGTCAGTATATATTTGTCAATACTCATAGAATGTATAGCACAGGTAGTGAGGTACATTATGGATGCTGGTTGATAATGATATGCCAATGTTGGCTTATCAATTATAACAAATATACCACACTAATGAGGGATGTTTATGGTGGGTATATGTGTGTGGGGGGAGAAGTACATAGTGATTCTCTATACTTTCCACTCAATTTGGCCATGTATTTAAAACTGCTCTAATATATAAAGCCTATTACTTAGAAAAGAAAACAAACCAAGAAAAACATGTTTGATTTAATTTTACATTATACGTCCATTCAAGGAGTGTCCAATAATCTGGGTTTCATTTTGTCTTATTTTTCTTGTACAGGGGAGTTCTTCTAACCCTCAACCCCAAACACTCACACACTTTTCCTATGCCTGTTTAGTGCTTTTCCAACCCAAAGGTTATTTTCCATTACCAGGGAGATACAATTTTAAGGTACAATATCTTATAGAATTGTTAGAAATTTCAGGTCTAAGGCATTGTTTCTCTTTGTTTCAGGCCATTAGGTGCAGTGATATAAAGTAGAATTGGTCTATCTAAATGACTGAATTTATTAGGGGAGCTACATATTTTAGATTCTATCATGGACTCAATCTAGAAAGACTTTGGTAGTAAAATTTCTTTCTAACATGTTAAAATCTAAGTTGATGTGACAGTTGCACAAGATCAGATAATAAGCATAGGCATTGATAATCATTGGCAAAATATTTTCTAACATAAGATGATGTGCTCTAGTGGAGGAAGCACTTTGATCTACTGGTGCTCATGCTTGAAAAGATATAGATGAGTTGCTGGTCACCAAAGTTGCAAATATCTTTTAGTGGTTCATTAGTAAATCAAAGTGTTGTCATTTTAATATACAGAGAGAGAAGTCTTCAGCAATGTGAATGCATGAGCCTTTAGAAAGAACTTGTAACAGCAATGATTTTATTTCTTATTTTTTCTAACTTTAAAATTTGACTTTTGTGGTGAATTGTAGATATAAGATTGTATGCATGTATTTTGGGCATACAAAAAAAACACAGGAATAAATGCAATATGTTCAGAATCATCTCTGGTGCTTTGCACTTTAACCAATTCATTCACCATTTAAAAACAATTAAAAAATTCATTAAGCTGGATTCTGCCCTTGGATACACACAAGAAAACCCCCATTGAAGTCAATGGAAATTGTGCATGCATATCCAAGGGCAGAATTTGGCCTGCTGTGCTTAATTCACTCTGATCATTCCTATTAATTCAATATTAATATTTCCGTTCATTTATTCAATTAGTTCTGTGGTATTCAAAATTCATTGTATGTAATACATTGCGATCAGTCAATCATTACATTTCCAGTCCACTTTCTAACAATCAATATTTGAAGTTAGTCAAGGCAAAATGCACTTAAAAACCAAACAAATAGAAATAGAAGATATCCTTCTGCAGAGATATTGCCTACTTTGCTTCGTGGTTTCTTGGGCCTGACCTCTCCCTGTGGATTTAGTCAGTGTTAGAGACATTAGCAAATTGTGGGGCAGAGTTGGCCCTTAGATCAAATGCTGCTTTGTGGAATAGCCAAGTAGGGCTATCTAATAACAGCCAGATGTGAAAGACTAAGCTCATGAAATACCCACCATTTAATTAGGTCACACAATACCATTTGGCTCCCAATCAAATTTGGGTTATCTCTGTTCTGAGCAGAGGGATCTCTTCTGTCTTCAAGGAACATAGATCAAAATGAACACAGTATGCTAGCATCACAGTATAAACATTGCATGCATGAATAAGTGGGGCTAAACTCAAGAAGTGTAATGATCCCTTTGCTCCAAATTCATTTAAGTATAGTTTCTTTAGGCAGAAGAACTAAAACGTCTTGCATACTTTCTATATTCGTTTTAGGTGTCCACAATGTGCAAGATTATCAGTAAATCTTAGAAGGGAAGTCTATAGAAATCGACAGTTGACATTTATTAAGCATTTTAAAGAAAGAGTTATGTTCACCATTTTTGCTTTGTAACAGTTTTATTGAAGTATAATTGACATCAGAAAAGCCATATATTTAAAATATACAATTTGGTACGTTTTGACAAAGGTATTTTGACACAGGTTTCACACCTATGAGACCATAATTATGGTCAAGATATAACATATCCATCACAGCAAAAAGTTTCCTCACATTTCTAAACATCTTCCACATCTCCCTCCAGGCAACTACTAATCTGTTTTCTGTTATTAGAAATTAGTTTTAGTTCTCTAGAGTTTTAAATAATCCAAAAATATGTATTCTTCTATGTCTGGCTTTTTTTCAGTCAGAAATATTTTCAGATTATATTCTGTTGGTGTGACTCTCAGTAGTTGATTCCTCTTAATCTCTGAGCAGTATTCCACTGTGTAGATATAATTTATGTAGTTCTCTCATGGTGGGCATTCTGATTGTTTCCAGGTTGGGGCTATTACAGGTAGAGCTGCTGTGAATATTCAGGTACCAGTCTTCTTATGGACATCTTTCCCCTGCCTTAAGGAAATACATTGAAATGGAATGACTAGATAATGTGGTATGTGGATGTTTAACTTTTTAAGAAACTGCCACACTATTTTTCAAAGGGGTATGCCATTTTACATTCCTAAGTAATGTATGAGAGTTCCAGTTCCTCCAAATCCTTAGCATTACTTGGTACCCTCAGTCTTTCTAATTTTACCCATTCTCATAAGTATGTAGTGAAATCTATTATTGCTTAATTTGCATATTGTTAATGACTAATTATGCTGAACGTCTTTTCATGTGCATGTTTGCCATTTGTTTATCTTCTTTGGTGAAGTATCTATTCAAATCATTTGCCCATTTTTAAGGAGTTGTTTCTTTTCTTATTAAAGAGTTATTTATGTATTCAGAATAAAAGTCCTCCAGCAGATATATATTTGGCATATTTTCTATGAGTCTGTGGTTTGTCATTTTATTATCTTAACACTGCCTATTAAAGAGCAGAAGATTTTTTCTTTTGATGATAGCCAGTGGATCAGTTTTATTTTTCTTTTGGAATCAGGTTCTTGGTTTTATATGTAAAGAGTATTTGCCTAATCAAATGTTGCAAAGATTTTATTCTAGAAGCTTTATGATTTTATATTTTACATTTAGGTCTATGATTCATTTGAACTTAATTTTCACATACTTTACAAGTTAAGGATTGAAGTTGAATTTTTTGTGCATATTAATATCCAATTTTTCCATCACTATTTGTTGAATAAAGTAACCATTTTCCACTGAATTGTATTTGTACCTATGTAAAAAATGAGTTGTCCATATATTATGGATCTATTTCTGACCTATTTTGTTCCACTGATCTATTTGTTTATCTTTATGCCATTTCAACTTATCTTGATTGCTGCCACATTGTACTAGTCTTGAAACTGGTAGTCTTGGTCTTCAAGTTTATTCTTCTTTTACAGTGTTGATTTTGGCTATGCTAGGTTTTTTACATTTCCATATGATTTTTTTTATATCAACTTGTTAATGTCTCCAGGAATCCTACTGGAATGTTACCTGAGACTATATTAAATCTATAGATAAATTTGGGAATGTTTGACATCTTAACAATATTTGTTGTTATTCCAACTGGATGTTTTATATTCTAGTCAACAAGCATGGGATATTTCTTCCATCCATTTAGATATGCTTTATTTGATAGTTTTCAGTGCACAGGTGTCATTTTTTGTCAGACTTATTTTTAAACATTTTGTATTTTTATGCTATTGAAAATATTTTTTAAATTTAAATTTCAGATTTTTGATAGAATATGATCTTTTCTATATTGGAATTATATGTTATAGTCTTGCTCAATTAATTCATTAAGTTTAGGAATTTTGTTGTGGATTAGGAGTTTTCTACATAGATGATCTTATCACCTAAGAGCAGAGATAGTTTTAGTTTTTTTCTAATTTGAATGACTTTTTTTTCAAAGCTATTTCAATGCCTAAATCTCCAGTACATTGTAGAATAGATGTGATGAGAACAAATATTCTTATTACTGATAAAGGGAAAAAGCACTCAGTCTTTCATCCTGCATATGATGTTAGCCATAGGTTTTCCTTAGGTACCTTTCACCAGTCTTTGGGCATTGCCTTCTATTCCTAGTTTGCTGAAATTTTTATTGGAAGTGACTATTTAATTTTGCCAGATCTGTGTATTTGTGTGTGTGTATGTGTGTATGTGTATGCTTGCATATGTCTATTAAAATGATTATATGGTTTTCCTTTTACAGTTTATTAATATATAATTGTGAATTAAATGAGTTGATTTTTGAAAGTTGAATAAGCCATGCATTACTTAGATAAATTACACTTTATTTGATATATTATGATCTTGCTTATATATTATTGCTGTTGACTTGTTTATATTTCAGTGAGAATTTTGGCAGGCATGCTATGAAGGATATACATGTGTAGATTTCTTCTAATGACTTTGTGTCTCATTTTGATACCAGGTTAATGCTTGCCTCATAGAAGGAGGGGGGCAATATTCTCTCTTCTTGGAATTTCTGAATGCATTTGTATAGAAATGGTACTATTGTTTTCTTGAATGTTTAATAGAATCATTAGTGAAGCTATTTTGGATGGAAAATTTTTGGAAGATTTTTAAAGCCAAGTCAATTTACTTAAAAGATATAGGGTTATTCATACACTCTCTTTCTATTTGAGTAAGCTTTGGTGGTTTGTGTTTTTTTAAGGAAATTCCCTGTTTCACCAACTTGTCAAATTTATTGGCACAAAATTTCTCATAATATTCTCTTATTATCCTTTAAATATTTATAGAATCAGCAGTGAGCTTCTTTTCTCATTTGTGATATTAATGATACATTGTCTTTTCTCTTCTTTCCTTAGAAGGCTTGCTAAATGTTCACCAATATTACTGACTCTTCTCTAAGAATGAGCTTTTAGTTTCACCGAATATTTCTATTATTTTTCTGCTTTTTATTGCAAAATGACTCATCTATTATTATTTCCTTTTTTGATTACCTTAGATTAAATCTCTGCCTTATCTTACTAGTTTTTGAAGAGCAAGTCATTGATTCCAAAACTTTTTTATTATTTCTGATTATTTAATGCTATAATTTTCCCCAGTTAATACTGCTTTGTACTGCTTCAGCAGGATTCCACACACTTTGATGTGTTGTGTTTCCATTTTAATTCAGTTCAAACTATTTTATTGTTTCCCTTTGATTTTTTTTTTTTTTTTTGGCTAGTGGATTTCTTAGGAATGTGTTATATAATTTCTAAATATTTATAGTCTTTCTAGGGATCATTCTGTAGTTGTTTCCTAATTTAATTTTATTATAGCCAGAGGGCATGCTTACTTTGACTTTTAAATATATTGAGACTTGCTTTCTAGACCAACATATAGGCGATCTTAGTGAATGGTCCCTGTGTACTTGAGAAAAGCATATATTATAGTGTTGTTGGCTGGAATGTTCCACGAATGTTAACAACGTTCGATTGGTTGATAGTATTTTTCAGTTCTGTATTGTTACTGATTTCTATTTATTCTATCAGTTATTGAAGGAGAAGTATTGAAATCTCTGACAATAATGGTAGATTTACTTATTTTCCCCTGTGATTCTACCGGTTCTGGCTTCATTTATTTTGAAGCTTTGATATTAGAAACATCAAAGTTTAATATTGTCATGTCCTTCTGTTGAATTGATGTGATTATGAAATGATTTTAGTTTCCTTGGTTATATTCTTTTCTCAGAAATCAACTCACTCTGAAATATAAATATTTAATATTTAGTTATATTTACTCTGGAATATAAATATTTTATATAAGTATAAAATAAATATTAAGAATTCTATGTTCCGGGGCGCCTAGGTGGCTCAGTCGTTAAGCAACTGCCTTCGGCCCAGGTCAGATCCCAGGGTCCTGGGATCGAGCCCCGCATCGGGCTCTCTGCTCTGCAGAAAGCCTGCTTCTCCCGCTACCATTCCCTCTGCTTGTGTTCCCTCTCTCGCTGTGTTTCTCTCTGTCAAAAAAAAAAAAAAAAAAAAAAAGAATTCTATGTTCCTTTGATTAGTGTTAGTATGATAAATCTTTCTTCCTTTTAATCTATCTTTGTCTTCATATTTAATGTGTATTTCTTGTAGGCAGTTTATAGTTAAATCTTGCTTTTTGGTTTACTCTGCTTATCTCTAGCTTTTAATTGAAATTTTTAGATTATTTCTGTTTAATGTAATTATTACCATTATAAAGTTTCAGTTCATCATCTGCTCTTTGTTTTCTCTATATTCTGTATGTTGTTACCTTTTCCCTGTTTTTTTTTTCTGTTTTCTATTTGATTGACTATATTCTATATTCCATTTATGTCCTTTGTTAGGTTATTAACTATTACTCTTTGCTTCATTATTTTAATAATTGCCTTATGATTTAGATAATTGCCATATGTCTTTAAGAACCTTACCAAAGTATACTGCTATTACTCTTCTCCTATACATAGTCTATTGTTTTAAACTTTACATATATATGTTATAAAGCCCACATATTTTTTATTTTTGTTTAAAAAGTACATTCTATTTTTGAGATTTTATTTTTATTTATTTGAGAGAGAGCACAAAAGCAAGAGAAAGAGAGAGAGAACACAAACATGGGTGGGACATAGGGAGAAGCAGGTTCCCCGTTGAGCAGGGAGCCCAAGGTGGGTCTGGATCCCAAGATCCTAGGCCTATGACCTGAGCTAAAGGCAAAACCTTAACCCACTGATCCACCCAGGTATCCCAAAGTGCATTCTATTTTATTTTTTTTTTTAAATTCAATTAGGTGTAGTTTTCAACAAGTACATTCTATTTTAAAGGGAAATACTAAGAAAAAAATGTATTTATCCATGTAGTTATCTTTCCCAGTATTCTTCATTTCTTTGTAAAGATAACAGGATTTCATCTATCATTATTAAACCTGAGTGAATTCTTTTAACATCTCTTATTATTCAGACCTGTCAATAATGAATGCTAAACAAAATAAGTCATTTAGAGGAAAAACAATTATTATATGATCTCATTCATATGTGGAATTTAAGAAACAAAGCAGAGAATCATAGAGGAAGGAAGGAAATAATAAACCAAGATGAAATCAGAGAGGGGGACAAACCATAAGAGACTCTTAATCATAGGAAACTGAAGGGTGCGGAAGGGGAGAGAGGTCAGGAGATGGGGTAACTGGGTAATGGTCATTAAGAAGGGCACGTGATGTAATGAACCCTGGGAATTAAATAAGACTGATGAATCACTGAACCCTATGTCTGAAACTAATAATATACTATGTGTTAATTAATTGAATTTAAGTAAAAAAGTAAATAAAATAATAAATTCCTTCAGCTTTCGTGTACATGCAAAAAATTTTAGTTAAGTTTTGTTTTCAAAAGATATTTTCATACTGAATGTAGCATTCTAATTTGACAGATTTATTCATTTGGTACTTTAAAGATTTCACTGTGCTGTTTTCCTGCTATCATTGTTTTTGGTAAAAAATCTGCCAGATCCTTATCCTTGTTTCTCTGTATGTAACATCTTTTTTTCTTTTGGATGCTTTTAAGATTTCTCTTTATCCCTGGTTTTGAACAATGTGGTTATAATGTGACTTGGTATGTTTTCCTTTGTTAAGATTTTCTCTTTATTCCTGGTTTTGAGCACTAGATTTCTCTTTATCCCTGGTTTTGAACAATGTGGTTATAATGTGACTTGGTATGTTTTCCTTTGTTAAGATTTTCTCTTTATTCCTGGTTTTGAGCACTGTGGTTATA
This sequence comes from Procyon lotor, assembly GCA_028646535.1. Classification (NCBI taxonomy): domain Eukaryota; kingdom Metazoa; phylum Chordata; class Mammalia; order Carnivora; family Procyonidae; genus Procyon; species Procyon lotor. The sequence goes on along the minus strand of CM053605.1, from coordinate 72,971,415 downwards.
ATGTGACCTATATGTTTTCCTTTGTTTCTTGTGCTTTGAGTTTGTTGAGCTTCTTGGATCTGTAGGTTATAGTTCTCATCAGTTTTGGAAAATTTTCAGTCATCATTTCTCCAAAGTATTTTTCTGTCCACCCTCTTTCTCAATAGCTTCATAGACTCCAATTATACACATATTGGGACATTTGAATTCCCCTCCCCAGCTAATTTTCTATTCATTTTTTTAAATAATATTTTTCTCCATATATTTCATTTTGGATTTTTGTTAGTTTTATATCTAGTACAAATTCACTATTTTTTTTCTTCTGCAATGCCTTATCTGCTGTTAATCCTCTGTAGTGCAGTTTGATCTCTGATGTTGTAGTTTTCATCTTTAGGAGTATGATTTTTTTTTATTTTTCATATATTTTTCCATCTCTTTCCCTATAATACAGTTAAAAACTATCTTAATATCGTTATCTGCTAATTCTAACATCTGTGGAAGTTCTGGGTTGTTTTGTATGATTTTTCTCCTAATCCTAGGCCACATTTTTCTACTTCTTTGCATGCCTAGAAATAGTTGATTGGATGCCAGACATGATGAATTTTATTTGAGTGTCCAATATGTTTGTGTTCTATAAATATTCTAGAGCTTCATTCTGGAACACAGTTAAATTATATGAAAATAGTTTCATTCTTTTGGCTCTTTTAAAATTCATCAGTTGAGACTGGGATGGTATGTAATCTAGGACTAATTATTCCTTACCACTCAGGCAAGATGCTTCTGGGTATTCCATTCAAGGCTTATTTATTAGGAGATTTTCCATGTTGGTTGGAAGGGATAGGCATTATTCTAGCTCTGAGTGACCATCAGAAACTGTTACCTCTAATCTTTTTGGGTCCTTCTCTCCCCAGCCTTAAGTAGTATCTTTAATGACCAATGGCTCACCCTTGAGCATTGGTCATTAAAGATACTACTTAAGGTGGAGAGGTGGGGAGGTGGCTCAATGCGTTAAAGCCTCTGCCTTTGGCTCAGGTCATGATCTCAGGGTCCTGGGATCAAGCCCCACATCGGGCTCTCTGCGCAACGGGGAGCCTGCTTCCCCCTCTCTTTTTGCCTGCCTTTCTGCCTGCTTGTCATCTCTCTCCCTCTGACAAATAAATAAATAAAATCTTTAATAAAAAAAATGACTAATACCCAGCTGAATATTATAAGATAATCCTCTATGGGTATCTGGAGTTCTCTCTCTGTATCTTCCTCCTCTTTGATACTGTATCTTACAGATTTTAGGCATCTTCTTCTCTCTAGACTCTTCCCCTCATCCCCTCAATTCAAGGAATTTGCTGGATTGGCCTGGCTTCCCCTTCCCTGGACCATGTCTTGGAAACACTTTCAAGGCAGTAAGCTAGGGCAACTGTAGGGCTCACCTCATTTTTCACCCATCTTTCAGGGGTCACTGTCCATTATCTGATGTTCAATGTTTTGAACATCATTGTTTCCTATATTTGTCTATTTTTTGTTTGTTTCAATCACAATAAAACTGGTTCCTGTTACTTCTTCACAGTAAGAGGTAAAGGCTTACATTCACCACTGAGTCATATTTATTCTTCCATGGTTTTCTCATTTGTATCTCAAACAGAGCATAGAAATGAGCAGTTGATGGTTCATCTGGATTTTCACACCATGAAGACCTGGGAGAATTGGCACTTATTAAGTTAACTGGCTAACTGTAGATAAAATCTATCATTTGTAATAAAAATTATCTAGGGGTCAGAATAATTTAGATTGGCTAAATTCTAATTTGAATTCAGTGACGGTTTTTCACGTGACTCTGCTCTTTTTGTTACTGGATAAGTTGGTGTGATTCCAGACATTCCATAATGGCTTAGAAGAACAAAATCCAGTAATTACCTCAGTCATTTTAGCCTTATACTTAGGGATACTAGGTGTGCCACCTATAGAACGAATTTGTGGGTTAGAGGAGTATAAAGGCCACTGAAGATCTAACCCAGTCTTCCTTTTGATTTCTCTTTAAAGCAACATAACCACAGCTTTACTCTCATCATTTCAGGATGATCCACTTACTTTTCTCTATTATTTTATCTTTAAAGATGTAGCTAAATAAGAAAATTGTCCTGCTCACTTAAAATATTTTCTTCCTCTTCCCACATTCCAAAATTGCATAATGTTTTCCATTATTCTTAATCCCATGACTTAAACAACTGTTGTGATTTCATAAGTGGAAGCATTTGACTACAGGTGGAGATTAATTTGCAAAGGCAGGAAAACTGTTGAAAACAAAGAGCTAGTGTCCAAGTAAATATCTCTTGAGAAATTAGGAAGTACAAGCTACATTGCATGAGAGGAGTTGTTACTGAGTATTATGATTTAAAGAATTCCAGGTGGTCTGTGTGGGTCATAATACTAGGTTTCCATCCTGGAATAATCTTTGTTCTTTCCAACACTTTTTTTTTTCCTTTTTTTTAACCAGTGTTTCTCCTGTAAAGTGCTAGAAAGTTTGTTCGTATAAGCTTATTAAGTGTGTAACTATATAACACAAGATGAAAACTGAAAGAAGGACCTGTTGAAGAAACATTATTTTCTGCAATCTATAGACATAAATTAGGCAAGAGAATTTGGGGGGTAACGATGGGTAAAGAGGGGTTGGTAACCTGGCTCAGTGCCTAATTCTCCATTTTACTCTCTTCATGTGGATATAGCTCTCGTCTCTACAGGTTGAAACTTTAGTGTACTTCAAGGCTTTTCTCATTTTTGTGTTTATGGGGGAAGGAAAAGGGATTAAAGTCGACTCCCTGTTCTTTGGTGGAGAAGGAAAGTTATGTTGGTAAATCATAGATATACTGTTTATGTATCAGGATGATCTATATCACTATGTAAGTGGCTGCGAATGAGAAGCAGGATAAGATAGTGTCTATGAACTGCTGTCTTTTCGTCATGTGTCAAGATAGACTCTATGACTCGCTCTTTAAGGGCATGTAACGAATCCTGCTAAAAATTCAAACAGCCTATTCTCTTTAAGACTAATGAAGTTAGTTTTACTTACCTATTTTAGCCAATTATGTCGCACTCTATATAAATCTTCCATTCCATTATATTGCCCAAAGAATAAACTCCTTGGCGTACCATGGCCCCTTTCATAATCTCATCCAATGACATCTCATGCCTCATCCTTCCTTGCATCTTAATTCTTCAGTTGCACCAAACAGTGACCTTTCCTGAAGCATGCAGTTTTATGCTTCTTCCCTCTTAAGATCTTTTTTCTACCCAGACATTTTTATCTCTTCCTTGCCAACTGTACTCTTGTTCCTCCTTCATGATCCACATCAAGTCAAATGTCTTATCTTCCTTGAAACCATTCTTTTTTTCTTTCTAAGTGGGCTCCCCACCAAGCTCAGAGCCTAACATGGGGCTTGAACTCATGACTCTTAGATCAATACCTGAGCTGAGATCAAGGATCTGACATTTAACTGACTAAGCTACCCAGGCACACCTTCCTTGAAGCCGCTCTCATCTCTCTTAGGAAGAGCCAAATCTTCCCCTATTTGTACACTTTTATAGTAAGATTTAATGTATATCAATGGCTACCACCATGAAGAACAACATACTGTATCTCTATCGTCATAGCTAACATAACTGATGCAGGTAGGCCTTAAGTCAATGAGTAAATGAAATAATGAAGCTAATGAATAGTTCCTTTCACACACAGAGATGCCACTCAGAGCTGACAGTATTCAGCATTCTCTTTTCACGCGCAAACAATGCACTGAGCTCATCAGTAGGAATTGTTCTAACTCATTTCAGAAGGATTTTGTTGCATTGGCTAGTCAGTACCAGCCTAGAAGCGTTGATGTACTATGTCTTTACAGGTTGGCTAGAGGGAGTGAAGCAAAAACACAGAACAGAGATGCTGATGTTCAGCTAACCACTGACTCCATACTATAAACAGAAAAGAAACAAAAGTGTCAAAGCAACGGAAATTTCATGTCAGGGAGCTGGGTAGTCAGAGCTTATTTATTGGCTTGACCCTTAATCACAAACTTTGTAAAGTTGTTCTAGTAGTAATCTCCTAGTTATTAGTGCAATGATTACAAGTAAAAAAAAAAAGAAAAAAAAACCTACACTTACCAGCAGTTACATATAACTGCAACCACCTGGACTTGTAATCTCTTTACTACTTTCCTTCAATATTTCCACTATCACTTATGGCTTCTCCAGAAAAAAACCAAAAAACAACAACAACAAAAACCTCTTCTAGTAGAATTACTAAAATTTATCTATCAGGTAATATCCACGAATAAACAACAAATGATTTTTTAAGTCATTACCGTTCTCAATGCTTTATTTAAATAAATGACAGCTACTTTCCTTGTCACGAACATTAGTATATCAAGATTTTGTTTGTTCAGCCTAGTAAATAAATGATTTCATTACATTTTATATTTTGTTTGTTTCTAAGGCTAAAAGAACAAGTAAACACAGCATGTGGGAAACATGCAAGATCTGTAGTGAAAGCTTATAAAGTGGCTGAATAAATAAAGGCCGGCTTTCATTTTTTGTTCTTATCCCTGTTCTCTAGCTTGAAGAAACAATGAAATTAAGCTAAATAGAATTTATTTAGTAAAGTTCACCTGATGTGTTAAAGACAGATCTTCCAGTTTAATCTTTCTAACTCTGGGCCTGGCCCTTTGAGACTATTATCATCTTTTACATGCCCCTTTTACGTAGAGAAAAGAGAAAAAAAAATGCATGAGACAACTGTGAAATATTTTGCAAGATTTTAATATTACTAGAGCAAACTTTCATTCCCTTTGTTTAGCGGCCAGCTGTAGCTGACACAAATATATAGCTGCTAGCTACGAGCCCGCCCTCCGACTGAGAGTTTATATAAGGATTTATTTATGGCTAATTTCTTTATCTTTATATTGAATATCATACTTGGTAGTATCTTTCAGCTTGTAATTATTTTTGCTTCACATCAAAACAACATTAGAAATTAAAGTCCATTCACTGTCGTGTATGAGTCACAGCCTACGATGTGGATCTTATAAAAGATGCTCATTTTTCTTTCTTTTCCAGACCCCCCTCCTCTTCCTCTGTTCCCTGCACCCGTCCACCTGCACTTCATTCACAGGCCTCAGTACTTTTGATATTAATTAAGTCACACTAATATGTATTAGCAATATATACTTGTCAGAGAAAGGAACTTTTTCCTGCCGGTCACCCTGATCTACAAACCAAGGAAACCTCAGTTTCTTTACCTATCAGCGTCGTCTTCATGGTTGGATTGTTTATGTCGACCTCCTGAAGCGCTTACTGAATAAGAAAGACTCACTTGGTACCAAGCTGCCTTTCCTTTCCTTGGTGTGGAATCCTATAGTGCTGTGGAACTTACAAATAATTGAGTTATTTTTAAACCACTGGATGTTTTCCAGTCACTCTATTTCACACTGGATTAATTATGTAAGAAAACTGAATTGTTCCTCACCAGTGTTACAACTTTTAAAAACAACATGCTGTTTAAATTCAGGTTTGGCAACTCTGGCCCGAAACCCCTCAAATTTATGGTACCACACCCATAGCATAATAAAACCTTTAGTGGTCCTTTGTCTTTTAGCTTGCCTTCTATTTTTTCTCAAGGGTGTTTTATGCTGGAAGATGCAAACAAAAGTTGTCCAGATGTTATTTGTATCAGAGCAGGATTTCAGTCCAGCTATCTGTGCTTGCAAATGTTTATTTTAATGGGTTATTGTGCAATCTTGCTATGTAGACCTTCATGGCCTTTATATGCATGTTCTCAGCAATGCCAGGACATTGTTTTTTAAAATATATCATTTTAGTCCAATTGAATGATTACTAGTCACTAGGGGAGCAAAAAATATAACACCTGTAGAAACAGAGTATATTTTTGCCAATGCCCCTCTGTTGACACCATGCAAACTGCCTGATTATGAAACCATGACCAATGGGCTTTAGGTAAGCAGGAGGAAGGTGTGGTCCAAGCCCTAGCAACAGTCCAGCCCTGAGACAAAGTTACACAGTTACGCCGCTGCAGTAAACATACCAAGGGTGTCGAAAAAAAGCCCGGCTGTTGCCCCATGCAATCTGATGGAATGAAAGAGGAGCTTAGCTAAATCACTGTAGTTTGAGCTGCAAGTTTATTTTAGCTATTATAACAAGCATGGGGCTGGTCTTATTATTCATTTTTAGATTCTAATAAAATCTTAACTGATGTCTCCTTGATACTAAAGTCAATTGTTTACCCCGTATCTAAAAACATACATTATGTCAGATGCACCAATTAGTGGTGGAGAATTTCTAGTCCTTAAAATAAAATTTGAAACTAAATTCCATCATACAGAAAAAGATTTGTTTTTCCAGAAAGTGCTAAATTTTAGAGGTACTAATTTTCTCTGATAATTTATTTAAAATCAAAGGATATTTCTAGTACACATGTGAAGGACACATTTCACATTCTCTGCTGTTGAAAAAAAAAAACCCACTTTGAATTTAATCTCAGTTTTAAAAAGGACCCCTAAGAGGAAAATTATTTTAAGACCTGTAACATCAAAGACTTATCAGTCACAGTAAAGGTTTCACTAGGCATTTCATTGACTTTTTCAGTAAAATATAAATATTTAGTTGAAAATAAAGCAGAAGATAGTCTTTTTGAGTCAGCTTTGAGGTAAATTAAATGTTGGTGTGGTTTTGTAGATATGAGCAGCCATGATAAAACTTGGTGATCCAGAAGTTAGTGTATTATGAGGAAAACAGTTGTTTAAAACTTTGGAAAGAATTAGATTTTAGGTTATTTCATATGATGGTGTGTATATGTCAGTCAACATTGATTAATAACACTATCCTATATTTGTCTAATAGCTTATCGTTTAGACAGTGGACATTAACTCGTGGCTTTACAGATTTGGATAGCTTATCTAGTGTCATACTCTTATCACTCCCTAAGGTCTGAAATGTCCTCATTGCTGTCTTGTTCTTCACAGGTGTGGACACAGTGCTATATCTGTGAAATTCAGCCCCCTGTTCTCAAATGGCTTATTGTTCAGATGAATCAATGGCTAGCATAGTCAACCCATTAAAAAGTGACATGTGGCATCAGTATCCCCAAATATAGGACTTATCTGAAATATCGATTAAGCCTCTCCTTTTCTCTATTCAAATCTTGTACCCGAGGGGCACCTGGGTGGCTCAGTCATTAAGCGTCTGCCTTCGGCTCAGGTCATGATCCCAGGATCCTGGGATCGAGCCCCACATTGGACTCCTTGCTCGGTGGGAAGCCTGCTTCTCCCGCTACCATTCCCTCTGCTTGTGCTCCCTGTCTCACTGTGTTTCTCTGTCAAATAAATAAAATCTTTAAAAAAAAAAATCTTGTACCCGAGCAGTTAAATATGGCAGCTTTTTGGCTGAAAACAAGAGCACCAGAGAAGGAAAGACAAGTATGTTGTTGCTTTCCCTCTCTCGATCTAGGAAGCTCTATTGCTGCAGGAAAAACTCAGATAATCAGAATTCTCATGTCTTATTTGGGTTGCCTCGGCAGCTGACCCCAAGATAAGGATGTGAGGGCAAGCAGTTTATTTGGAACACTAATTGAAGGTGGTAGGATGGAGATTGAGAGAAATGAAGTCATGCACCAGGGAGTGCTTTATTAGCTAGCTATCTCGGGATGTGGCTGGCACTTGACACTGCAGAATACCCTAGAATATAGGGGGAAAGAGACCTCAGAATAATCCTATCCCAGAGGTGAGAGAGCTGAGATATTTATATACCACCTCCTTAGAGGCACTGAATGCAAGGGTTCTTGGGTAGAGGTGGGGCCGATGGGGTGGAGTGGAGGCAGTGGTGATGGTGTGTTAACTCCTAGTATTTCTGGACTGCCTCAGGTGCACAGAATAAACCCTCAAGCACACAGAGGCAAATGGGTACAAGGGGAATTCAGCCAGATTACACCACAAAGTCTGCAGGATGAAGATGGGATATTGTGAGCATCTTGTTACATTTGGCGAAGAAGACATTCTATGATTGGGGTTTCTAATTAGCTAAAGATTTAATTAAAAATGTATACTTTGATTCATGTTGCCAAAAACGACTCTAAAATATTTTTAAAAGTGTTCCCAGGTGAATTGCCTGGGGATTAGGATATATATCTTTCCTTGAAAGATTGAGATCACGGGATCCTGTGGTCCTAATCATAATGTCTCAAGAAAGAATATTACCCAAGGCGTAGTCCAAGGTATGGGGAATGCAGATAATTTTGCACTCACCTCAAAGAAATGTTTCAGGAATTTATTCTGACTGAAAAACTAAAGCAAAATGTGTTGTGATTGGCCATGTTTTGTTAAAAATAGACTATAACCCAAAAATTAAAAATCCTAATTAATTGAAAGATGTACAAAATTAATTTCTGTTAGTCAAGGTTTTATTATGACTGCCAAAAGGAAAGCAGAGCCATTAATTCAAGAACTCATTAGTCTATTTATCCAGCGACTTTTATAAAATATTTACCAAGTCCAGTAAATTATAAAATGAATAACATGAAGGTGGGCCAGGCAGTGGTCAAGGTCTTTAGAGTAGTTGAGACTTGATACTGAAATTCAGCTCTGCTGCTTTCTAGCTAGGCATCGTCAAGTAATTTATCTTAGTTCTCGAGTCTCAATTTCTTCTTCTGTAAAATAAGAGTAGATGAGTTAAGGAATCTAAGGAGATTATATTTAAAATGAACTTAAGAGCATGCCTGGCACATATGAAGCACCCATTGATGTCACTTTCATAAGCAATGGCAATCGGAATGCTAGGGTTGCTGTCCTCAGAGTCCTCCCAATCTGCTAAAGCGGACAGGTGTATCCATGTAACACAGGGCAAAATAGGATAAGTGTTCTGCAATCACAGAGGATGAGCACAATTAGAAAAGTATCTTCTGGGGCGCCTGGGTGGCTCAGTGGGTTGAAACCTCTGCCTTCGGCTCCGGTCATGATCTCAGGGTCCTGGGATCGAGCCCCACATCGGGCTGTCTGCTCGGCGGGGAGCCTGCTTCCCCCTCTCTCTCTGCCTGCCTCTCTGCCTGCTTGTGATCTCTCTCTCTCTGTCAAATAAATAAATAAAATCTTATTAAAAAAAAAAGAAAGAATATCTTCTGAGATATGTAGGTGGTTCCTGGAAGATGAAAAGGTTTCTGGTAGATGATTTTATGGGTCAGATTGAAGAGGTGAATATAAGTCAATAGTGTTTCAAATGGACCCGATGGGTCTGAAATGTTTGAGTACCAGGGGCCTGAGACACAGAGCTCACATATTCATCTCTACATGCTGGGTGGTCCCATGCTTCAGTCCTTGGACTTCCCTTTCTTCCATTCTCATTCCGTGAGATGATCTTACCTATTCTTCATAGCTTTTATACTATCAGTTCACTGGTGACCTCTAAGTTTAAATCGAAGAATGCTAAATGTAGGTTTTCAGATAAGGTCTCTCCACTGAACCCCCTTGCGCATTTCCGCATAGCCACTGGGATATCTAAAGGGCATCTCACAGTTAATATGCACAAACCCAATTCTTTATGTTTCCTCCTGGAGTTTTCTTGTTTCTCCCATAAACTTCCACAACTCAGGTAATGGAAATTCCATCCTACTTTCATTCAGACCCCAGCCGTGGTGTCCTCTTTCATTACTTTCTCTCTCAAAGCATACACCTACTTCGTTATCAAATCTGTTGTCTCAGATTTGAAAATATATCCAGAATACAACCTCTTCTTACCTTCTCTCCTAATACCATGCCGGTGTCCCTCCTAAATTATTGTAATAGTCTCTTTAAATGTGTTTCAATGCTTTCTGCTGAGAATAAATAGCAACAAGTTTAATCCTGTTTGAGTAAAGTATAGCGTGTTCCTTCTCTTCAGGACACTGAAAGGCCCCTGGCCATCATTTCATCCAGACTAAAGCCCAAGTCCCTGCATGTTCCAGAAGACCCTCCATGATCTCACGTCTATTACTTTTGATCTCACTTCTTGCCTCTTGATTATGTCATTCCAGTCATACTGGGTTCCTTGTTCAACAGATATGGCTTCACATTCTCATCTTGGGTCTTTGGTTTCCCTATCTCCTCTGTCAACATCACACCCCAGTCAATCTCCTGGACAATGTCCTTACCTTCTTTAAGCTTTTGTTTAAAATTCACCTTTCTCTCTGAGGTCTGTACTGACCACTCTGTTTAATGCTGTAATCTATACCCCTTAACACATGTTCACATCTTTTTCAGAATGAGTCTGCACTACTTATTTTTTCAAAGCTCTTGTTGCCTTACAAGTCAGTGTATCATTCAGTACTTTTATTTAATATTTACCTCTCCCCACTGCTGGTAAGATACAGCACCACAAGGTGTTTGCTGAAAGAATGCTCCACACAGGTAGCTGTTCAAGATTAATAGAAGTGATGCTCTGTTTTCTTTCTCCTTTCTTCTGAAGTGTGTTTTTCCTCCATTAACAGAAATATCTGCTTCAATCCACAGTTCACAATATTCCTGATCATTTAAAAGATCTTCGATATGATTTCTGTACTTTTAAAGTTTCTCTCCATTGGAAACTGTAATATGATATGACGTAAAGAACTGTGATTTATTCTATACTGTGGGAGATTTCTTTCTGCAAAAATTATTACTGGGGCCCCTGGGTAGCTCAGTGGTTTAAAGCCTCTGCCTTCAGCTCAGGTCATGATCTCAGGGTCCTGGGATCAAGCCTCACATCCGGCTCTCTGCTCTGCAGGGAGCCTGCTTCCCTACCTCCTGACCCCCACCTGTTTCTCTGCCTACTTGTGATCTCTCTCTCTCTCTCTGTCAAATAAATAAATAAATAAAATCTTTAAAAAAAATATTACTGCTAGATCCATATTAGGAAAAACACTAATACCATACTGAGTAACTCCAGTATGGTGAGCATTATATGTATTAATTCATTTAAATTCACAATAACAATATGAATGGCCATCTTCTTTAATGATTTGAAGGCTAGAGATCAGACACATTTAGTAGTTTGCCAAGATTCACAGAGTAACTGGGATGGTAATCTGGAGTTGCACACTGTTTTTTTTTCTGACTTCTCAGCTCTTATTTTTGATTGGCCACCTTGATTTGATACATGAATCTCTATTGTGTAGACATGAGAAAAATTTAAAAATGCACAAATGTCTCTGAATCCAACAAGTGAAGGATAAGTGCTTTTTAATAAATGCATGTTTTTATCCAAGGAACTTTATCATATTTTTATTTTTTAAAAGATTTTCTTTGTTTGTCAGAGAGAGAGGGAGAGAGGGAGTGAGGGAGTGCACACACAAGCAGGGGAGCAGCAGGCAGAGGGAGAAGCAGGCTTCCCACTGAGCAAGGAGCCCAATGTGGGACTCCATCCCAGGACCCTGGGATCATGACCCCAGCTGTAGGCAGATGCTTAACCGACTAAGCCACCCAGGCGCCCCTATCATATTTTTAATACTTATCTTGTTTTTAGGCCACTGTGCATTGAACAACAACTTTGCAGTGAACATAGATATAGAGAAGACTTCATTCCATATAAAAAAGATACTGAGATTAAGCATCCCAATAGAAAAAGTCAATGAGTAAGTTATACTTACTAATTATTCTAAGGAGGTTTGAATTGTCATAACTGTATTGTATAGCTATACTACTTTTTTTCAAAAACTTATTTAAAGTAGCATCTCATGATGCTACTGACTAAAAGCAATCTTTGAAATATTTTTAGTTTCGATACTTTCTCCTTTTTTTCTTTTTTAAAGATTTTATTTATTTCTTTGACAGAGAGAGAGCGATCACAAGCAGGCAGAGAGGCAGGCAGAGAAAGGAAGGTGGACTCCCTGCTGAGCAGAGAGCCTGATGCAGGGCTGGATCCCAGGACCCTGAGATCATGACCTGAGCCGAACGCAGAGGCATTAACCCACTGAGCCACCCGGGTGCCCCTAGTTTCGATACTTTCTTGAATTATTTTCAAAATTTTGGTCTGAGTTGTCACAAGAACATTTTTTTCTTACATCTTGTATCCTGTTTTTAAGCAAAATATTGGTTTTTTTGGGGGGTGTGATACCTTTCTCATTCTGTTGAATTAATGTTCATGATTTTAAAAGTTTCATTCACTCTTCTTAATTTATGTTTATTACATAGTGAGGCAGAAGCATCTGTTTAAATTCATCTTCACTGATTTTATGTTACATTTTCTAAACCCAGATTACTAATTTGTGTCATTTTCTTCACACAAATTGTGTGTAATTCAGAGTTCAGGCCCCAGCAAATTGAAGGTTAGGTTAACTTCCTTAAGTTAAGGAACTTAAGTTAAGTTAAGTTAACTCATCTGGAGAACTCCTCTTTTCCTTTTCCAATGTGGTGATTCTTGAACAGGAAAAAAAAAAATTAAGTTCATTTAAGATAAAAGAGATTTTGTGTTTCTCATCTCTTTTGTTCCCAATCATTTATCAGCCAACAAGAAGGAGATCTAGCCCACAATCACTTTAGGCATAAACTTAGAAGCAAAGAAATGTACAAAAGAAAGGATCTTTTGTCCACAGAAGAAAGTCATATTGTCCATTTCTCTCATTTTAGAAGTGAGAAAAGTGAGGCGCAGAGAGTTTAAATGCCTCCCTTAAGAACACGCTGTGAGAGAGTGCCCGCACAAAACCAGTTTTGGGACTACGAATTTTGAATTCTCAAACATTCTATCTTATGACTTAGCTTGCTTGGTTTTTACAACTAGGGGATTGATGCTGTAAAGAAAACTTATTACTCTGTCACAGAAGCATAAGGGCATTGATATTCTAACTAAAGGCTTATTTTAATTTTTGGTGTTTCCCAAATTTGCATGTGAACACATTTCAGTTTGGGGCAGCAAAAAAAAAAAAAAAATTTCTTCTGAAACTTCAGACTTATTTGAGAAAGCTAAATTCTGAAAAGAGAAGCTCACTTGGTCATTTTCAAATAAGATTCAATGTAACAATGGATGTGGCTTTTCTTCTTTTTATCTGCATGTGTAGTAAATAAACATGATGTTTAATTTCACTTGTTTTCCCTTTTAAACCAGACGGCAGAAAAGAAGCAAAAGAATTGGATGTCAGGATTTCCAATGAGATAAGTTTGCTGATCCTTAGTTTATCTTCTGCAAATGAGCATGTATAAAACAGTCCACCTACTGTTCTAGCTGCTACAGTTTAATGCACTTCCACTGAATAATCCTGTTAACCTAACCTTCAATTTGCTGGGGCCTGAACTCTGAATTACAGCTTACAAACGTAGTTTAACAGCTGGTACAAGGGCTTCTTTTGAATTTTTAATCATATGAATTAAAGATTGCTAGAGATGCTTTTTTAGACTTCTCTTAGGAGTGATCTAATGTATAGAAAGTCAAGTATAGAGAAGCCCAAGGGAATGGAAGCACAAAGGTACTAGGCTTGGAGACAGTAGGCTGCACACTCCACTCACCAGATTGAGAGAGCGACTGCAAAAGCGTTCATTAAAAATTGCATCTTAAGCAACCATAACATTATCAAATACTGCACTGTCTTCAACATGTTTTATAGTTACCTTCAGATATGCACTAGTCAAACAGAAGTGAGCATATATTTTAAAGACCCATTATATCAAAACCTTAAATTGGTTCATGGACAAATCAGAAGCTAATCAATATACTAAAGGATTATTTGATCATCATTATAGAATTTCCTAAAAACAGCAGTGTTTTGCAAATGATGAGATTTTTGCAAATTTAGTGTATACTGAAATTAATTTAGTGGGGCATGATCAACAATCTTTAAAGAATAAAAGAGGATAACATAGAAAATGTCAGAATGCCTCTCATTTAGCATAAATTGTCATGTAACATTTTGTGTTAGCTATGTTTGTTTGTGAGTGTGTGTGCTGCATAAACCAGTTTGGTTATTGTTATTGTTTCCTGTTTAGGACAGTTTGAAAAACACTGGCACAGGATAGATGGTTAAATTAGATTTCTACTTCCAAAATTCTTATTATTTCAATGTACCTTCTTAAGAATATAGCTAGCACATATAACCGGGTATATATGACGTAATAATATTAACACACAGTAAAGTTCAATTCTCTGATAACTTCAGAAAAATATCCCAAATGTGACAATTATCAGTTAGGTATAGTGATATGACAGGAGAAAAATATTATTAGCATTTGTTGTTTTTTCAGCTATAAACATGTTTGTGTACATTTTACTAAACCCCTCTTTCTATTATTCATCCCAGCATGAGCTTCCTTACATGCTAAAAGTTGCAGGGAATATATTCTGTACAACTGGACATATTCTTTTTTTTTAAGGTTTTATTTGTTTATTTGACAGAGAGAGAGATCACAAGCAGGCAGAGAGGCAGGCAGAGAGAGAGAGAGGGAAGCAGGCTCCCTGCAGAGCAGAGACCCCGATGCGGGGCTCCATTCCAGGATCCTGAGATTATGACCTGAGCCAAAGGCAGAGGCTTTAACGCACTGAGCCACCCAGGTGCCCCTCAACTGGACATATTCTTGCATACTATGTAAGAAAATTAGTGTTTGGGAGTTAGGACACTGTTTTGTTATTTAGTATTTCAAGTTTGCACACCTGATACAGTGTAAGGACAACAATTCATCTGTTAGAATCATCTACCAAAATACAGGCAAAAGGAAGGTAAACTAAAAGCAAACCAACAAAATCAGGGCATTAACCAAAATAAATCATGAGTCTTCTTCATTCATAAATCTCTGCATCCTCTAATAGACTTATTTCCCAGTATAGGCAATACAAGGTTGTCTGGTTGTCTAGACAAGTATAGCAAAGCTTTCTTCTCATAAACATAAGTGGTTTTATTGTATATATGTATGTATGTGTTTATTGTAGATAATGTGGGTTTATTTTATGCCAATGCACCTCGTCTCTTCAAGAACAAATAAGTGCATGTGTGAGTTTGGGTCATATAAAAATGATTTCAAAGGTTGAGAAAGATGATTTATTTAATTCTTTGAGATCAGTACAGTTCTTCACATCCTAACTGAGAACCTGTCCATGGCCTACTTAATTCCCTTTCCAATACTGTCTTCAACAAGACTACTGAGAAGAGAAATTTACCTTTTTTTTGATGAGTAAGTATAGGCTTTGCTCTTTTTATACTTTAGTATAAATAAAACGAAGTGAGATGAGACAAAGGAATAAATGAAGATGGTTCAATTCATTGAAAGAACGCAGAACTGGCCATAGAATAAGAAAATGCATGGAGACAGTGGTTTCAGTAACTGACATGGCTCACTGTGGTGAGGCGGTAAGGCGAGAAGTAACGGAGGAGAACGGATTTTGGATGGCTTTTGAATACTTTCCTTACCATGTGATGAAATGGTTGCTTAAAGCAGCTGGCTGCATTTAATTATTTTTATTTCAATTTTATTTTTTTTAAATGCAGTTACTTCATAGACACATTTATTTTCCAACATCAGCTCCTGAGTAGTATAATATAGAATGCCTCATTAGCAATGGAAATGGGCTTAAGTTTGTAGCAGGAATGTTCTGAATAATGTTTTTAGATGTGGAAGAAGCTAGCAGCAGAGATCATAGAACCTCTCCCTTCCCTCTGGAGAACTTCAGAACAAGTAAAAATTTTTATTTAACCCACAAATTTCACATAAAGTCTATCCTCATTTATTGGTGGTGCTTTTACCTCACTGGGGTCTCCCCAACACTTGTTCTTCCTTCCACTTGCCTTTACCTGGAGATGCCATGTGAGAACACAGGAAAATGCCTCAGCTAAAAGGAGGATGTGGGTGCTGCTCGAGCAATCGTACTGGTGTGTTTCTTTATCCGGACTCTCTCCGGGTCTCCTCATTGTCCTTAAGGGGTTGGATTAGTTCAGTAGTTTTCAACCAACAGCATCAGCACAACCT
>CM053605.1:72900797-72955392 GCA_028646535.1 Procyon lotor | reverse complement strand
CTTACCTGACCATGCCCACTGCTCACTATGACACACGTGATTGAACATCAAATATCTGCTCGTTCTTACTTATGCCAAAAGACCCAACTCATCCTAGGCAGCTCAGATAAAAGTTTATATGTTCAGTCAACAAATATTGGCTGAATGCTTGGTGTGGCCATGCACCATGCCAGGCATAGAGGATGTGTTATGAAGATGACTGTCATAGATCCATTACATCGAATCCTCTGCAGAGATGACAAAAGTATTTGGAGATATGAATCAGGAACTTTTTTTGGTTGCTGATGCTAGAAAGAAAGAAAGAAAGAAAGAAAGAAAGAAAGAAAGAAAGAAAGAAAGAAAGAAAGAAAGAAAGAAGTAAACTATATATTTCCCATAGTTTACACCCTGCAGGTAGAAAAGCCTTTCCTACGAGAGAGGATGGTTATATCCCTCTGATGCAATTCTCTTCTCTCTGGCTGACAGTATGTTTACTAAGAATGCTATCTTTAGGGCATTCTAAAGAAAGGCAAACTACAGTACCAGAGAGCACAGCAGCTGAGATGTGTGCATGAGCCTCCCAACTCCAATCTCAAGGATGAAGCTGAAGCCTCGGCCGCAGCTGGGAGAATGGGGAGCAGAACACTGGCAACGGGCAAAATGGTTATTCATTTCCTCTCTTGTGATCTTTCATATTTCATTTTTGTGAATCTCAATACATAGTTGAGACTTTTCCCAGATTCACAATCAACCCTGATTATCTTCCTCCTCTTTCCACTTTTCCCTTTTTAGTTTCTTGGAAACTGTTAGAGGAAGAAGATTAAAAACTCTCTGGCATGGAACATTCTTGCTTTTTTTTTTTTTTTCCATTTTAGATCACTTAGTATTTGTCTAAGAATTGAGGAAAAGAGACAAAGGAGAGAATAAGACCAAGGGATACGAAGGAAAGAAAATTTTATTTCTCTTCAAATATTTCTCTTCAAATATACCCATGGTTTGGTAGCTTTTTATTTTCCTCAGGATATAGTATGTATGGACAATTTAACTTGAGTAAACAACCAAGTAACAGTTTGACTTCTTGAAGCTGCTCCTGACTTTTTGCTTACCTGAGCTTACCTGAGCACCAACTCTTAAAATCTCTACAATTATTCGAAACCCATATATGAAGCCAATGGGATCCACATAGTAGTTGAGGGCATCCTGAGTGCAGGACATTGAGAGGCACAGCTCACGTTATAGCCCCAAAGCTCTATCTCCCTCAGGGCCATTGTCTTCATCCTGAACAGCAGTTTTTGGTGGTCAGCCCCAAGTCCTACTTGGTTAAGAAATGTAACAATAAATTAAACGTAAGTTAAAATTATGTGACTGTTTTGCAAAGACAAAAGCTTTAAGTCAAGAGAGAGAGTGACTATAACAAATGTAGATTTAGAATCTCTCTCCGCTATGCTCTGCAACCTCCCTCACCCCCCACATGCAGATGCTAACAGATATTGAAAAATGCTAAAAGTCTGAAACAATGGGGTGACTCTAATACTATTAGGTTCATTAGGGATAATTGTTAAGTCCCGAAACTTGGATTCAGAAACAAAATGCAAGAAGGTAGGTCTAAGGGTGATATGACTTAACGACAGCAGTTGTGAAAGAGACTGAGGCATTTAGTTGACAATGAGCTCAGTAGGAGTCAACAGTCAAGTGGCTGCCAAAAAGGCTGATGAGCCCTCAGGCAGTATTAATAGAATCCTTGTTCTAGAATGAGGTGGAGAGCCAGAGAGCGGTGCAACTCAACCTGAAGCTGCACACACAACACCCAGAGTGTTCAGTCAACCCTGCGGGACCCCTGTGCACCTGTTTTCGAGGAACTGTAACAAGGCAAGTAAAGGCAGTCAAGAATTACCACACATGAAGAATAGTCACAGGAAATGAAGTTTACCTTGAGAAAAGTCTAAAAAAAAAAGTACCTATGCCACAAATAGCAGACTTGTCAAGAAAGACTTGAGTTATTCTTCATGATCAAGAAGAAGAAAAAGAACCCCTTCATAAAAGCCTTGGAGAGAGAAGCTAGAACAATAACCTAGGCATTATAGTCGAGACAAACCTGGCATGGCTTTCTGGCTCATTGGGCTATTCAATAAACATGGACAAGTTTATTCTTCTCTTCTTTACTCTATTTCCATATCCTTGATTTGAGGAAAATACCTACCTTATAAGATTTGATATTGAGGGAGTGCCTGGGTGGCTCAGTGGGTTAAAGCCTCTGCCTTTGGCTCAGGTCATGATCTCAGGGTCCTGGGATCGAGCCCCACATCTGGCTCTCTGCTCAGTGGGGAGTCTGCTTCCCCCCTCTCTCTGCCTGCCTCTCTGCCTACTTGTGACCTCTCTCTCTGTGTCAAATAAATAAATAAATAAAATCTTTTAAAAAATATTTGATATTGAGGATTAGAAACAAGGCATTCAAAAGAGCAAGCACAGTGCCTGTCGCCATATATGCATAGAATCTGTAGCAGCAATAAAAGTCAGAGATACCTAGAGGATAATGGACAAAACTAGGAAGAAGTAAATAAATTTTGCTTATTGGGAAAGGTGACGAGAAAGGAAATATAGAGTTGAGAGTGGATAGGGGATTAATCAAAGAACCTGTAGGGTTTCTTAGGATCCTGAGAGCTATGAAAAAGATCTTATAATAAAGCTGTGTATATAAAAAAAGAATACATTAAAAAATAAAACTGGAAGAACAGTTAATCTATAAAGATATCTAGGCATTTTTTGGTCTCAGGCGTTTTATAAATATTTAGAAAGAACACCATTCCCTTTAAATATCAGAAAGCTCTTAAAAGGAATTCAGAAAATAATAAAAGTATTTCCTAGGGAACAGTGCCGAGATGGGTTAAAATTATCAAGAGCGTTATAGAACATCCTTTCTAAATTCCTTGAATAGGTAATTTATTCCATAGTTCAGAATCAAGCCTTCTCACCCAATTAAAATCTTGCTTTTTTTTTAGTACTCTGAGGACAGAATTCTTGAAGTCCTGTTGAGAACATTGTATACATTGTTTTCTTTCATGTAGGCTTAAGTCAGTTGACTTGTAATAGCACTTGCACCTTCTATATCTACTTCCTTTCTTTATAATTAAGAAGAATCTGAAATGTATCTGGGACAAAGTAGGTTTCAAGTATATCCTTTTAAATTATCTTCAAAAGCTATTTGTGATGTTAAAAAATTCTCAACTTGTTACTTCAAGAAAATTGCCCACCAAACTGCTCAGAAACATAACCCAGAGTCTGCCTGTGGAAGGCAAGGTCATTCAGCAGTCACTCAAATCCCTAATAAAAGGCTCTGGGTTTTTTTGTTTTTGTTTTTGTTTTTTTTTATAGTTCCTTAAAATACTAAAGAACTATATAGTCATGGGGATATATGCCATATCTCTTTCGTTCATGAATATAGCCTAACAGGTGCTCATAGTAGTACTAAATGTTTGCTAAGAAATGAACAAATAAATAACGCTGTGTATATCAGTAGTTTTCAACCATAGTTGCACACTAGAATCGTTCAGGAAGCCCTTTAAACTGGGCATGCCTGAGCTTACCCCAGAATAAGGGAAAACAGAAACAGGCATTGATATTTTTCAAAAGCTTTTTAGACAAGAAGAATATACTTACTATATTAAATGATCGTGTTTGTATTCCTGAAATCTCTCCTCTCTTTCAAGGTCCCACAGACCACCTCTTCTGCATATATGTGATAAGGGGTGCTAAGGTTTGGTATTCTCTGAATCACAGTCTTTATACCTTAGAATCATCAGACAAGCTATTTTTTTTTTTTAAGCAGTTAGATGAACTAAATAATGTTAAGTATTTAATTAAGAGATTATGAAACTAGACATTTATTCTGGCTTGATATGAAATGGTTGCATTTTTGGGAATTTTAACTAATAAGTAAGACAGACCTTAACTTTATTTGTATTTTAATTTTAAACTAACAAAATATATAAAAGTGGATAGATGCCTTACAAATTTCTTCATAAGGACACTTTTCTGTTTTGGGACATATCTATCTATCTATCTATCTATCTATCTATTTATCTACATAGATAGATAACATATCTACATAGATGGATAACATAGCTACATAGATAAATAGATAGATAGTTGGATAGATAGATAGATAGATAGATAGATAGATAGATAGATAGATAGATAGATATACTAATATATCCCATCCACCAAGAACAGTGACTAGCATATAAAAGTCACTCGATAAATAATGAATGAATGAAGGAAGGAATGACATTTCCGCCCTTCATAGAAAGCCATGCTTAATTTAAGTTCATAGAGCTAGAAATCACATACGTAAGGGTGTAGAGTGGAATTTTGCCTCGGAGAATTTTCAGCTGGCCTATAGAATATTTTAGAAGAAACTACATTATAAATACATTTAGGTTGGGCATGCTCTCTTCTAACCCACACAGATCCCTCATACTTTATTATTTATCCTCAGTCTGATTTGTGCAAATATATTTTTTTATTTAGGTTTTACAGGCATTTGTATATGTAACTACTCTACACAAGTGTTTTTTGATATATGGTTCCTAGACTAGATAACTCAGAATCAACTAGGTACTCATTAAAAATGTAAATTCTCAGGTAACCTGGGGGTTAACAAGTCTCTCCTACTGATGTGAATACACTGTAAAGTTTAAGAAAACTACCAATCTTAGGAAGGCCTGGCCTGGTAACATTTTTTAATTCAGGCATGCCGTGCAACACGGCCACTAACAACAAAACAAACAAAACAAAACTAAAACATTTCTATGCCCCGTCCCAGATCTACTGACTGACAGAAACCAAATCTGTGGGATCAAGTACCAGAAATCTGGGTTTTTAATTAGTCCTTCCCTCCCTGCCCCCTTGAACAGCTCTTTTGAAGTCAGACTAAGAGAGTCCAAAGATTAGTGTTCAGGGACCACCTTGAATTTAGCTGTGCAAAACTGGCCAGTAAGTTTTCATGCTTTGTCACTGAAGGAAGCCTTAAATATGGGGGGTCAATATTACAGCAATGGACGCTTTCATAGGAGTATTGACTCGTATCTCCTTTTCTTGACTTTATCTAAACTTCAGGTTTTCTTCCTGCCTTTTGTTAACTTTCCATCTTGGTGACATGCTTTATACTAGTGAGCTATTTTTCTGGGTCTATTCTAGTAGAAACCAGTTAACTGTCACTCACTTGGTATCCCTCAGGATATGGCACTGTAAAGATTCTCATGCCCCCACTCTCTCTCTCTCTCTCTCTTTTTTTTTTTCTGGTCTCCATTTCCACTTTATGCTTGTGTAATGAATCTGTTTAGCATTATAGTTACGACTTTTACTTTTCCACTAAGAAGTTGCTAATTCACTTAATTCATTAGTTTGGCAATGGATTTCTTCTATAATCTAATCCCTGGCAAACTTTCCATATGATCATGGTTCTAAATACTGCTCAAATACGTAAATCTTCAATGGCACATGGAATAACTAAAAGTAAGCTCTTTCATCTCCTTCTCATATGGCTACATGTTCCTCATTACTGAATGCTACTCATGAGGACCAAACTGAGCCTCTTGTGTAGAGTCTGTACAATATCCAGAGAAGACTATGACTATATTGCTAGTTCCAAATAGTCATTCCTGAAAGAGCCCAAATGGTGCTCAGATTAGGAATAAAATGCAAAGAACGACTATAAAGAAACATTGCAAAGATTATCATAGAGTCCTTTGTGAAGATATCATTGGTATGTTTTTTCTCAAAGAATAAATATTCAAAGAAAGCTATGTCTTCCCTTCATTATAATGCCTGATGCAAAGGAAGCAAACCTCCACACCATAGTATTTTCATGCAAATAAAATTGGTCTTCCCAATAAAATATTTGACTTAACATTGTAACAGAGGTAACAGAATCACTATCTAAACTTTGCAAGAAGGAGCTTCTCTCCTCTTCTTCCATCTTTCATCTCTTAAAGAAATTCCTGTGAGGCAAGGAGTGTAACATAAAACAAAACACTTACTGGTGAACGCAGAAGAGCAGAGACCTAATTCAAACAAGATAATTCAAATATTTGCATCACTTAAATAACAAAGTATCATTTTACTGGGTTATGGTTTCACTTATGTAAAATGATGAATATGGTAAGGATATATAGATATAATTATTCAACATGATACATATGTGTATGTACTTACATAATAAGCTATAGAAATTAGGGAAATTGGGGGCACCTGGGGGATTCAGTCGCTAAGTAGCTTCCTTCGGCTCAGGTCATGATCCCAGGGTCCTGGGATCGAGCTCCATGTCGGGCTCTCTGCTCCACTAAGAAGACTGCTTCTCCATCTCCCACTCCCCCTGCTTGTGTTCCCTCTCTCTCTCTCTCTCTATCAAACAAATAAATAAAATCTTAAAACAAGAAAAGAAATTAGGGAAATTGAGAAAACTTAAAATAACATGAAATATATTTTAATTCTGACTTTGGTTTTTAATAAAATTATGGATCTTTAAACTATATTTAGGTTAAAAATGGTTAATAGACTTAAAAAAATAAATTCTTTACAAGGTGTTAATGGAGGCCTTCAAAAAGCCACATCTTCATGATAGACAGATTTCAGTACAAGAAATTGGGTCCTGAAAAAACAGGGGAATTTTATTTCTTTTCCTCTACATGTCTGATGCTGATATATTTGACCACTATATTTCGTTACTTTATAATAAAATAAAACTGTTGAGTGGTTATGATTCCTAAAGATATTTTAATCTGATATATCCTGATTTCATTCAAAGTAGTACATTGCTACTGTTTAGTTTTGTTTTTTTAAAGATTTTATTTATTTGTCAGAGAGACACAGCAAACAGTGAGAGACAGAACACAAGCAGGAGGATTGGGAAAAACAGGCTTCCCACTGAGCAAGGAGCCAGATGCGGGACTTGATCCCAGGACCCTGGGATCATAACCTGAGCCGAAGGCAGCCACTTAATGACTGAGCCACCCAGGCACCCCTATTGCTACTGTTTTTATTTATTAGTCCCATGGTTAGAACAGAATTTACATATTCTTTTGTTGTTGTTGTTGTTAATTAACATTTGTTAATAAACAGACAATAGAAAAAAGATGTATATTGATAAGGGCTTTTCCTAAACTTGATTCTTTTTTTTTTTTTAAAGACTTTATTTATTTGGCAGAGAGAGAGAGATCACAAGTAGGCAGAGAGGGGGGGAAGCAGGTTCCCCACTGAGCAGAGAGTCTGATGCAGGGCTTGATCCCAGGACCCTGAGATCATGACCTGAGCCGAAGGCAGAGGCTTTAACCCACTGAGCCACCCAGGCGCCCCACTTAAACTTGATTCTGAAAAAGGAGAAAGAAAGAAGAAAATGAAGCCCACAGTTCTGCATCTTAGTACTCCTCATACATTTGTCAATGTTCTATTGCTGTTTTATATCCTTTTCTCTCTCCTGATAGTGCTTTGTGTTCACTCAACCCTTCAAAGTGCAGCAAATATGATCTCAACTTAAAGGAAATTTAAGGAGTGCTGAATGGCTATTAAATCAGGTTAGGTATGGAATAGATGTTGCACTGTGTCTTGTATTTTGACATTTCGTGCAGAAATCTAATCCAGGTTGTCACCTTCCAAATCAACACATTAGACACTGACAGCTACATCTTCAAGGACCAGGCATGTTAACAGCTAAGTTCCAATGTAACTAACTGCAGGAGATGTGGATAGATGTTAGGCCTGGCGGAATGCAGGACTCATGAAATAACTCTTTTATAGGTCTTAAAGAGCTACTTGAATATCGTTCCAATTTTAGTATATGTGCTGCCGAAGCGAGCACCAGAGCTACTTGAATATAAGAAGAACTTATTCTGTGTTCTATATTGCAAATAGCTAGGGGTAAAGGGTATCATAATGCTAAGACCTATTATTATAAATGAATGCCTTAAAACAAATCAAAAGAAAAAAAACCTTTAATCAAGTGAATATAAGTGACTGTCAACTAAATGATACATATAAATGGGGAGATAGACAAATCTATGACTCAATTCTTCCCACAAAAGTTCATAATTTACCAGGGAGAAAAGAATAACATGATGTTAAATCTGTGTGTCAATAGTATATACATGTAAATTCAGTCCTCTCTTGTATAATATGGGCAATACGTGTTATTAGAATTCAACAAGTTGAATTATGTGCATTTAAATAGCTCCATGAGGAGATAGGACTGTAACTAGATCTTTGAAAGGGAGTAGAATTTGAATGGAAGGATAGTGATTGGACATTCCTAACATGAAAAAACCCAGACTGTGTAAAATAGAGCTATGTGCCTTTTTGGAAAGTATGGAGGATAGACCTGACCAAGGTGGCCTTTGGGACCATATTGGGTGGAGTGGGTGGAGGGGAGGATTTATGCGAATGTAATTGGAAGGCATAAAGATGGATGCTGAAAATCATACTGCTGCCTACCTTCTATTCCTCGAGCCTGGGCTAAGAGGGATACATTCTACTCTATTTCCTATTGATTTAGCACAGGAAGGCAAAGTAATATTTTCATAACCAAAAAGAACAGCATACACATTTAAAACCGCTTCTTATTTAGGTATCATCTTACCTTTATGAGATTTCACAACCTTATCATGGTCTGGAATAATGAAGTTATGGTAAATAGTGTAATTTTATTTATTTGCTTATTTGTTTATTTATTTATTTACAGTGTAATTTTAAATTAGAAATGTTTAACTCAAATCTGCCTGTACAGGTTTCCCCCACTATCCGAAAATAGAGTGTTTCTGTGAAACCTTTAGTAAGCTGAAATGATGTAAAGCAAAGAAGTAATTACCATTAATTCATATGGAAACATTTCTGAGCATTTCTAGACTAAAAATAGTAGCCTCTCTCAGACTTTTCTGATACCCTTGGACACATCTTGCTAACAGATGTACAAAATAAATTGAGATAAAGCACAGATGCTCATGGACACAGTTTTCACACACTTTTCAATGTGTGAAAAGAACATTGTATATTCCTTTCACATTGTACATTCTTGGCTCCTTTGTTGTGAATTAATTGACCATATATGCCTGGGTTCATTTCTGGGCTCTCTTCTGTTCCATCAGTCTTTGTGTCTGTTTTTATGCCAATACCACACTGTTTTGATCACTGTAGCTTTGTAATATACTTAGAAATTGTGAAGTGTGATGCCTCCAGCTTTGTTCTCTCTTAAGATTCCTTTGGTTATCTGGGGCGTCTGGGTAGTTCAGTCTGCTAGGTGCCTGCACTTCTGATTTCGGATCAGGTCATGATTTCAGGGTCGTGGGAAGGAGCCCCGTGTTGGACTCCGCATTCAGTGTGGAGTCTGCTTGTCCCTTTCCCTCTGCTCCTATTCCCTACCTCTCTCTCTCAAATAAATAGTTTTGTTTTTTTTTTTAAAGAGATTACTTTGGCTATTTGCGATCTTTTGTGGTTGTATACAAATTTTAAGATTTTTCTGTTTATGTTCTCATTTTTAGCAGTGATATAAAAATTATGAGAGAGTTGTAATACCACGATAGACAATGTATGAAGCAGTTCTTCGTAGGATAAAGGATAAAACATTTCTAAAATCTGAATCTGTTTGTTGATGGACAATGAAAAGGGGATGCCTGTACTACCATGCTGCCGTTGTTTTATTCATCAGTAACACAACACAAACATGTCTGCATTTTAGTCAGTCTGTCCTACTGTGCAGAAATAAGAACCAACCTAAACTCTGCCAACGGCTGCTTCTATTTTAATTGGAGATTTTCACAGTTGTTTAGAAGCAGAAGTATAAACTATGTGTTCACCGCAGGCAAGCCCAAGTATATTTCTGTTCCATAGGCTTCCTAATTTAGGAAAAAAAATTTTTAACATGACACTGACACTTTTCTTCAGCAATATTTATATTTATGTTATCAGTACAAAAACAAATAACTTTTATTTATTTATTGAAGTTCTTAAATTAAATTTACAGTGCCAGATGTTTTACTTCAGCAAAATGAACTACTCTAACCTTTTGATTTTACAAGTGTGATAAGAAAAATTGCACTACTATTAGAATTGTCATTTGGAAACGCCTAATAATAAGGGCATAAAATTAACATCACTTAACCATTTGCAAACTTCTGCCACGTCAATATATCAGCAGCTATTTTTTTCCCTTTTTTATGTGCACAAGAAAATTTTGACTTTAGTATGAGCAAAATTAATGATTAATGAACATTAATTTGATCTAAATGAAAAGCCTTGCTTTTAGAGAAATATGAAAACCTATCTTCTTTAGCTACATTTGTTAAGTAAACATCTTTGGCACAGTCATCTACAAATAGCTATTAACTTTTGAAGTAGATATTAATGCTTCTTGGAAAGAGTTGCAGCTCAGTTTTTCACGTGTTTACTGATATCGTTATAGTTCCTATAGTGGATAATAAATGTCAAGAAGCATTTTGTGGGGAAAAAAAAAAAAAGAAGAAGCATTTTGTGCAAGTTAAAAGTTCATCCTCTTTCGGGGCGCCTGGGTGGTTCAGTGGGTTCAAGCCTCTCCCTTCAGCTCAAGTAGTGATCTCAGGGCCCTGGGATCGAGCCCCACATCAGGTTCTCTGCTCAGCAGGGAGCCTGCTTCCCCCTCTCTCTCTGCCTGCCTCTCAGCCTACTTGTGATCTCTCTGTCAAATAAATAAATAAAAATATCTTAGAAAAAAAAGTTCATCCTCTTTCTTGGCAAGCAGAAATTCAGTAATTAACTTCCCATTAAAAATATTTTAAAAATTATTTATATTTATTACAAAAGGCCCCCCCCCAAAAAAAAAAGGCCACAAGACATTAAAGGAAATATATATGTTCAGTGGCTAAATGACTGAAAGGTCGAGTTGAACCAAATCATCCCAACTTATTTGAACACAACTACTATTAGTAATGAATGAAAAATCTAGGATGATGCTAACAGGAAACAAGGACCACAAATGTGGGTTTGAACTCTCCAAATAAACCCAGGAACATGATCCCCCTTCCATAAGAGTCAATGCTATCACCGTCTCCTTGGGGGTTCACTGAGTCACACATGGCTCAAATGAAATCAAGATCACAAATTTAATTAGTCATGTGTGTATTTTTACATGACATATTTTAATATGGGATTGTCTGTGTGGTAAGAAACATCCCATTTTGAATTACTCGAGGGCCGGCGTGACTTTGTCTGCGTATGCTAACCTACCTTCCTCCCTGGTCACTCACTCTTCTCCATGCTTGGCTGAATATACAAATAAGTTGGAGTGTTTTGTGGTTTGTAAGCACGCCTGTTGAAAAGAGACCTAAAACCTGTACCTTTTTTTGCTATTTAATATTCCTATTGGATAAGGACAAGGAGATCGTGCTGCTATCCGCAATTAAGGAAAGTCTGTCTGTGGCTAATTTAGTTTGAATGTTAAAAGATCATATTAAGTGATATTTGTTCTATAAACAAGGCATTAACTAGTTTTTCTGACACTCGTAGTGACCCTGGGTCAGTCTTATTATCTCTTTTGCCAAATTTCCTCATCTTTTGAATAGTTATGCATTCTTCTTCATCTCTTTTTTTTTTTTTTTTTAAAGATTTTACTTATTTATTTGACAGAAAGAGATCAGAAGCAGGCAGAGAGGCAGGCAGAGAGAGAGGAGGAAGCAGGATCCCTGCCGAGCAGAGAGCCTTATGCGGGGTTCAATCCCAGGACCCTGAGATCATGACCCAAGCTGAAGGCAGAGATTTTAACCCACTGAGCCACCCAGGCGCCCCTCTTCTTCATCTCTTAAGGAGACATTCATGATTATCTAAAAAGTCCAGATGGAGTCGAGTCTATAGGAGTATCTGACTTTAGAGAAAACATGTTTGTTGTGAAAAATATTCTTCGATCCTAACGAATTGTTAGCATGCTTGACCATTAATACCTTTAACATTTTTATTTTTTAAAATTTCTTTTTATCCCCAGCTGCACTGATGAGGAAACTGAAATACAGAAAATCCAGAGCAAATTCCACCAGGCCACACAGTGAGGTCTGATAGAGCCGGGAGAGACTTTATGAAATCCAGACTCTCGGGCTAATGTTCTATCAGCTAGACCTCCATGTGAGCCTCACAAGTCTAGGTAGAAATAGCTTTCCCTAAAATGCTCATGAAGCAAATCAGAGCAATGCTTCATTTTATGTGATTTCTAATTTGAAATGCAAACAATTGCCAATTTGTTTGTCTTGTATTTATAATTATTTCCTTGTGAATTACTCATCACTAAATACTTTATAAATATTTTCTCTCTTTCCCAATGTCTATGGAATGATTGTAGCATAGAAAATATTGGCTTTCAAGAACTTACTAATATCTTCTTTTGAAATAGCATATATTTGTAGGATAGGATAAAAGCATTTTAAAGAAACAAATATTGAGGATTCCCTCTCAGACAATAGTCAACTGATGTGCTTATTAAGATGAACTGACAGTGACATTTATTTAAAGGTATCCATTATATAACAAGTAGAAAGTAAAATATGTATATTTGAACTTAGTTGGACACAGACTCACCCTCAGCTCCTCCTGAGATTTTTTTACTGCACTAAGTGTGTGTAAGCTGAAGACATTGCATTGTATATATAACACAATCTGGTTTCACTTTTGCCATTAATGAAAAAAACAAGCTAGTGGTCATAACATGGCAGCATGCAGCATATGCTTACCATAATCTCACAGTTTAAATCTGTATGAAGAACTGAACCCTTTATTTCTCAGGTTTTTTTTAACATGAGACATGATTTAAAGCATTTTCTAAAAGGTAAAACAAATACCTCATTACTCAGAAACTTACCAAATTTGGATTAGAATACAGAACTAAGTAACCTGATTCAGAATATTGTTCTTATTCTGTTTGTAATCATTTGAATATTGAACAATTTTTAAAGAAGAAAGAAAAACAGCATTCCTCCCCATTTTTGGTTGTGGTTGCTACCAAATGACGATTGTATATATGTTTTTCAGTCTTTGCTATGAAAAATTTGATAAAAACAAAGCAGCCTAGATACCCAAGATCCAATATCCTCTTTTAAAAACAGAATTTTGAAATTGTTAAATATTAACAGCAATCCTCTTAAGCAAGAGAGAAAGGGGAACCTTTAGAAGAAATTTAGAGAAAAATAACACTTATTAAAGGGCTATGAGGGTTGGCTTAGAAGATTAAAGAAAAAATGTAAAAAGGAGAACTGGATCTGTTGTGGGAAAAATAGCAGATAAGGAAAGCTGTGGCAGTGATATAAACAGTCAGAGTAGAGCAACCTCACATTTTGCTGTAACATAGTAACACAGGGAGCAAGATGGCCCAGTTCTCTTTTCTAAGGTAAGTATTATTAAGTGCAGAGTGTAGTAGGTGAAAAACAAGTACTTGGCTGTAGGTATTACTTAAAATATCTTTGAGAAACACAATTTATTTTTTTTAATTTTTTAAAAATTTTTTTAAGTCTTTATTTATTTGACAGAGAGAAACACAGCCAGAGAGGGAACACAAGCAGAGGGAATGGTAGTGGGAGAAGCAGGCTCCCTGCTGAGCAAAGAGCCCGATGTGGGGCTCGATCCGAGGACCCTAGGATCATGACCTGAGCTGAAGGCAGACGTTTAACGACTGAGCCACCCAGGCGCCCCTATTTTTTTTTTTTAATTTTTTTTTTTGAGAAACACAATTTAAAGTGAGAAAGGGTGATAATAATCGAATGAATCTAGAATTTTGAAAACTATTTATCTAAATCCCTACTTCCCCCATCAAATCTTAAAATAGTAGCGAAAGAGCAACTTAGATACAAATGTCTCAACTCTGTGCCCCAAGAGGGGACTCATTCTGTATGACTGATGCAGAAATGCACACAGAGGGTAAGATAATAGGAAGAACAGGGTTGAGGGAAAGGAAAACGCTCGTTTGCAAAGGAAAAGAAAAGATTGTGTGAAACATGAAAAGCCCCCTCATATCTGAGAGAAATTAAAAAGAGAAGTCGGGAATATCATGCGATTCCCCTTACCTGATTCTTCTTGCCACTTCACTGGTTAAGTTTTATAGATTGCAATAGCTGGCCTGGAAGAGGTATGCCTGTCAGCTGTTCACAATGCAGAATCTTGAAAAGGTCAGCACAGTAGCACTATGACAAGCCATGGAAGTCATTATGTGACTTATAACTCATTTGTAAGTAGAATGAGAACTAGAGCAAATTAATGTAAACTCTGCCATAAGACCTCTGAAAACATGTTAGTAATATTGAAAGCTAGATTTTCCTTTCTTTCTAGAAAGACAAAAAGACATTGCCTGACGTACACATTGCTTGCCTAGGAGCAGAGGGAAATAAGTTCAGTTTGCTGTGAAGAGATATTAGCAGCAGAAGGAAGGCAGTCTGGAGAGTAGCTAGGCAATACAACACATACACAGGTAGCATGTGTGGTTAGGTTCCGGTTGGGGCCACTTAGACATCATTCCAATAAGAGTCTTGCCACTCAAACCTGTATATTTAAGGGAAATTAAAACAATATTATCAGGTAAGAAAATATATTTATGACTTTCTATAGTTTTATTTTGATGGATCTGTTAATTGTGGAGCTTTATCTTACATTAAAATAAGCATTATTTTACACCCTTAACAAAATAGTTTTTTGTATGTGAAAGTAAGTAATTTAGTAAGGTGTACAAATAGCACATTCCGTAGTATTGAAATGCCAAAGGAAGTTACTGAACATGCCACAGGTGATTGATACAGAGTAGTGAAAGAGTTAATTATCCATAATACCTTTTTTCCCCCTCAGACATCCCATTGTGCCTCTGTTACACATTTAGGCATGGTTCCTAATGGCAAAATCTATTAGAATGCACAATGTTCTCCCATGGGAGGTGGTGGAAATCCTGTCACTCGAGACATTTAAAACTATACTGGATAAAGCACTAGAGAGCCGTGAGTGCATGTGCTCCAACTGTTGGGATAGAATACATGACCTAATGGGTGCTTTTCCATTCCTTAATGTCTCTGATTCAATGGGTTTTTTAATAGCTCCCTCATATTCGAGTGGATCTAGAACAACAGTCTATTTTTTCAATGGGAACATGGTTTGGTCTATAAAGTGTCAAGACAGAGGTGACAAGACAAACCACCAGGGAATAGAGGAAGCCTCATGGAAATTTAATTGATTTAGAGGAGGGTTGAGCAAACACAACAGTGTATTAGGGTTTAGCAAATGCCTCAACTTTTTTCAAATGTTTTCAGTTCAAGAAAACCCAAAACACATTTGGCTAAACACTTTTTCCTTGATTTTCAAACCCATGTGTATTTCAAGGGAAATTTAATCCATGTGTTTCTGATTCATTTACACTTAGCTCATCAAAATGTGGTTTCGTAAGACTCATTTGATGTCTAAGAAGCCTTGTGAGCTTTTTTATAAGCCTTTTTTCTTTGAACCAGGAAGTTGCTTTTTGCCAAAAGTCAATGGAACTTCAACCAGAAAAGAGTCAGTTTTGTTTGGGATTTTGGATCCTCAAAGTTGGTGGGAGCTAATGAGCAGGGAGTGGAGGGGGGCCACTGATTTAGATAGACTGGACATTCCTATTTTTACTATATTATCTTTTCAAGTGACTTGAAAAAATCTCTTTTCTCCCTTAATTGATAGTGGAAAAATCCATCTTAAGTTCTTAAAAACTTTGCAGAAAACACAAGGATGAGTTTTATTTCAGGATGCAATATTGTCATGTGTTCTGGTCATTGTCCACTAATGTGTCTCTTGGTGATAAGTAATCAAGGCAGTCGTGTCATATTTATCTCAGAGGCAGTTTTAAGAAGTGACTCAAAATGGTGTTTAGATTGGCCATCTTTCTGTATTGAAAGAAAAAAAAAAGCCCTCTGCTTAGTTTTTGTTGCTCTATGCACAACACCACTGGTTCTTTAAACAAGAAATGAGACAAATAAGACTCAGTGAATGTGCTGATTCAGGTGCATACAATCCCCTATCTCATTGCCGGTATTCTTAAAGAGCATCTGGGGTAAGGAAACATACATCCGGTCCATCCGTCAAGAGTCTATGAGAAAGCCAACAATGTTTGCACCTGCAGGATGAATTACATCTTTGGTGAGTGTGGGAAGCTACATAATGAGACAGCTGAATGGCTGACACATTTCTTTTTTCTTCCTCCTACCATACCTTCTTTTCACACTACCTTTACTTTTCCTAATTCTTCCTCTCTCCTTTCCCCACCTTTGCAGAATCGCCATTAGACAATAGAGCCAATGTGACACATTCATCCAAGGATGGGTTGACCTGGTTTACACATTGCTTTCATTTGGTTGTTCTTTGGATGAATTCTTCGTTGAGAACAAGATAATGAAAACCATACGATCATTGAACACAAAATCTGCCATCACTTTGGCTGTTCCCTTACAGCCCATTTCATTTCATAAATGCTGGTGCCTGAGTTTACTCCAGTAGAAGATCCCAACCAGGTGGAATCCTGCCCCCTATGGGTTTTGATAATTCAGCAAATGTGGCCAATTTAGTCCTTGCCTGTCACCCATACATCAGAGAGCTCATGCTAGCTTGACATAGTTCTAGAAACTTGGTCTTTTAAGTAGTCATAGAGTTTTGTTCAGAGACCTTCATTGTGGAAACTGGAGACAGAAGGGATTAGAATTATGAGACAGAAATTGTGTCTGAGACACAATTAAGAATTAAAAGAACATTGAAAGTTTTTTTTTTTAACTCACGATGACCGCAAATTTGGAAACGCTGCCTAAGGAAATGAATATTTAGAATGTTATGGTGAATGAAGGTGAATGTGTCCATAGTTTCTGGGCTGAGTTCTGACAGCATACAGCAAAATTACAAAGTTTTAACATGGCAGTAAGTTCAGACTACAGGTGTGAGAGTAAAGAATTCTTCATTGATTCAGACTCCCATATCAGTGAGTGAAGAAGCTCAAAGCAATACAAAAACAGATGAGGTCCCTGGCATGGGAACAAAAGAAGTTGATTTTCACTTCCTAATTTGTCACTTGTTTTACACAGACACCAAAGAGATATCTCAGCTCTATTAAGTCTGAAAACACAAAGGTTAAAATCTATGATTTGTGATCTAAGGTATAAAAATGTTGTCTCTTCAAAATGACTGGGGAAGGCTCTTCTGCGCTGACAGAACTTATAAAAATAAGATCCAATCTATTATGTCTAATCTCATTTCCTTTCTCAAAGACAAGTAACAGAAATAAAAACTGCAGTCAGTGTTCAACATATAACTCCTATGGATCCTTCTGATGCTGGAGAAATACTGTCAAGTTTCTTTTCTGTACAAATATATGTTTAGCTTTAAATGATCAGAAATCTTTGTCATTGATCAGGTGAAACAAACTTCATATAATAGAGCATTATCTTACTATCTCTCCCCTATAAGTATAGAAGCAGAAGCAAAGTGATTAAAAACAAAATGTATAGATGGCTGTGATTTACATTACTGAGAGATAGAACGGAATCTAGAAACATTTTGCCCAAACTACTATTTTTATGAGTGAAGAAACTAAAAGGCCAAAATGCTTAGGGCACTTGTTCAAAGTTGCCAAACTGGCATGTATCAGAGTGGATAATAGAGTTTAATAAATCTCTTAAATTTAACTAGTCCAGTGCTATTTTAATGATCAGCACAATTTCTGTAGGAAGAATATTTTTCTGGGATAGGGTATATCAAATAAGACAACAGAGATTCTTTGAATTTGAATAGATCTCTCATAACATAGAATCCTCATGTTTAGAATAAAGTAGAAGTCTCTCGCTGAAATGGAGTTAGAACCCTAGACTCCTGTATGTTTACCCTCTTCACCCCACCTCCTGGGGGAAGGCACCTCAGAAGAACACCAAGTGTTCCTTAAGACCATGTCTTAAAACCATCAAAAACGTCTGGAATTGTGGAGGACAGAGACAAAGGTTACCTCCAGTGAGTGAGCACACTATATTAGTGTGCTGAGGCTTCCTTGTAACTAAATACAATAGCCTGGGTGACTTAAACAACAGAAATTTATTTTTCACAATTCTAGAAGTTGAAGTCCAAAGATCAGGGTGTCAGCAGGGTTGGTTTCTTCTGAAACCTCTCTCTTGGGCTTGTAGATGGCCATCTTTTCTCTGTGTCTTCATATGGTCTTTCCTCTGTACCTTTCTCCCAATCTCTTCTTATAGAGACAGCAGTCACATCAGGTTAGAGCACAACCTAATAGCACCATTTTAACTTACCTTTACCTTTAAAGGCCCTATATCCAAATGAAGTCACATTCTAAGGTACTTGGGGTCAGACTTCAAAGAATGAATTTTGGAGGAACACAGTTCAATCCATAACACACATCTTATATTCACACTTTTGTTATAATCTTCTCTTTGAGAATGCGTGAGAACTTTGACTTGATTCTAACCAATGGAATATGGCAGAGATGATGGGAGTCACTCCCATGTATGTAACATTTTATTATAACCTGCCTTTCTTTGCCGGCAGACTTGCTTTAGAGACTTCCTCTCTTATTGGCTTTGAAATAGTAAGAGGCCATCATTTTAGGAGGTCCAAATGGCAAGGAGCTAAGGAAGGCCCCCAGCCAATAGGCAGCAAGGAGCTAGCTCTCTCTGTCTTTTAGTCAGAATCAATAGGAATTCTGTTATCAACATGAATGAACTTGGAAGTGAATTCTTCCTCAATTAGCCCTTCAAATGGCAATCACAGCCTTTACTAACACCTTGATTGTGTGTCCTTACAGAGGACTCAGCCAAGACACACCTGAACTCCTGACCCCCAGAAACAGTGAAGTAACAAATACATGTTTTAAGCCACTAAGGTTGCTATAATTTGTTACATGGTATAGAAAACTAAAAACTAAAATTCCATGAGTGGCTTTGAATCACGCTAAGGGCAGAGGCAGGAGGAATTTTGGTAAGCAGGATAGAAAATGCCTAATTTGGGCAGATATCTAGATGCTAAGGATGCTGTCACTGAGGGGTCACAATGAAGAGTGTGCTATTGAAAATTGGAGGAAGAGGGATTCTTGTTATATAGTGGCAGAAAGCTCAGCAAAATTGTCTCCTGAAGTTATATGAAAAACAGAAATGTAGGTGATAAATTTGGTTATATAGCTGATTTCTAAGCGGAGTGGTGGAGGTATTGTCCTATTTATTCTTCCTGATTGTAACAAAATGTGAGAAGGCAAAAATTAAGGGAAAAACTACTAAAAAAAAAAAAAAAAACCAACCAAGATTTGATGATTTTGAAAAGTCTCGGTCTTTCCAGACTGGGGGGTGGGGTGGGGTGGTGGAATCGACAATTAGAGATTCACTGTCGGATTGCTTGCTCAGGAGAAAAAGTTGAGAGTGTGACTGTTTAACCTTTTACTGAAGCTTCAGAAAGATGAAGAGTTTAGGCTATTAAGCCACAAAAAGAGACCTATCAGAATATTAACAATATGCCTCACAGATTTTCTCAACCAAATCATAAATATTCTACTAAATTAAGTATGGTATCCCTTAGCTGTTTTAGCAGGACACCAGGATAGAGAAAGTATCTCAAAAAGATCATGGAGCTGGGTTTTGTTTAATGATGTGAATCTCATTAAAATCCATAGGAGACCTAGAAAATACTTGAGGTGATTGTTTTGATAAAGAAGTCACTATCACTGTAGCTAAAAATCTGTTTCTTGATTGTCTCTCTCTCTCTTTTTCCCCCTTTGCTCATTTGTTTTGTTTCTTAAATTTCATATATGAGTGAAATCATATGGTTTTTGTCTTTCTCTGATTTATTTCGCTTAACATGACACACTCTAACTCCACCCACATCATTGTAAATATCAAGATTTCGCCCTTTTTTTATGGCCGAGTAATATTCCATTCTCTCTCTCTCTCCATGTGTGTGTGTGTGTCTGTGTGTGTGTGTGTGTGTGTGTGTGTATATAATATTCTTTATCCATTCATCAGTCAGTCAATGAATACATGGGCTGTTTCCATAATTTGGGTATTGTAGATGGAAGTGTTGAATCACTATGTTGTATACCTGAAACTAATATTATTACATGGTATGCTAAGTAACTGGAATTTAAATAAAATTAAAAAAAAAAGCCACCATCAGCTTGGGTGACAAACAAAAAATGAAGCCAATGAAACCAACAATAAACAGAGTACAATATGAAATGAGAATATCATAGCTCATCGTCATCATTGTAGATGCCACAATTCTACTGGCAGGAGGTACTGATAGAACTAAGCAACTGAAAACCTGCGCACCTTTCATGAAGAAGGAAGAGTGACCCAAAAAGTAGAACTGAGAGCCATATGGTGAAGCCTGGAGCCTCAGAGTATTATTCCCAGTCCTTGAAATCTATTCAAGGAAAGCTAAACATTTGCTTGACGGGTTTCAGAACTGACACAGAGCGTTGACTCGTTTTTATTTTCCATTTCATCCCCCTTTTGAACTGGAATGTCTATAAATGTCATTTCTGTCTCTCCCACCATTTTATATTCAGTTTGTTAGAGGCAGATAATTGTGTCTTTAGTGTTACAGGAGAGAAATGTCTCAAAGCTATCTATTCTTAACAGTTATGTCCAGAAACCTCATTGTTACCTGGACCTAATTTAAGTGATGCGCTTTTAAATTTTGAGCTGGTGCTACACTACCATAAGACTCTTGGAAATTGTGGAGGTGGTGAATTTATTTTACATGTTGAAAGGATGCTAATTATTGATAGCCAAGTGGTGGACTGTGGTAGATAAGCTGAGATGATTGAAGACTCCCACTTTCAAGCCCAGGTATAATCCTCTCCCCTTGATTGTGGAACCTGTAATTTACTTCCCACCAATAGAATATGCACAAGGTGATGGAATGTCACTCCTAACACTGTATTACATTATATTAGAACTATCTTGCTAAAAATATGTCAATGCCCCAAATCAATTTGTAAGAAGACCTATCTCTAGGCAAGCCTTCAGGTAAGAAACACTTGTTTGTTAAGCTTTTTTTGTGTGTCTTCTAGCCTATTTTTTGACATATTGTCTTCAAAATAAGGAGATTATAAGCTTTTCAAATTAAGGATTATGGCTCTCATTTCTACTGTCCCCTGGCACTTGGTGGGGTGGCAGTGGAATACAGTTGAGTGAGTAAAAAGCATCAGAGTTGACTTGGTCAACAACAGAAGTTTTTCTTCTCTATTAATCTCAGCAACTTGGTTCTTTACATGCTTATAAAATAGCTGCCCTCGTTCCAGGTGTAAAATGGAGGCAAATTGATATAGAGTGGAAGTTAAGGATTTATTTCTTCTCTAAGTTTCTTTTTATTAGCAAGGAAACATTTTCCAGAATCCCTTAAGGTAATGTCTCCAGGTATCTCATTGGCCAGTCCTGGACCACATACATACATGCCGACCATGAAACAATTCCCTGGAAATAGACTGATAGACTAACTGTGCCGCGCTAGGACCAATTCCTTCCAATTCTCTTGAGTTGCTAGGGAAGAGATGGAGGATATGTGTGAACAAGATCAGAAGCTGCCAGCATGAGAAAAAGGTGAATTCTCTGCTGTCTGGACAAACAATAGTATTTTCTTCAAGCAAATAACACAACTTTACAAATTACTGAAGTATTTACAAATAGTAATTAAGCACCTCTCAGTGGTGGTACTCTAGAAGTTAGGATAGGACAGTGAAAAAAACAGCTAGAGTTTCTTATGCTTCACATAAATAATGTCAAATGTTCATGGAATGAAAGATAAAATTTATAAATGGTTTGGCCAGGGCACAAATGGGCTTTTTTATGTAGGCTGGCCGTGTGTACATCTATGGAAGAATTCAAGAGATAGGAGACGAGCTGACCTGAATTCACACTTGCTTAGATAAGAAAAGATGCCCCATCATACCTCTGTGACCAATCCTTCATCACACTTGTTTTGAACATCTCTCTCTTTCCCTAATATCTCTAACCTATTCTTCACTATTGGCCACTTTGCATGAGCACTTCGACATGCTAAAGACTCTCCTACTTTAAGAATGACTGAATAAACACAGAAACAGTAACAGTGACACCAGGTAGGGCTGCACAGTCTGTGTACTGCACAACTCCAGGAGCCAGACACAGACTACAGTGTAGGCGATTGTAGTGTGGTGTCCCTGAAATCTTCCTTTTACTGGAGATCCCTGCTCTAGCTATGGTCTTATCTTTCTGTCTCCCCTCCCAGTGAAATACTCTTTAAAATACTTCTCCGGTACTAGTCGTGTCTTCCTTTTCTTCTTTTTATTTCTAAAGCCACCGTCATCTCGCTTTTACTCCACCACTCTGGCAAGATCAGCAATGGTTACTTCTCACTAAACTGAGAGACCCTTTTCAGTCCTCATGTTGTTTGACCTTTGTGCAATGGTGGATTCTGTCTTGAAATATTCTTTTCCCATTTCACATTCTCCCTAGCTCATTCAATCTCTCTGACTCTTCTCAGTCTTTTTGGGGATTTCTGCAGCTCTGCTATGCTCTGTGTTCTGCTCTGGGCTCCCTTGTCTTCGCACCCCTGTGATGCACATAAAGCAATACAGACTGTTGACCTTTTTCTTTTGCACATTAAAAATAACTGACATATTTTGGTTATTTCAGGGCAGCTAACTCATGTTCAGTTTAATCTAATCTTGAACTTTGCAGTTGATATTTTTGAAATGAGATGGATAGATAGGAAGAGATTGGTATATCTATATATCAATATCTATATCTATGCAACAATTAAGGACCACTTCATCGAAGACACTGTGATTGATATCTACCCAGAATACATTAGGTACTGAACAAGTATCTTGAATAAATTAGTGATTAGAATTTTTAAGGAAGATTATAGAAAATATGAAATCATGATCACACACTTTAAAATACGGATGTATGATAGTAAAATATCTGTGAAGTGTGACTCAATAATATATTTTCCATCCCCAAATATTTTCTTAAGTGCCTACTTTGCATAAATAATCTAGTACGAGGGAAAACTAAGATTTTATATGCAATATGATATGGATTATTTATTCTGTTCAGATTTAAGA
The DNA here is from genome assembly GCA_028646535.1 of Procyon lotor. NCBI lineage: Eukaryota > Metazoa > Chordata > Mammalia > Carnivora > Procyonidae > Procyon > Procyon lotor. The sequence goes on along the minus strand of CM053605.1, from coordinate 72,932,315 downwards.
TTAAAGATCCAACACTTGTGTTCTGTGGCATGTTTTTGGCCACAATGATAAGAAGAAAAACATAAAAGGAAGTAGAGCACGGAGATTTGATTATTGGGCATTTGGATATAAACTGCTAAGTTAATATAAGACACCAAACTATTTTAAGGTAAACTTAGACTATTTCATTTACGTTTTATGAGCAAGAGAGTTAAATTTACTGAAATAGCAAAAGAAATAGGAAGCTAAAAAAATGACACTCTTATATTTTTTGAGCATAAAGAGGAAGAAAAATGATTCAGACTTCTCAACTTCCAGCCAAGCTTCCCAAGGGTCAGTTAGACATTTTTATTAAAAGAAAAAAACTCTCACAACATAATACATCCATTATTCTTTCATTTTGCAAAATGTCAAACTCCATGTGATCCTTTTAATTTCTATGGGTGTTCTAAACAGATTCTAGCTAGAGATGGAGCTGATACACAGCTTGGCCAGTATAGATCAGAATGTGCATAAAAAGCCATCACGACTTACTCCACAGCATCAAAAACCCCTTGAATTTGACAGCTATGATAAAGTGAAAGTTTTCTTTCTTTTGAATTTCCCAGAACTAGCATATCTACCTTTTGCCCAATTTCATCTCACGAAAATGATTTTTTGTGTCTAAAGGGTACAGGCTCCACAATGGGTCGGTGCTACTCTTTCACCTCCTGGAGCTGAGAAAAGGTCAGGAACAGTTCACTACTTATTCCCTGAGCAGCCAAATTGTTATCATTTTCTGAAGTTGTTCATGAGAATTAAGACAACACAGTGGCGAGATTGGGTAATTTCATCTGAAACATGCAGCTTCCTTTCCTCTCCTTTCTGCCTGCCCAAGGCTAGAAGTCACTTATTTACGCTCACCTTAATATGTGAGATTTTGAACCATTCTTAAATGCAGTGAATGGAGTGATCAAACATATGTGTTTAAAAGTGAATAAACTTTATTCCACCTCCACAGAAGAGAAAGCTAATGACTTCAATGTGGAAAGGCAGGGTTTTTATATTTTTATTTTTTTCCCCTCGCTTATCAAAAACCACAAAGATTTCCTGTTTCATCATTCTCTACGTCTACCTAGAGTGGTCTAAAGGTGAAATGCCTGAATATTAAGCCATAATCAATCATTGTACACACACTAATTACTTTTCTGTCCTCCCCTTTCCTTGTCATCATGGTCCAAAGCAGGTTTTTGAGACTGAGTACATTCATCTGAGCTGTTAGCTGCTACGCTCCACTGCGTCCTTGTATGATCTGCCTGGTCCAGACCCCTGGAGAAAATTTGTGCATGCATACTGTATGTGAACTTTAGATAAATAAATAAACACGCGAAACAGCTTCCAGATAATTGAAAGTGAATGAAGGAGGGAGCAAAAAGAAAACAATTTCTCTGGGGATAAGCAGCTAAGGTGGCAGGTATGATTAAAATCCATATGATTTATGGGTAGGTGGACTACTAACATGACAACCCTGTTCATGTTTGTTTGTTTGGGTGCATTTGACAATAAAGTTTTGTTGTTGTTGTTGTTGTGCTTGCTGTGGGTTTTGCTCAGGAGTTAGCCACTCAGGAATTCCTAGTGCCTGACTGAGCAGTAATTTAGCAAGCTCTCTTGTGCTCTTTTCCTGTCAGCATTAACATGTCAATTCATTTTAATAGTCTGGGCATGCTCAGTGGGCATGCATTTTCTCAGTAGGTATCCCACGAGCCCACCCCGTGGTGCAGAAATGTGTTATAGCTTGTCTCAGACCTCTGAGACTTCGGCACGTTTATTTTCATTATGGCCAAGTATATTTGTTAAAACGAAGTCAAAATAATATATAAAATCAAGACCTTCACAAATGAAATAGGTTATGTATATTTGATTGGTAATTTAAGCTCTTTGGAAGATTAGGTTGTACAATCTTTCTTTATGCAAAATTATTACATAGGAGAGCTTTAAAAAAATGTATACTGTAGCTGCCTCTAGTTTTTGGAAGTTAAATGATATCCTGTCCCAATGGGAATTTTCTGTAATCATGATTAATAGGTGAAGTGGCTTTTATATAAAATGAGAATTTGCCTACTATCTTTCTTATTAGAGTGTTTTCAAAATAGATTTTTATCTAATGTTTTGTCTGTAAGTAAGTAGATGACTGGGTGAAAAAATAAAATAAATAAAATAAATAAGTACAGAAACAGTCACACACACAACACACACACACACACACACACACACACACACACACACACACACACACATACTGTCTCTCTCTCTTTCTCTCTCTCAAATCAAACTACCCAGGAGGAGTCTTGGTCTTCATAAAACTGAACCTCAATTGTCAAACTAGGTCTCAATTTAAACCCAAATTTCAGATGTGTTAGGAAATACCTTGACAGGAAGTGAAAGAAGAAACCTCATTGCACAACCCAAACAAAATTCATTTCACGATTGCAGAGTTGACGATTTATGCCATTTATACAAATTACTGCTTATAAAAGCAAGACTTCAAGGGTATACTTTCAAGCAGCTAAAACATTCAATGTGTTGTACTGTTGACACATTTTTGGTCTCAGGATTTCTTGTGCTGCTAAACAATTCTGGAATATTGAACGTAAAAAAAAAAAAGTTGAGGGAAAGATGTCAGGATAGAGAATTAAATCCACTTTTTCTTTGAATTCTCCTTTTCAATTTTTTCTTTCCTTGCCATCCCTTTTTTCTTAACCCTGGGTGTCAAGCTTTGTGTATTCAGTTATGTAAGGGCGGAGCTGACAGTGTGCAGGCTCATAGACTTTTTCTGTGGTCAGTTGGTAAGAATGTCCAGACATCCCTGCATCATTACATGATCGAACAAAATTCTGATTGGAATTTAGAGTTCCACAGACAGTACCATAGTCGATGCCCTCAGATCCCACTAAACATTCTTTAAAACAATTTAAAAATAATATTTTGGGGGGGGTGCCTGTGTGGCTCAGTTGTTAAGCGTCTGCCTTCGGCTCAGGTCATGATCCCAGCATCCTGGGATCGAGCCCCACATCGGGCTCTCTGCTCGGCAGGAAGCCTGCTTCTCCCGCTACCATTCCCTCTGCTTGTGTTCCCTCTCTCGCTGTGTTTCTCGCTGTCAAATAAATAAAAAATCTTAAAAAATATATAAAAATATTTTTTTGTGAATTATTTTGCATTTAAGACATTTTAGACATTCTTGACACAAACTTCCAGAATTTTCCAGTTTTCATCTTGACCTCCTTCCAGCTTTAACCATGGATATTGACTAGTTACCCATTAGCAAGAGTTCCCTTAATGTTGCAAATCTTCAGGAATCTTGAAATCCAGACCTGGGATGTTTAAGCAGTGGTCATTTTAAATATTTGTAATGAGATTTTAACTGATATCTTCATTCATAGAAACTTACAACCACAGTGCTTTCTAAGGTCTAAAAATATCCACTGAACTCAGGAAGTAGCTGCTCATAAATGCTTATTCAGGTCAAGGAAATGTTTTCCATGTTCTGGATCTAAAGGCAAGGTGGAAAGATAGAAGATAATAGGAAAGGACACAGAGCAGATTCGGTGGGTATGAAGGCAGAGGTCAGGAAACATGGAGTGGCTCTCCTTCCTGACACAGGATCCTGGGATTTGCCCTCACTCTGTCTCATTCAGACACCTTTAGAGTTTTCTCAATGCTTCTCCTCTCACCGGGTGGACAAATGCATCTCTGGGTGTGCAGCAGTCTGTGTACAAGCACGTTCACCCTCAGGAGATTAGAGACAAGATAAATGAAGGAGCAAAAGATATTTCTTATCTTCAGAATTTTAAATTATACCCACTCTTTAAGGTTCCTCTGAAGTTTGCATACCAAGAAAAACTCGAGTAGCACTTAGTCTTTTTGCCAAGATGAAAAATGATACCTTTGTCCTCAAATAGTGAATATACCTTAACTCATAAAAACTTTGTTCATGTAAAATATAGGGTAGAAAAAGCCCTTCATCTATAAAGTGCTTTCAGATTCTCAATGAGAGGTACTCTCGTTTCATGATTCAGTCTTTTTACACATTCACTAATATTATTATAAAAATAATTATAATTTTAATAAAAAAGTATAGAACATATTCTGCCTGTCAACTCTCTCTGTGTTCAGCATGCAATGGATTACCTGGTAGTAATAACTTTTCTGGCTTTTTTAGCCAAATGCAGCACTTACAATTTTTTCAATAAAATTTTTACAGAGTGTTTATGATTTGTATAATCCATGATCAATAACATTAATTAATAAAATGCCAAATCACTGTCTCTCTCTTACTCTCTCTTACACACACATACTCACACCCTCACCCCTGCAGGCACACTCTTCAGGGCTCATTCCAATCTAATAAGGATTATTTTCAGAGCATTCTGGACTACAGATAAAAGGAGGGTGTGTTTAAAGAACCATTGCTTGGAAGTCTCTTTTACTTAAATGTTAAAACAGTTAAAAAAAAAAAAAGCTGTGAAATATACAAGAAAGTTCCATGGGATTCTGAAAGAATCCTTCTAATATTCAAAACATTTATATACGTTGTGTGTGACTAGAATAATGGAAGCGGTAGAGAATACCATATTTTAATCAATTTTCAGAATAATTTTGAATAGGACTTTAACTTTAGAACTAATAAAAATGTAGCACATAAATGTCCAATAGCTAAAATATACTACCTAATCATTTGCTTTTTATGGAAATAGGGGTAGGAATAGTAAAATTATTATTTCCTTTACATATCTTTGTCAATTTCTTTTACTCTTAGGATTTATGGCTTCTCTTTTTACAATGAATCTACTTTTCAAAGAATTACTTATTCTTTGAAAACTTTACAAAGGCATCCTACATGATTTATTTTCATATTATTTACACCAAATGTGTAAATCATATACTAATGATGGTAGCATCTTTGTAGTGCTTTTTAAATATGGATGAAATATGAGGTTTCTTCCAAGGTACAAAACGTCATTAAGGGCTCAGGTGGTTAAAATCAACATGAAAAATACATGCTGCATTTTCTCCCCTTAAATGCAATAATGTAATCAGATTTCAAGTCATCTTACCTACCTCACTTACAGCTTTATGGAGATTAATTAGTTTTTAGACCCCAGTCACATGATCTTTTCTGACTGTCATTTAGCTGGCTGACTAGAACCTGTAAGCTGTCTCCTGTCCCAAAGGAGAGATTAAATTTTAGTATGTTTGTCTTCTTTCTTTGATTTAAAGGTGGATTTTTGAAGTAATGACTAAGTTGTATTTTGCTGTTAATTGGAAATTTATTATAACCTTATTTTGGTGGAAGGTAAATATTTAAATAATTGTAAATAAGTAAAACAAGATGTTATCTCTATTTTGCTGTAAAGACTTATTATACCGGCACCTAAAAACTAGTTTTTTATTATTTATGATACAGATGTTACAAACACTCAGATGAAATTTCTGCAACAAATTTGTACCTCACAGAGGAAGTTACTCAGGTAAGTTAAGAACACTGGTAACTGGTGGTCCCAAGGCAAGTTTCTAAGGTAAAAACGAATGTGGAATTTTTAAAATCACTTGGGAATTTGCTAAGTAACAGACAAACAAACAAGAAAACAAAAAAAAAAAGTATGACTTGCTTCCAGGCAAAATTTCTGCTTAAAAAAAAAATCCACAAACACAGAAAGCAACATTGAATTATAACAAAAACTTCCTAATTATAAATTTGTTACTCCTTAATAATACGTGTTCTATGACTAGTGTTACAAGTATCACACTGTCTCTGACTAATCTGAGGATGCAAACTGAAAGACCACAGCCTTAGTTCTGTTAGGATACTTAGCCGTGGATCCTCAATCCTGAGGAAAAAGATAACAATGACGACAAAGATGACGATGACGATGACAATGACGATGACGTCAATCTGCTTTACAATAAGTGATTAAAGAAAGAAAAGAAACCTTGTCTGCCACAGTTGTTAAAACATTGATATTTCTAGCTGGGGTCCTAATTAAGGTGTAAGGAGAGATTTGAAGTGCCCTGCATTCCCCTCATTCAGGTCACTAAACCAGTAAATCATAACTACACGTAGAGTTTCCGGAAGACATAGGACCAAGTGAATTAGTTATCCTATAACTCCTGAGCAGTTGGTTCAGAACTAGAGCCACTGGGGCATAGATGCATGGTGAATGTGTGACTGTCTGGCTGCTATTTGACTACAGATTTCCTTTCATGGGTACTTAACAATAAACAGTCACTCCACTTAGGAGAGAACTTGATTCCATAAACACATGGAATTTCCTGGCTCTTGAATGAAGACACCACAGGATTTTCACTGCTCAGGTGTTACTGGATGCAGTGTTGCTTCAGGAACCAAAATTATCTATTTCCCTTGCCTGTGGAGCTGGATCATTGCCTTTGGCAGGAACCCCAGACTCCTGCAAATGATGAAGACATCCCTCCATGCCTACGTAGAAAATAGCGCCAACATGGATGCCATTAGAAATATTCAACTGAGTATATGCTGAGAAAATTGTGTCATCCATACCTTGCACGAAGAGGAAGGACTGAGAACACCAGTATAAGTTGAAGCCAGTTCCCTTGAATGAGAATTATTGAGTTATATAAAATCTCTTTGAGGACACCGATACAGTATTTTCTGGCTCTTTTTTCTTCCAACACGCTGTTCATCCACTTGTGCTTCCTGCCTGACTTTGGCAATGAGAAAATAATCACTCCACTCTGTGCCTGCCTTCAAAGATTCTTTAAACAATTAGAAGAGAGATAAATTATGTGCAAGAATCTCAATAGTCATCCTGGAGCATTCGTATAAATAATAGATTTGATACGCTTTATATTCATTTTCTTCATAATGCCTATTGGAGAGTAAATTCTATTTCAGATTCCCGTTGTGTAAATAACAAAACCCAGAGGCAAGAGATGGGTAACAGGATGGTCAAAATCTTCTATAGATTCATGGGTCCTATCATCCTCTATTATTCTTAGGAAATGCATCATTATGTTCGAGTTCTTTACCAGGAAACATTGGTTCCATACATAGACTATGACAGTCTTTTGGTCCTGGGCATAGATATTCTGCATACCATTATCCTATGTTTAGGTTAAAAATAATAGAAAAAGCATTCTCCCATTATCAGATAAACATTACATATCTAATTAGTTGTCTCCAGTGGTCATATAACTTCATAGTTAAAACTGTATAGTTACATTCTTTATTGGCACCTGTGAGCTGCCCCCACCTTCTCTCACAAAACAGACCTATCCCAGTAAGGGTAGACAGTAAGCAACCCCCACCCCCACCCCACCATCCATGGAAATTATCATAAATAAACAAATGCCTGAATATATCCATTTCTATCACCAGTAGGCAGCGTTCCAAGCCAGGCATGTTGATCCTGGGTTTCTGTTCCATTGATAAAAGGGGATATGGCATTTTTGTTCCAGCCCAGAGCTGTCCAATGTGCTCTTGTAAGGCAAGTTTCCATGTTGAGTGAATAAGGATCATTGTTTCCTACATAATGAGCCTCCCTCTCCTTTGGCTCTCAGTGAAAGGCTGCCACCACACTGGCTAAGAAATAGTCCTGTTTAACCGCCAAGTGTCTGCTGAACACAGTGTGGTAATGGGAATGATTTTCTTATCCATCATTATATGACTGGCACGTGAATAATTTTGCCCACCAGGTCATCGTGTCACATCATCCATGGTAACCAGACTCGATCAAATGTAAGAACTACACTGCTCCCACAAAATGATCACTTTTACAGGAAAAATAAGGAAATGTCTTTATTCCTGCTCCTCTCCACTTCTATATTAAAGACACTAGTTTCAGAGATGAATGGATAAGAAAAGCCAATAAAGTATATTGACTCAATTCATATCATAATTTAAGATTCCTATATTTCCAAGTTTTACATCTGTTTTATACCTGTTTCTGGCCAGCATAGCAAAACTAAAGATCTAGACATTATTACTAGATCCAGTTCACTAATATTTATTGCTCTAAATCCAATCTATATTAGCATGTCAGCCCTGTATCAAAGCAGAAGACAGCAGTATTTATGATTATTAGTACAATATTGAATCATCCTGAACCAATTACTGATCCAATTACTGTGTCATTATTATCTTCTGAATAGGGCTTGATTTGTCTGTGATAAATATGATGCAATTAAACCACCTTTTTACATAATAAAACACTGCAGGTGTTTATTCTTAAGAGTTCACAGATACCAACAACCAATAGATTTAATTAAAAAAATCCTTGATATAAGTGTGAATTTCATTTAATTTTTCTAACTTTAATGTACATTTAAAGTGTATCTTATTGAAAGATACAATTGTGTAATCTCTTGTCTGGCTATTATTTAAAAACTATACTAACTGTCAGACCAAACAAAAATTAACATATTTGCTTAATATTCTGATTTAAAATGTCACGTATTCAAGGCATATAAACATTAAATGAATTGCTAAAAAAGTCCTTAAAAATAGATACATTACAAAAAGAGACAGAATATCAGCAATAGTATGTATGCCAGTTTAAAGCTAGTTTTTTCACTACATACTTAAATATGCTATCTTTTGAATGACCCATACTTCCAAAAATCTGAACATTAATAACTCTAAAAATCTTCATGTAAAAGACAAACATCATTAAATGGAAAACAGTGTTTAAACTTACTAATATTTTTAACACTGTGAACAACCCAAGAAATTGTTGTAGTTCTCGATGTATTTCTGCTCTTCACTCTTTCTAGTCCCAAATTTAAAAGCAACATTTATAATTAAAGGAGTGGAAAGGAATGCTTAAAAACAGGGTTACAATTTTGGGGGGATTTTACAAAAATATTTTGATGATTATAATAATCAGTTTGATATTATATTTTAAAGCACTATAATTCAAGTTAAGTTGGGGATTTTTTTGTAGAGGTGAACATCAACTATCAATTTTCTAAGACTTTAACATAAATCAAACAAGAATTTCATGACCTTATAAAAATTGTATTAAAAATAACAGATTCAGAAATAAAACTACTTTGACAGGTTCAACTTATTGCCACATGGACTTATACTGTTTCTATTCTGTAATTCTACTGATACCTTCTGGGGGCCAGACAATTTGATACAAATCTTCATCTACCTATCAGGCTAGTAGCTGTTTAACTAATTTCACTCAGCAATGAAACAGTGGTTGGCCACCAATACCTTTTATAATGTTCTTCTATATGTGGTTCTGTAACGTGTGTGAGTATTTACTGACTGCATTATTGCAATTAGCCAAGAATTTTGAAGTGGTTGCTAACATATAGCTTTTATCATATACCTCACTGTTGGTCTGTCTAGGTAATTATAGAAAGTTTGTTTTGGTCTTAAGGCTATAATTGTACAAATTACAGTTTTTATCCTCTTTCATCTTCTCTCTGTCTCTCCCTCTGTCTCTTATTGTCCCTCTCTCTTTTCCCTGCTCTCTCTCTCCATGAGTAGTTCTAAATAGGAGGGAGTTCCCATTTTTATTGCCAGCATTTCAATAATTGTAGATGTGCTCATGTAGAAATCAATTGATAATTCTGAACACCTACCATCAATATCCAATTTTCTTCCTATTTTTAAAAGGCAAGAGTAAACTCAAATCCATTCCAAGCAGATTAACAAAAATACACTTTTAAAAAATCTACAGTGTATATAGGGGAGGGGGGTGAGTGTGTTGTGCCTTGCATAAAGAAGTATTAGAGATTAAAATGAACATTTTCGTTAGCGCAGACTAAAATTTACTTCTGTAACTACGGAAATTCAATATAAACTAAGAGTTTGTAAAAAATTGAAAATGGGTACTGAGATTCCAGACAATATTTAATTTAACCTAAGCGTTAAAATAAAAGCAATAACACAGAATAAATTAATGAACTACAATTAATTATATTTACAATAAGTGGTTTGGGTTTGAAACACCTACTCTCTGCACTGATAAAATAAAACCTACATCCTGCAGGAGCTAAAGTAAGTTAAATGAAGATGCTTTTAACAAGGTTATTACTTAAGCAATGACAGGTTTACAGATTTTAGCACCACTGGGTTTTCACAGGAGCTATAGCAAGTGCTAAAATAACACACACCTTCAGGTTCATTAAATTCACCAGTGTGATGAAATAACTGATATTTTGCTATATTACTATAGTCCCTCAAAGAACCATCTATAAATAAGATACACTAATAACAACTGTTTGTGCTGGTAAAACAATGAAATAACTCTTCCAAGGTTTATCTGCAAGGGAAAATAGTGTTTAAGCAGTACTGTTAGCAATATCTAGTAATTTTGATTTCTTTGGAGTCTCATATTTATTTATTTACCTAAAATAGGTATGTTCTGTAAAAGGTTTTGCCATGGGGCTGCACTCAGAAGGAAACTTGTAAAAAGGTAGTGTATATTAAGAGGAAATCGACTGAATCTCACCCCCCAAATATTTACTTTACTGTCTGATGTTTACTAGGATATTTATGGAGGCAGTTTTATTTAAAAGAACTTATAAAATTCCAATAACCACTAGAAACACCAGCATCTCTGATAAATCCTTCACCATAGTCTGTTGTGAGATGAACCAAAAATATAAATAGTGGGTTTCTAATAAATCAATGGAGGCTGGCCTTTGGAGACCTAGAAGACATATGGACAGTAATAGAGTATCTCAGGTTGTCTCATGAGTGATTCCATCTGGATGAAGTCTTGGTGCTATTCACAGCCTACTTCTCCCCTAAAACACCTTCAATCTTATCCACAGCCTCCATCTCAAATGTCAGACCACCTGGGATATGCAGCTGTCAGGCTGAAAGAGAAGCTGCCTGGGACTGGCCCCGGCCTGCTCATCAAGGAGGTACTGTCACTAGGCAGCAGGCGATCCTAGGTGCACAGGGGATGACAGCACCACCGAGAGCCTGAGACACGCCTGGCTCAGGGTGTGAGATTTTAAGGATAAAACAAAGAATTTAGCTGAAACTATACATATTTCTACTGCAGAGCGGGGTCTGATGTGCTATTCTTTCCTTCACGATATTTTCTTTTTTCTTGTCAATGTTCCCGTAGAGATCAATATATTTTGATTATGAATAAATCAAAATATAGAATATTCACAAGTGTATTTCTTCATCCTTCATATCACTTGCAAGGGTTTTTTTTTGCCGTATACTCATATTGATATTCATATTTTCTATTATTATTTTTTAAAGATTTATTTATTTGAGAGAGAGAGAGAGAGAGAGCGCGTGCGCGCACACTCAGGGAGGTGAGGCCAGAGGGAGACAGAGTCTTAAGCAGACTCCAGGCGCTGAGCATGGAGCCCTTTGTGCGGCTGGATCTCAGGACCCTGAGATCAGGACCCTGAGATTATAACCTGAGCCAAAAACAGAGTCAGTGGTTTAACCCACTGCTGCCACTCAAGTGCATTTTACTTCATATTTTCTATTATTAAGCAAATTTAGCTTCATCAATACATATACTCTGAGAGTATTGCATTGGTTAATGTTTGTGGCTCTAACAGTTTGGGAGAGAGCAGCACCCTTTTATAGAGAGCCATTTCAGTTTGAGAAGTGACTAAGAATCCAATCAATTTAATATTTAGTGTTTCTTTCTTTTCGTGAACCCTCCCTTTAAGAAAGTAGCAAACAGAATTTCTGTTGCAACGTCAATCAATTGTGCTCTTTCTCCGTAAGTCTTGAATTATGTAACTATGATTCTGATTTTTTTTTGGCAAAGTGTACTGAGGTTCTCTTCACCTTACTGGAATTAGTCCTGATTAATCACTAATGATCTGTTCTACAAGAGGGCAAATGCCACATCTAGCTTGTCTTATAACTTATAACTAGGCTTATATGCCTAAGTTTTAGCCATCATTCTTGACACTCCAATATATGTATCTGGTGAATGAATGTGTTTGTATTTTCTGGTTTTACTATGGAAGAGCAATTGTCTTCATGGATCATCAGGATCCAATGTGAATTTCTATGTGCCTTAAAATTTCTCTTTCCTAATTTCTTTCCCATGCCCTTAATTATAATCCTTTTATTCCCTGTAAATACCATGTTGTGCTTCATTATTATTTTTGCTCCCTTTTCCTAGCCCCTTATCTACTTACTATATCTGGTTTTAAGATAGGTCCTGCCCATTAAATAAGTTATTTGCTGGTTGATTGTCTTTATGAAATATAAATCGAATTTTTTTTTCAGGGAGGCAGCATCGCATAAAGGGTTAAAAGCATGGCTTCTGGAGTCAGGTGGAATGAGTTTCAAACACAGCCGTGCAACAAACAGCTGGCCCACAGTGTGTGCTTAGGTTGTCCACAATAAGGATATGAGATGACCTGCCTTTCTGAGTGGTAGAAGAAGAATTCATCGTGACAAGTGTTGAAGCATGTGTCACATAGTTCAGTGTTACCGTTACATGGCATTTACTCTACCCTTTGACTTGCTCTGTAAGTTAGATATTATTGTCCTCATTTTACTCTTAGAAAACTCAGTCATGATAGAATTAAGTAATTTGCCTGATATCACATTAATAATGGTGCAATGAGGTTTAGGTCAAGTTTAATGTGACCCTAATGTCTTTATTTTTTCTGCAAGTTGCTTCATGCCTCTTTTTTAGTTTACATTCCTTATACATAGTCAGGAAGTCTACTGGCTCTTCCTTCAAAATGGGTTTAGAATCTGACCCCCTGTCTCCACCTCCCTCTACCACTACCGCCTTGGTCTCAGCCTCCATCATCTCTTGCTTGGGATTCTCTATTGGCCTCTTAACAAGTCTCCCTAGTTCTATCCTTGCCTTTACTTTGTCTTAACGCAGCCACCAAGTAATCTTTGAAAACTATAAGGCCTATCATGCTGTTGTTCTGTTTAGTGTGAAAATTTCACACTAAAACTTTATTTCACCCATTTTACTCAATAAGAACCAATGTCCTTACAATGACCAAAGATGTCACATCAAGTGTTGGCAGCTCTGGTCTGCATGCCAAATCTGCCCACTACAATTTAATAGCCTACAAGGTAAGAATAATATATATATATATATATTATATATTATATATATTATATATTATTATATATATGTATTATATACATAATATATATAAATTTAAATATATATTTTTAAATATATATTTAAATGTATTAAATATATATTTAAAGATTTATGTATTATTTTAGAGGCAGAGGAGGGGCAGAGGAAGAGAGAGGATCCTAAAGCAGACTCCGCACTGAGCATGGAGACTGATGCAGGGCTCAATCCGAGTACCCTATGATCATGACCTGAGCTGGAACCAAGAGTCTGTCACCCAACCAATGGAGTCACCCAGGTATTATATTTTTAAACAATTAAAATAAGTTTTATACTATATAATATGTGAAAATTATGTGATATTTAACTCTCAGTTTCTATAAAGTTAATTGGGTTGTAGACACATTCATTTATGTTTTGCTGGTGACTGATTTGGCACTCCATATGTAGGACTGAGCAGTTACAACAAAGACCACGTGGGTTGCAAAGCCTAAAATACTTACTATTGGGCTCTTTCAGTAAAGTTTGCTGACCCTGACCTAAAAAACTCTGACTCCTATTACCTCTGTAACCTCACACAGTCCTCCTCTCCACTCATTATGTTTTAGCTGTGCTGGCATTCTTGCTTCTCCTCAGTGGCCTTGGCACTGTTTCTTTATCCTGGAAAACCATTCTAGATCTCTCCTTTGTCAATTTCTCTGACCTCTTTCAGACCTCTCCTGCTGAATGGGGTGACCTGCACTGAGGACACCATTTGATATTGTAGTGTACACCCTACACTTTGTGGCCTCATTCCTCCCTACCTTGCTCTACTTTTCTTCTTCTGCACCACAGACTACCTTCTAACGGGCCATGTAATCTGCTTACTTATTATGTTTACGTTTTTATTTTCTATCTCTTCTTGCTAGACTCTAAGTCCCATGAAGGCAGAGATATTTGTTTTGTCCAGTGATATATCCCAAGTTCCTGAAATATTGACGCAAAAGCAATTGCCCTTGGTGAGTATTTCTTGACTATTGAATGTGATATTACATTAGCTCTTACTAAACAACGTATTTTAGTATTTGACCTCTGGAACCTCACTAGAGTGCTATTTTGAGTCAGTATTTTCTCTCGGGTTCATTACACACACAGGAAAATGTACATAATTATGCAGTTAACTAAGTAAATTGATTGTGGTAGTATTAAACACCAGTCTCACTTTACCAAGAAGTAACTCATCTTTCTATTGCCTTACTCCAAAACACAATGGAACAACTTTAAATTCTTAAATATATGAATATTCCTGATAATTAATGCTTGTATAGTTTTGAGTTGCATATACAATTACTTCAATGTCTTTTATGTAAGAAATAATATTTTCCTATTGTCTTATATAAGTATTCATAAGGAATAACATTGACACAAATTATTTATATATTTTGAGTGGTATTAAAGATATTAGGTATTGTAGATAGTCATATTAACAAAAAATTTAAAAATGATAAATAATGGCTAAATAATGTATGATTGATTTTAAATGAAACTTTATACTTAGGGAAAAAGAAAGTTTTTTTCAAAATAACATTTCCTTCATTGCCTTCATAAAGCTTTTAAATTTAATTTTGGTCTGAGCTAGGAAAAATTAACTCAGTATGACATGAAATAAGATTTTAAGTGAAAATCTTAGCTTTTTCCTGTAAATTTAACTCAACTGACTAATTTTCATTGAATGCTGCCTTACACAGTCCAAAATGAACAGAAAATTTACATGTGCCTGTAGTAAAAATGACTGATAATTTCATACAGAAACATGTTTTATGTAAGAACATGAACAATTTCTTTCAACAAAGAATCCTTAGACAGAAAACACAATATATTAATTTAATTATTTGCCAAAATGTTAAAAGCAGAAAATATAGCTATGGCATTCTACCAAGTATAAAACCACTTTAACCTCCTGTCTGCCCATATGTAATAGAGTAAGACTTGATATTCAAAATGATAACTGAGAAACTTTAAAATCCTACAAGACCATTTGAATCATCTCACCACACTATTTTTACTACCTTAGTTAATTTTCTCTCTTTCATTTGAAAGTTAGCCATTACTTTAGAATAAATGAAAGTGTTTTAGACAGAACGTCTACTAATATGAGCAAAATAGAAGATATGATCATATTACACTGAACTTATCAAACGTTTACCACTTGTTTATGGATTGGTAAAGATCTATTCCTGCTGCCATTCAGATGGTCCACTATGAATGATCAAATTACTTTCAAACAATTGATTGGCACCTCACATCCAGGTGCGATAAAAATGAGGACTAGGGGAGGAGAGCAACACATCTGGTGAACTGGGCAGTTATTAGAATCTTGAAGAAATGGGCCCAGATAGATTGATACTATAGTTAGTGTGCATTTTACTCCGGTCATAATTTGAGTTGACATGATATGCTGTCCTAGATCATTGGCTTTCTAGCTGATGCTAAAAATCTGTGACCTGGTGTTCATTTCAGTTTATGAATAGGTTTTTGCAAGTCCCCTAGCTTTGAAGAAAGAAAACGTCTTCTAAAAGTTGGAAAACTCATTTACTTAGGACATAAAGATTCTAAAGGCACATTTCAAGAGAATAGGTGTTGAAAAACAATTCTTATTAAAATAAGTAAAGAAAAAGCCAGGAAAATGTTGATCTTCTTTAGTGGTTCAAAAGGTATTTTTATATGGATGATGTAGAAAAGAACATGACCTTATATCTGTAGGATATAGTAAAAAACTGTAGCACTACACACATATGGGAAATTACTCAGTTCTAGTAGTACAGCTTCATGAATACTCATTATTGACCAAGAGAGATAAACACTGAAAACTCCACTGGTTTGGGGAAACTGAATCATAGAATAGACAATGAGAGATGCAAACTGTGGCATGAAAGAATGAATAAAGCAGGAGACCCTGTGGTCACTTATCCTAAAAGCTTTATACATGGAGAAGGATCTCAACTTTGGAAAGCTCAGGACAACTGCATAGAGTTACAAGGGGAAGAACCTGAAAACCAACCCAGTTTTGCACTTATCACAAATTAAAGGGATCCTCTATGGCAGATAGAAGCCTGTGATGCTTGAGGGAGGGTAACCAGGTCACATATGTATCAGCCAGTGGCTACCACCAACTTCAACTTCTTCAAAATGTACTCAACCATAAAATACTACTTTTTAATATTTTAAAACAACTATCCTTAATAGTTTTGTTCTTTAATTTTTTTTGCCTTTTATAGTAGATTGGTAAGGAAATTTTGCTTGGTAACGGAGTTCTATTAAAATTAAGATTGTACTGTTAACAAAGGTCTTCTTTGGGACTTGGCCTCTTGGTGGATGGATCTCCAAAAATGTTGTTTTATGAAAAATGCTGGAATATCTTAGCTTTGTAGTGTGTGATTGAGTTGAAAAGATTGAAATTGCTTTCCCTGAATATTTCATTGTCTTTTTATCTTATTCTCCTCAATGTTCTGTTTGTAGTATTTTCTAGAAAAATAAATTCATCTAGTTTTCTAAGCTATGACTTGCTTTTGGACCTTGGTTTCCTTTTAAGAAAATGAGGTTGATGTCCATTTTCCACACCTTCTCAGGATATACTGGGGGTATTTCTTTCTCCTGCCATTCTCCACCTCAGTGGAAAAAGGGTATCCTTGACACTCCTTTAAAGCAGTCTGGGAGGAAAGGAACTACAGCAGGCAGGCAGTTATTTTACAAGTTATTTTTGTAATCGCTGGTGAAAAGAGTGATTAGTGGAGCATGGAAATTACCTTAAAGACTAGGTATTTTGTGGGAGCTACTAACCACAATCCTTACTATCTCTGAATAGACTCCAGGGCACAAATTTCTTTGGAAAGGAAACAATTCATTAGTATTTCTTTAAATGTTTCATTTGTTTGTTTGTTTATCTGTTTCCAGGAAATACAATTTAATGTCCAATGTAAAATATTTTATCCCTCAACTCTTAATTTTTTACTTTGCTTTTCATTGTGGTTTCATTTTCTTCTATTTGGCAGAATACTGTAATAACTCAGTCACCCCTCCTGAGAGGATCCATCCTCATATGCCTTCACCAATTCATTTCAGTCTCAGCTGGTCCGAATGTATGTGTAGAAGAATGTAAATGATAGAATGATAAAATCATGTATAGTGGAAAAAGTCAGGATGAATTCAAGGAATGCACTTAAGTGACACTTCAAAAGTTTCAAAAAATATCAGGAATGAGTTATTGGTAAAGTCACCATGTAGCTATTTGTTTTTTGATGACCCTTCAGTCCTCCGTTGTCATAAATTTCGATTTTACTGAAGCTCCACATTCCTGGGAGCTTTCTTGGCATGTTTTATCTATTCTATTTTCCTATCTATTCTAATTTGCCTCTAAATAAATTTTGATATTTTTCAAGTTAAAATATCCTTACCTTCTATGTTTTCATTATAGATATTTTGTTCAATTGTATTGTAATTAAAACCTTCATTTAGTGTTCTCTCAGTTGCTATTGCTACCTAATTATGGATGATATAGAATGTTATTTGTATTTGTATTAAAAAGTACAAGTTAGTCCAGGGAAAGCACACCCTTGCATAGAGATAGTCAATCCCTAAATATGTATTTGTATTTTTAAAAACAAAAATGGATTACTAACATAAAAGTATGTGAGATACACACACACCTTTATTCTGTCAATGCTACATACTGGATATGATAGAGTCAATGCTACATACTGGATATGATAGAGTGTCATATTAAATTTATATCCAGCTCCTCATGTAGTTAAAATTCAGAACTCTACCTGAAAAGCCCAAATTAGTTATACTGAGAAAGAACCTGAAACCAATTTAACAATGGACTTCATATTCTCTGACTTTGGTAGGTTTGATTTTTTTAATACACTCAAATAATAAAAATTATAAAGATAACATAATGTACATATTATGTATAATATAGCATAGTACATAAATAATGCATGTAAAGTTTTTAATATCATGTTTGGCCCACTGTAGGTGTCCAATAAGTGGTGGTTAATAGTGATTGTGAATGATTATGATGATGATTAGTTCATGGAATCAGATTTTAATCAGGAAGTATTAAAATAATCTTTAAATAATTTATAGTAATAAAATATCAATAACTAGTATGTAAGTAAAATAAATGTAATAGATATAAAACACTTGGATCTATAGGCTTACCATATGCTGCAACAGACATTTTATTTTCATTTTATTTATGCTAGAGATCAACCTCAAGAGAAAGTTATGATCATTCATAGAACAAGTTACCAATTCTTTTTTTTTTTAAGATTTTATTTATTTATTTGACAGAGAGAGAGAGAGAGAGAGAGAGCACAAGCAGGCAGAGAGGCAGGCAGAGAGAGAGGAGGAAGCAGGCTCCCCACTGAGAAGAAAGCCAGATGCAGGGCTCGATCCCAGGACCCTGAGATCATGACCTGAGCCGAAGGCAGAGGCTTTAACCCACTGAGCCACCCAGGCGCCCCACAAGTTACCAATTCTTATGTGAAAATGTAAGGCTTGTGGGTTAATTTTCTGATATGACTTTAAAAATCCATTAAATTAGTTGAAATAATTCTAACACTTCAAGTGGTAAAATAGTTACAATCTTATTTATCTCTTCATTCATCTTAGGGTATTTTTATTTGAAAGGGCATTATATAGATAACTAATATCAGGGTCATATCTACATAGAGCCAAACTATCTGGGGAAAAGGGAAAGGTAGCCATCTATGGGTCTTTGGTCTTCATGAATGATCCCATGGATCCAGATACTTAGAAATTGTGATGGGATTGAAATAAGATTTGGACAACTGAAAACATTGCTCTCTTTACATAGAAATATTCAGATATTTTTCATAGCTTATCTAAAATACCAGTGGTGTAATGTAACATGTCAAAGATACATTTTGCTCTTGGTATGGTCCATGTGTTTACTTGCCTGGCAGGACGGTGACTTTAGTTTTTGAGATATATGCATGCCCAAATCTCCTACTATGTGAGCAGAGTGGACCTGTAATTCCACTCTGGCAGCCTAACTCACTGTAAACCCATGAAAAACAGGCAAAAAATTTGCAGAGAATAACAGCGTGGATTGAACACCACGTAAATTCATGCTGCACCTGTCCTCAAAAATAGAGTTGCTTGTCTTTCTGTCTTTCAATATGGCACCTTTCGCTGATAAATTTGTTGATCTTTTTTTTTTTTAAAGGAAGAACTAAACAAACAGGGAAGTGAGGTGCCTGCAACACCCCCTGTTGAAAGCTGCATTACTTATTCTGCTTGAGTGAATTTATATTGGATAAATCTAGTACAAAGTGAAAACCCTATTTCCAGCTGAGGTTTAAAGATGTTTTACTAAAACATGCTTAAGCAAATGCATTTGATGCCTCGCAAGGAAGTTACACACAGAGCTCTCTTTGCAGAAGTTCAATAAATTGTGTATCGGCAGCTAAAGAGAGATGTTCTCATTCTGATTTGCACGCGTAGATTTGCAGTGACTTCATTTAAAATTCATGATATGCATAGTGGAAATGGTTAAATATGACTTTGGGATGATATCTAACAAGGGAAAGGAACTTTTTCTTTCCTGCTCGGTAGTTAACCAGGCTGCCGAAACTCCACTGGCTCACTCGGAAACCGTACTTTTAACAGAAGGTCCCATTGCCATGTAAGTCAGTGAGAGGCCGTGTGGAACGGCAACTTCAGTTGGCATCTCTCCACCTCACAGGATCCCCGAAGCTTTCAAATCCACCTCAAGCCCAGGCAGTGGCAAAGGGAGAGGAATTGAAGAAGCAAAAATAAATATTAAAGTACATAAGAATCAAATATTACCTATTTAAATAGCAATTATGCAGTTGAAAACAAGATCATCACACCTGTATAAGAAAAGGCACGCAAGCCAAAAACATCTGCTTGGATCCACCTGCCAGGCACCTGTTTTGCTGTTTCAATGCCATTTGATTGCTGGAGATGTAGAGGCTCTTGTGAGGTAATGAGTGATTTTACATTATGCATGATTGAAAACAGGTGTTCTAATGCTGTACAATTCTATGCATGAATAATTCAGTTTGTTTAGAGCAAGATCTTTAAAAGAAGTACTGCATGGGCTTTATTATTTCTATAAACACGAAAGTTATTATTTTTTTTTTAATGTACAACGATTGTTCCTTTTCAGTCAGCTTGTTTATGGCAATTTTTGTGTAATTTTATGGATGAGGAATGATATCTTGAGAGGTAAAATTGATCATACTTAAAACATGTAAGAAGTAAAATTGAAAGGTCTGTTAGCAAGAGGAAAAACGGTATTAAAATTCAATGTTTTAAGTGAAAATGCCTGATTATTTCCTTCCTGCTTTGCCTGCTTTCTGATGGTAACAAAACATTCGTCTGAGAGCTATAATTAAGGAGGGGTGAACTATTTGGGAAAATAGAGAAATTGTTTTGTATCTCAGCCCAAACACCAAACAGAGCCCAGACTTCCTTAAAGATAGAACTGTTGTTAGCATCCTTTCTTTTCTACTTACATATCATGAGTTCACACCCTCTTGAAATACGCTGTAGGATACCACTGAGAGAGATGATCTCTTTTGCTCCAATTCCCACTTCAAGTTTTGTCTACCCTGGTCTTCTGGAGTCAGGAGTGTTATTGTCATAATGTTGTGTTTCAAATAGCAAGTAAAATCCCTAAACTCCCAATGTGAAGATTTAGAACCTCATCGAGAAGATATGAGACTTGCTCTCTTAGAGATCAAAGACACTATGGTGTCTGAACCACATATCATTAATATTTAAAGTTTCTGAGGTGTGAGAGATAGAAAACATATTTGCTTCAATTAATACTGTCTAAGTAATGGCAAGACACAGGAGATAGAATTATAGTCATAATCATATCGCTGTTAGTAATTTACATTTGTTGAGTGTTTCATACCATATAAACCATAGTATAAGAGAGTTATTGACACATAATAATTCCTTCCTAAAATATACCACCTCAGCAAGTAGTCAGCTTTGAGCTTTGAGGTTTGGCTCCCTTCCCTCATTTTAAGAGCTGTGGGGAGCTTCACAGGGGAATCTATTATTGAAAAGCTTTTCTGTTAGAAGTAAATTGTAAGACAGGTCCTTCATGTGGGAAGCAACACTGGGAAAGTCACAAAGAAAAATAGAAGATGTGGTATGAAGGAGAACACTTTCATTGCTATTGACACAGTGAATTGACCTTACTCCCTCCCATGGGGATAAGGTTGGAGAGCAGGCCTTTACAAGTATTCACCAAATATAAGCATTGGCCTCATAAACTTAGAGAATCAATGCCAGGAAGGGTTTCAGGGATCTGGACTAAGTGATATAAGTAAGCAGAAGATAGAAATGTTGGTCTGGCAATTCTGAGCTAGCATAAAATGACCTTTTTTCTCTAAAAGTTAAGATAGCAAGCTTTCTTTCTGATTCTGCTAAATATTTTTTTTTAAGATTTTATTTATTTATTTGACAGAAAAAGAGAGAGAGATCACAAGTAGACAGAGAGGCAGGCAGAGAGAGAGAGGGGGAAACAGGCTCGCTGCTGAGCAGAGAGCCCGATGTGGGGCTCCATCCCAGGACCTGAGATGATGACCTGAGCCGAAGGCAGAGGCGTTAACCCACTAAGCCACTCAGGCGCCCCCGCTAAATATTCTTATGAAATGTTTTTATTTTACTGCACATCTCAATGCTGATAGACACCTAAAATTTTAAATTGAATCACGAAATTGCAAATTTTTTTTGATCAAAGCTGGTTGAATAGTAGACATTTCATATGGTTCAGTCTATCTGGGTTAGGGTCCCTTAGTCGGTGGCGTTCTTTCTTCATGAATACAATAAACCATAACTTTCATTGCATGAAATATGTAACTAGTAAAAAAAAAAAAAAAGCATGCACTCTGATAGAAGGCGACTACTTTATGAGAAGGCCTTGCAACTGTGATAGAAGTTGGTGCCTCATACCAAGAGGCGGAGTCTACTCTACCTGTGAATCAGCTTCTCTTAATGATCACCTGACCAATAAATAGATTGAGGCAGAACTTTGCAGCTTCTGCTGTGCCTTCAGGAATGGTAACTCTTGGGACTCTTTCTCTAAGAATCCAGCCACCATGCGTGAGAACCTACACAGTGAGATTGTGTATTGGGTAGGCACTCTGGTCAACAGTCTTATACGTGCCCCTCACCAATTGCCAACATCAGTTTGCAGTCACATAAGGAAGCCAACGGGGCTGTCCCACCCATATGAGCCCTCCAAGGCGTCCGGCCTAAGCCGCCACCACCTGACTACAAATGCTTAATTGATTGAAGAAGCTGCAGACACTTTATTGATTGAGTACAGCTGCAAATGCTTTGAAACTCCTCCCATTGAGAGGTGGGGCCCATCCCCTCTCCCCCCTCTATAAATTTAGCCAGCCTTGGCCTGCTTTGACTGTTAAGATAAGGTTAAAGTTCCTAGCTTACGTTGAAGAGGAATGCTAGTTTCTGCTCCTTTTCTCTGGGAAACCTTGCTCTTAAAATTCAGCTTCAATGTAAGAAATGAGACTCTTTCACCCACTGTGTGGTGAAAAGCCCAAGCAACGCTGAGAAACTCTGGAGGAGGAGAAACAGTCAGGAGCACTGAGGCAACAGGTATGTGAAGGAAGAAGCCCCCCTGCGAGTAGCTTGACTACTACATATGGTCTGCTCCATATGACACCGCACGGATGGGAGAAGAACCCTGCCAAGCCGTTCCTTTGTTCCAGACCCATCGATTTGTGAGTAAAATAAAATGGTCATTTCTAAGTCGCTAAGTTGTGTGGAAATTTGCCGTAAAGCGATAGGTAGCCAAACTTGCTTCATGAAATAGTACACATTCGATCCTGAGCAGGTATATGGATTTTGAGAAAATTAGTTAGCTTCCCAGCCTCAATTTCACAACTCAAATAGAGAGTACTGATATCATCTGCCTCCAGGGATTGTTTTGAGAAAGAATATGTGAAGTTTACAGAACTGTGCCTAATACATCTAAGCTCCCCAAGTCTGTGAGCTATTATAATTAATTATTATCCAGGGCTTTACAAAGAAACAAAACACATAGGAAGAGTCTTTGGTGGTGGTGGTGTTTTGACAACTGAAGATGTTATTTTATTTATTTTAACTTATTTTATTTTCATTTAACTTAAAATTTAGGTAGTTAACATACAGTGCAATATTGGTTTCTGGAGTAGAATTCAGTGATTCATCACGTACAAACAACACCCAGTGCTCATCACAAGTGCCCTCTTTAATACCCATCACCCATCCAACCCACCCCCTGTTCACCTCCCTTCAGCAACCCTGAATTTGTTCTTTGTCATTAAGAGTTTCTTATGGCTTATTTCCCTCTCTCCTTTTTTTCTTTTCCCCCGTCCCCTACATTTATTTGTTTTCTTTCTTAAACTCCACATATGAGTGAGATCACACGGTGTCTTTCTCTGACTTATTTCACGTAGCATATGATACACTCTAGCTTCATCGATGTTACTGCAAACGGCAAGATTTCATTCTTTTTGATGGTTGAATAATGTTCCAGTGTGTGTGTGTGTGTGTGTGTGTACCACATGTTTATCCATTCATCACTCAGTGGAGATTTGGATTCTCTCCATAGTTTGGCTATTATTGATAAGACTACTGTCAACATTGGGGTGCATGTATCCCTTCAAATATGTATTTTTATATCCTTTGGGTAAAAACCTAGTAGTGTAATTGCTGGATTGCAGTGTTCTATTTTTAACATTTTGAGGAATGTCCATAGTGTTCACCAGAATGGCTGCACCAGTTTGCATTCCCACCAATAAGTGCAAGAGGGTTCGCCTTTCTCTGCATCCTCACCAACACCTGTTGTTTCTTGTGGTGTTACTTTAAGGCATCCTGACAGGTGTGAGATTTTATCTCATCATGGTTTTGATTTGCATTTCCCTGATGAGTGATATTGGGCATCTTCTTATGTATCTGGGCACTATGCAAATGTAAATTATTATTTTAAGTGACAAATTTCACTCAGAGCACAAAGGTAATTCTTTGTGCTTGTCTGAGGTGTCCGAAGGGTAGATACAAGGGAGGGATGTTGAACAGTAGGCAAAGACAAATTCATATCTTAGTTTTTTTCAGTGCTAGACTCCTTTGAGACATGTGTGCCCGTGAGCTGATATGACCAGTGACATGGTTAGCCAGCCTATTAGAGTGTCTTCAGCATATAATTATAATCCACATTTAATAAGGCTCAACATCTGCCAGATGTATGGTCAATGCTTTGAAGGCAGATCCTCAATGGTCGGTTAAAGCGGGTGAAAATTATTGATCATTTGATTGTAGGCATCTCTCTAACTTGTCAGCACTTTAACTGTTAGTACTTTTGTACTGACATTGTCAGTGCCTTAAGCGTAAAAACTGTTTAACCTGTAAACGCAGATAGAGTCTAAGCTTTTTTAAATGGGGAGGCAGCATTGTGGTGTAACGGTCAAGTGCCAGGGGCTCAACTCCTAGTTTACAATTTAGTAGCTGTGTGTCCTCAGACAAATTAATCTCTTTGTGCCATAGTTTATTCATAAAGTAGGGATATGAGAAGTATTTATCTACTCCTTGAGATCTTATGAAGACGAACCAAATGAATATTTGCAAAGTACTTAGAACAGAGCCCAGCACACTACAAGTGCTATGCAAGAATTAGCTGAATAATTTTTCTTAATATTTGTATTTAGAGATGATAAAATTGAATTTAGACAAGGAGCTTAAATGCCCTTCATAGCAAGGTCATAACAGGACACATAATATGGAAAAAGAAAAGAAATAATTATTCAAATATACCTAAAAGTGTTTGGATATAATAAAAATGAAGCTTAAGGTGAGAAAGGAAGGATTATATAAAAGTATTTAAGGTCATTGGAAAGTGATGTGTCTGGGTGGATTGGTCAATTAAGAGTCCAACTCTTGACTTCAGCTTGAGTCATGATTTCAGAATTTTGAGAAAGAGCTCAGCATCAGGCTCTGTGCTCAGCACGGAGTCTGCTTGATATTCTCTGTCTCCCTCTCCCCCGGCTCATGCTCACTCTCTCTCTATGAAATAAATAAAAATCATTAAAAAAAAATCATTGGAAAGTGCTATTAAATGTTGGTATGTTTTAACATGAAAAAGTAAGATAAAAAATTTAGAGCTGCGCAAAGATATGGTTTAAAGTGATTCAAATTAAACTGGATTCCTTGGTATCATTGTTGCACTTCAGAAGCAAACCTAACTACAGGCTTCATATTTTTAAGTTTGGAAAACTTAATACATTTGAAGACTTCAGAGAAGTGTGTTATAAAATTGAATTAGAGCAGCAAGATTTTACAGTACTTGGTGAGGTAGTTTTGCAAAGAATTTAGGAGAAATGCAAAAATAAAATTCCCCATCCTTGGGGCACCTGGTGGCTCAGTCAGTTGAGCAACTGACTCTTGATTTCGGCTAAGGTCATGATCTCAGGGTCATGAGATCAAGGCCTGGGTCAGCCTCCATGCTCCGTTCAGAGTCTGCTTGAGCTTCTTTTCCTTTCCTTTCCCTCTGTCCCTCCCCTTCCCCCTTCCCCCCACCTTCCAGGCTCTTGGACATGCATGCTCTCCCTTCTTCTCTTTCTGTCTGTCTCTCTCTTTCAAAGAAATAAATCTTGAAAAAATAAAAATACCCCATCCTGAATTGTTAGGGGTCAGTTGAGGAATGAGGATATAAATATTTAAGTCTTCCCAAGAGTAGGATAAGCAGGACCAGATCAAGAAACGGCTAGAATAATTGTCTGGAGCAAATTCATACACGGGATGCGGAGTCTACAAATGGAAGAAAAAGAGTGTCCTTTAGCCGCCCTACCCAGCGGGTGACAAAGAAATAAGCACATTTGTTTAAAATTAATTAAATAAATGTAAATTGCCATATAGTCCATTTATGAGAAATGCCTACTCATCAAGTTGGAGTTGGTCCTACTCCCCACACGAGTCTGGCTCACTGCTTCCTTCTATTCTCAATTCATCTGTCTTTTCCCAGTTGATTTCTTTCTTTGAAATCCATCTCTGACTGTACTTCCTTCACTTTGCTTCTACATTGCAGATTATAACTGTATCTATGAAAAGTAAAACTTTGGTATATAGAAGTCATGAATGCCAAGTCACAAATTGAGGTGTATAAGGAATTTAATTTTTCTATGAATTTATTTTCTCTTGAGTTTCCTTTCACTATCTTTTGCAAATTAAATTCTTACTGAATAAAGTTACCCATCTCAAACTCATTTTTTGTTTTTAGGATTTTGTTTTATTAGATAGTAAGTGAGAGTAAGTGTGTGCACACATGCGTGCAGGGGCAGAAGAGAGAGCAGAGGGAGAGAGAATCTCAAGACTCTATGCTCAATGTGGACCCCCCCACCAGGCTCTATCCCAGCACCCGGAGATCATGACCTGAGCTGAAATCAAGTCGGATGCTCCACTGACTAAGCCACCCAGATAACCCCGCTAAACTCAGTTCCTGAGAAAGGAATACCTAGTGTTAAGACTATATGGTAAGAGATGGATGGGGCAAGAGGAAGCTGGTCCAGGTTGCCCACATCCAATCACAGTAACATCGTTTGAGACTTAAATCACTAAAACATGACTTCTACTCCTCAGCATGTGCATGTTCCTCTTTTCTCCTTATTTGCAAACACCAGGCCTCTCTAGGCAAGCTCTCCAGCAAGAGATACAGAGCTCTTCCCTGACTCGTAGACAACCTTTACCTGCTTCTACTATGGGATTCCTGGAATAGTTGCTGCAGCCAAGGTCTTTCTAGCTAGATGTCCCATGAAGCCATTTCTATGCTTCTGCCCTTTGACAATACTGGGTAATGGGGAACTCTGAAACTTGCTGGCTCCCTGCACTTTGTTTCAATTTTGAGGCATATTCACCTTTCTCTGACTAATGCAAGTTATATTAACCTAATGCAAGTTATATTATCCCTACCTTCCTCTCTGCCCTTCCTCAGCACGGAGAATTTATTTATTTTTTTTTATTATTGAATAACTTTTTCTCTTACATATTAGGAATCAGTCCAAGTCTTGTCAAAATTTTATTGCACAATACTTTAGTGTTCACAAACACAATAATCTGATATTCTCTGGTATTCCAAAGCCCTTTTCAAAACTGATATTTTTTCTTCTGATTTTTCAATCCTCTCTTGACACAAATGAGGCCTCATAGCCTAGCAGGCATGGGAAAGGTCATTGATTCCAGGAGATACCAGAGAGATACAAGGGAAAGCACATCCATTAATATTATAAGCTTATCCATCTATTCATAAATCAGTAAATCCTGACATTTCTGGACTTGGCTGTAACTGACTTCTTCACAATTTCTCCTATATACTTTCTAAAATTTCTAGAGCTCTCATTACCAATCCTATTTCAGGACTTTTCACCTTTACTCATGTGACTCCTATCCCAAACAAACTTCCTCTCCTTTTTTGCCTGGTAAATTGCACTTTTTTTTTTTTTTTTAAGATTTTATTTATTTGACAGAGCAATCACAAGTAGGCAGAAAGGCAGGCAGAGAGAGAGGAGGAAGCAAGCTCCCTGCCGAGCAGAAAGTCTGACTCGGGGCTCAATTCCAGGACCCTGAGATCATGTCCTGAGCCGAAGGCAGAGGCTTTAACCCACTGAGCCACCCAGGCACCTGGGAAATTGCACTCTTACACAGTAAATTTTAATGGAAAAGAGCATGGTCTCAGTTCAGACCTCAGAGATTTAGCTTTACCACTTATTCCATGTGAAGTGAAAGACAAATTACTTAACCTCCCCCTACCTTATTTTCTTCATCTGCAAAATGGGTATTAAGAGTGCCTTTCTCAAGGGTTTGTTATGAGGATTAAATAAAATAATATGTATGTAGTACTTAAAATGGCATATAGTGAATAATAAGCACTCAATAAGCTTTGGCTATTTTCACTCACCTTTCAAGACTCACTCATGCTCTCCCTTCTACTACTCCCATCCTTCTGTCCCTTGTAGTCATTGAGGCTGGAGGCCATACAATAGCCCGTGAAAGTGGAGAATAAAAGGATCAGGGGCATTGGCTGGAAAGGGCTTAGCGTGAACTTTCTCAGAGAGCAGGGTTTTACATTTTTGTAGAGTAACCTTTTAGTAATGTATTTGCTGCAGCTTTTCATGTTAAAAGAGTCTGTTTCCTTCTGCAACCACACATAATATTTTAAATCCCACTTCTGCTACATTAGCACACCAGGAGTGGTGGGTAGTGAATGTGGAAGGAAGAAAAGGAGATTTGTACCAAAATACTACTAAAGCTAGTACTGCTATCCCTATTTTTTCCAATAAAAGGGGGGGGGAGTTAATGGAGACAGAATGACATATTCAAGTTTATAGGCTACATGATAAGTAGTTAAATCATGACTCAGTTCAGGTCTTAAGACTTCTATCATCTTGGTGTTTAAATGTAATTCCACTTCTCTTGGGAGTGTACCTTCTCCGAAGAATATAAGAATATAAGTATCTAGTCATAGAAGACAGAGACGATTTTAGTTTTAGAAATTGGACCCTGGCTTCTCTCACTGCTCTGGAGGACCTGCCTGGCCTATTTGGGTTGTAATCCCAGTTTCTTAAAGCCTTACTATTAAACTTATTGACTTGAATCTTGTCCCAAGGTCTCAAATTTCTTGCCTCAGATACAGTTTTTATCTTAAGGCAAATCCTTCATTTTCTTTGTCTGCACTAAATTCCAGGGCCTGGATATCATCTCGTCTTTGGGTAACATCTTCCAGATTTGTTTTAAGCTGATTACATGTTGCTGAACAATCAGATTTTCTGCCCTAAGCAGCACAAAACCAAGTGATGACAGCGCTGGCTCCTGGCCACCAGCGATGTGATGATGCAGCAGGAGTCTTTGATAGTCATGATTTGGTCTTGGGTGTTCTCAAATGGCTACATACCCCTAAAGAGTGGGGAAGGTAGTCTCTCGTTGCGACACACATTGTGGAAGCTCATCTGTGTTAGGGTTGTTTTTACTCCCCTGCTCCCTCTCTCCTGCAGTCAATCTACCTTTTCACAACCCTACATATGTGCTTATGTTTCTCACTGAGGCCCACTAAGTTTTAACAAAACTACTTTAAGAAATGGAGTTCCAGTGGGGAGGAAGGCAGAACTTGGCATATGTGTTTGGGAAATATGAAACCTAAAATGTGAAAAATCTCGAGATAGGCTTTATTTTGCTGGACTAAATGTTCCATTCAAGTTTTCGTCTCTCATTTTGTTAGTCTGTCATCTCCTGAGCTGCAGTTACCAATGCTGTCTGCCAGGGCATGGTGGTGATTCCTGCAGTTTGGTTTTTCTCAATCTACCACAATAGGGGCTACCTGTGGAGGAAGAAAGGTGTACCTAGAACAATCAGGTTTATTCCGCCTCTCTGTACCTGAATGCGGAATTCTGGGAGGTCCTCGTGGCTTTCACCATACAAAATGGAGCACTACCAGAAGAGAACATGGGGAATGAGAAAGTGACAGTCAAGCAAAAGGCTCACCGAGCTTTGTTGAATACGTACCAGCAGTAGTGTTCTGGGATAGAAAATGCAAAGGATACCAAATGTGAAACAAAGTCCCCGAATTTCAGAATTTCAGTTTGAGGAAAGCCAACATCATGAAAGCTTACTGGAAATGCTGAACATGACATACAGAGTATCAAGTTAGTCCTAGAGGAAACTATTTCTTTAAGATTTCAGTGAGATGGCTTGAAATGATGAGAGGGTGCTTTCAAAGTCTGGAACCTAAACTGGGCTGTGGAGAATGAGCAGGAATGAGATATTTCAGAAGCAGAGAAAAAGACATTCCTGGTGAGAGGGAAACAAGAACAGTATTTCAGAGTAGAGAAGACTGAAGGGTGATCATGGGGGAACTGAGGGATTGTGTTTGGCTAAAGGGTTCACACAGGCCACAGTGCCTACCACCTAGTAGAATTCAAGAAACTTCTGAAATGCATGGGGAGCAGTTAAAAAGATGGGTTGTCACATTATACGTGGCTATTTTCTCGGTACTTTTTCTAGTTAAAGGTGATAATGTAATTGAAGCTAAACATGGAATTTGAGCTTAGGCTCTCTGAATATGTACTAAATCTTAATCTTCATCAGTCATGTACAGAAAAGGTATTACAAACACAGAACTAGGTGAGATTAGAGGCATCCGCTTTTGCTGGAAAAGAACTAAAGTGTATGAGAACACCTGCTTGTAAATGGGCCTAGGGAAAGCCAGCACTGTGGAAACATTCTTTTCCAGTTTTACTAATGAGTGGACCAACATTTTGGCTGCAAAAGTAAGAGGGAGCACTCTGCATCAGATTGGGCTATTTGACCCTCTCCTCTACTGGGTTCTAAACTCCTCAAGGTAGGAAATATTTCCAATATTGTAACCCTAGCGCCTAGCAAAATCCCTACCAAATACTCAGGGTTCACTAGATATCTGTTGCTTGACTTAATTAAAATATGTGATGTGGTTCTTTAATTCAGAGCAATTCAAGGTTAACTGCATCAAATCAATAAAATGGTGAACTGAGACAAACTAAGTTTACACAGTGGATATGGTTGGATTACCTATGTATGAATTAAATTATACATGACAACAACTGAATAACTTACAGTAGTGTTATCAATTTCTCCTCAGGTGTTGATGAGGGACCAATATCTAGTTTGGACCCATCAGACCAATTTCTCTACTTGGTACGTTTTTGAGAATTTGCTGATTCCATTGCTGGTTCAGAAAGGGGTCATGCCCCAGTGTTTGAAGATTTTCCAGATTTTTGTAATTGCTCAAAGTTCATTTTTAGATTATTCTTGAAATTTCAAGGCATTTTGTTCTTGCCAGTGCCCTGCAACATGATTTTTATTAATTCCCTATCCTGGAAATGACCAATTTGTGTGTAACAACAGCCTTCACCTGGAATCTGTAATTACACTAGCATCTCTAATATTGTTTTTTGGGGAGCATACCAGGAAGGTTTTGCTATATGTTGACCCATTCCATGACAAAACAATTTCTTGATTGGAATTTAAAGATGATAGCCAACATACTTTCCAATCATTTAAATGTGATACAAACAGTGTTTAGAAAGATGAGTGAGGCAAAACAAAATGAAACAGAAACCCTGCAAAATATTTTTTTTCAGCATTTTATTATTTATTTATTATTTTTATTAACATATAATGTATTATTTGCCCCAGGGTACGTGTCTGTGAATCGTCAGGCTTACACATTTCACAGTACTCACCTTAGCATATACCCTCCCCAATGTCCACAGCCCAGCCACCCTACCCCTACACCCCCCAACCCCCCGCCTCCCAGCCACCCTTAGTTCATTTCGTGAGTCTAGGAGTCTCTTATGGTTTGTCTCCCTCCCCATCCCTTCCTGCAAAATATTCTTAT
>CM053605.1:72849379-72892526 GCA_028646535.1 Procyon lotor | reverse complement strand
ACTTATTTCGCTTAGCATAATACCCTCCAGTTCCATCCACGTCATTGCAAATGGCCAGATTTCGTTTGATGGCTGCATAGTATTCCAGTAATAGGAATATTTTAACTGTTAATTCTTCCAATCCTGGGCATGGTCACTTTCCATTTGGTTGTATAAACTTCAACTTTTTTCATCATTGTCTTATGATTTTCAGAGTATAGATCTTTTACCTCGGTGAAGTTTTTTCCTTTTATTTTTTTGGTGTAATTGTAGATGGAATTATTTTCTCAATTTCTTACTGCTACTTCGTTATTGTATAAAAACAGATTTATGTATTGTTCCCTGTGAATTTATGTATTATATTCCCTGTGACTTATATGAATTTAGAAATTTTAATAGTTTTTTGGTGGAGTCTTTAGAGTTTTCCGTATATGGTATCATGCCACATGAAATAGTGACAGTTTTATTTCTTTATTAATCTGGATACCTTGTCTGATTTTTGTGGCTAAAATTTCCATTGCTATTTTGAATAAGAAAAATAGAGTGGACAGCCTTGTCTTGTTCCTGATCTTAACAGAAAAACTATCAGTTTTTCCACCATTAAGTATGATGTTAGCTGTTCATTTTTTATATGGGACTTTTATTACATTGAGATATATTCCTTCTAAACCCTTTTGTCGAAGTTTTTATCACAAAGGGGTGTGTGTGTGTGCACATGTGTATAATGTCTTTTATTCAGTTCCCCCATGTGGATTTCTGTTAAAAAAAAAAAATTGTAAATACATGAATCTTGTGATGTCAGAGTTGGAATGAACTCAAATGATCATTTCATTTTGTCTAGTTAACTAATTGGTTAAGAGGTGCCACCACCTAGGGACTCAGGAATAGGGAAGTCTTTAGTGAGTGCTAAGGTAGAAGAATAGAGAAGGAAGTGCCACAAGAGGGAACTGACAAGAAGTATCCAGTGAGAATGTGGGTAGATAGTGTATTGGTTATCTGGATTTCATTTGTTAAATATCTAAGCGATGCTAGGTGTCTTTTCTCAGCCTTGCTGGCTAACTTACAATACTTATCTAATTATGCTCTCAGTCAATCATGAAACTACTGACATTTGGAGTTGAATAATTTTTTGTTAAAGGGGGTGTCTTTTGCCTTGTGGGATGTTTTGTAGCATCCCTGGTCTCTGTTCACTAGATATAAGCAGCAACCCCCACTTGCAACAACCAAAAATGCCTCCAGACATTGCTGAATATTCCCTGAAGACAAAATCACCCCAATTGAGAATCACTGCTCTAAAAAAAATTTGATATGTAGTTGTATTGATCCCTACAAGCTAAAGGGATAGAAGAACCTGAAAATAGGTTTCTAGTCTTATAGCAAAATTTATTGAATTATTTTGGAAATGTTTTATGGCTTAATACTATATCAATAAATGTGACGTGTATTTTTCTATACACTTAGTAATTACATTAGTAAACAGTTCTCTAAGGTCATGCAAAATGTTTGAAACATAAGCAAAATACTATATTTTTGGCTGCCACTATCCCTTTAAAATTTAGAGAAAGCCTTTCCCTGTCACTAGAGAAGTTCCAGCAAGTCCATTTCTCCTCTGGGTATTCACTGATAACAAAAGTCCTCTGGGTGCTTTAAGTCACAAACCTAGTCTCAATTCAGAAAATAGAACACTCATTCTTTGTAATAATCCTGATTCTTAAATTGATCTGGCACTAAATCTTCTCTCCCCCAGGCCAGGGCTTACTTGTGGCAAGAGGAAAAAAGTAGGGCAGTACGGGCTTTCTGTTGGTTTTTCCCCTGCCATTCATTTCTCCTTCTCCTCTAGCATTCTGTTACTTCTGACCCCTCATAGGTCAAAATGAGATGCAAGTTATGCTGGGGAATAGTGTAGTCCCATGTGGCAGGTGCTATTGTCTATCAGCATTGAGACTCTCGGGTGGGCAGATTTTTAAAGCTGATGGTCATTTTATGAGCACATTTATTAGTTCTTCTTTCCTGCAGGGTTTCTCTGACAATATTTTGTGGCATGGATAGTGTATCTTTATTTCTGACTGCCACTACTTCTCCCCTCCTAGTCTTCCAAAGTCCACTGCTCCCAAACTCTCCCTGCTAGAGACAATGTCCTGCCATGACTTGCCCTGATCCTCAACAGAAATCCCAAGGACCATGTGTGGACCCTCTTCTTCTTGTGGACCCCATTGAGTACACTGGATACCCCATCCTCTGGCCCAGGAACACTGTGGAAGTACAGCCCCATCCCAAGTCTTGACTGCAGGGGTGAATACAGTTATTAAACAGCCATAGGCATCAGTATTCTGGGTCTTTCAAAGAAGGACCCCTTTGTAAATAAGGTCTTACTAGGCCTGAGGCAATAAACCCAACTCAGCTCCCAGAAGTGTTTAATGACAGTTTAGCAGAGCTTTTTAAAGATGCACTATAAAATACTGTGAATTCTTGACTCTGTTTTGAATCCCAAAGAAGAGGTGAGTCTCCAAGAATCTGGTACCCGAATCCTGGAAACCATTCCAAATTTGATGTCTCTGCCTACATCAAACTGTTATTTTGACCTTTTGATCTGGTTAAGGTTTTGTAACTTTAGCTTTCATCCTACTATTTATTTTTTCAAAAATCCACCAAAATCTGTCCAGATCTCTATGTAGCCATCTATAAAATGGATTGCACTAAGTAATATTTAAGGTCATAGAAGATTTGAAATTGTGAGTACGTGCTATAAGTTTCAAAACCTGTATGAAAAATTTTTAGTTTTTATTAATCTATTTTTATTAGAAAAAATATTTTCTTAGTATTAGTCCCATTTAGGAGTTTTAAAGCATGAGCAGTTTAATCAATGAATACATTTTTAGTGAGTACCTGTCACAGACCAAGAACTGTGCTTTAGAGTATGTGAATGGTGCTGTACAGCTTAATTTATTTCTCTCAATACTTTTTAAATCTATCAATTTCTATAACACTCTCCATTATGTATTATGATAAATTAACCTGCCCTTAAAGCACCTTACAATGGTAGGGAGACATCTTATGTGAAAGTACAATGATCATATTGCCAAAGGCTCTGTAAATCCTTAGGACATACATAAAGTTGTATTCTTTATTAAGTAGAGCTGTCACTGAAAGTTGCTAATTCTTTACTTAGATGTATCTTAGATTTATAACAGTCACAACAGTTATGCCACAGTTCAAACAATGTCTCCAGGAAGTATTTTTTTAAATTTTTCCAATTTTATTTTTATGTTCCATATTTATTGCCATGGTGTATAGTATGGAGGACCAAATAATGAACCTAATGGCTTGAACGGAATTACTCAGTGTTCATTAAAAATGAATCCAATTCCATCCCAGAAAATGACTAATGCAGATATCTGAATCTTTCAAAATAGTTGTGTACCACTTAAATTCACTTCTATTTTCTCCAGATGCAAAGCAAGTTAAAGAGAATATGATCATTTTCCCATTGTGAATATTCTTGACTTGCCCTTCAGATGTATTTTTGGGAGAGAAAAAGGAAAGTTTTCATGTCTAAAATCTTAATTTTCACATCGTTCCTCATACGCATTTCCTAAATAAAAACTGTAGTGATAGCTAATATGTATTGAATGCTTAATATTTTATGTATATTATTACAACAGTATCTAGTAGATATTATGCCAAATTCCATACTGTCTTGAATATTCAATGACAATGCAGTCAGCACAGCATTAGGCTGGGAAACCTCATTGAGGAATCACTTCTGTGGATTCTGTGGGGTTCTCTATTTTGATGGGAGTGGGGTCCAGGGGCTATTGACCAATAAGTGTGCAGAATAACGTATAATGTATCAGGGAATAGAACCGTTAAAGCTCTGGTCCTTTGGGCTGCTATCTACAGAAGAAACCTAAAATACACGCATAAAGACAAGAATTTACATTTCTCAATATCCTTTCTTGACCTCTGAGATTATAGTTAAATATAAGATGACCCATAACCAAAGTACCGGATTTGTTAATTTTGTTAGACATGCATGGGTTTCAGAGACCTCTTTGATATACTTCCAGTCTGCCTGTAAGGATTACTGCTGTTTATTTCATTGGCCTTGTTAGTCTGTTAGATGATGGTGCTGACCTCATGACCATGCTCTCACCGCTTGTATACAAAGGTGGAGCTGTGGGCTGGGGAGTAAATGAGAACCCTGTCGGGGAAGGAGTATCCACACTTAAGCCCATGTATTTCCATGGGAGGAGAGAGGAATGAAGTGTGATATCAACTGAGGAAA
Source organism: Procyon lotor (assembly GCA_028646535.1). Taxonomy (NCBI): domain Eukaryota; kingdom Metazoa; phylum Chordata; class Mammalia; order Carnivora; family Procyonidae; genus Procyon; species Procyon lotor. The sequence continues at coordinate 72,888,262 of CM053605.1, read as the reverse complement.
AGGGGAAGAATTCTGCATTCGTGGTAAGTTGGTTTTGGTGTATGGATCACCAGAGTTTTCCCATTTGCCTTCTCACAACCTGTTCTCACTTCCCTCCCCTATCCCTTCTTATTTCTCCTCCTCCTCCATTAAGCTCCTTTCCTTCCCCTGCTTTTATTTCTCATATGGATAGTATAATTTGACACTTTCTCCTCCATCCACTAATTTATTTTTAGACTTTGTGTCTGCAGTAGATGAAATTCCTTCTATTTAAGAGCAGATCAGTCTTGAGCAGAGCTTATAGAACATTCACTCTACTCTGTTCTTATTCTTTCCAGAGTTTCTTCCAGGGCAGGTAGGCAGATTAACTTGGTTTCTGAATAATTAGTGGCTCAGGGCCTTCTTTTCTCTGAACAGAGTCTTGCTTCTCTCCAGAAATTCCCACCACATAATGGAAACAATTGGTTCTGTTAGGAATTGATAAGTGAATATATTCCTTATTTTATTGGTCATGAATAAGGGCTCTCTCCAATGGAAACTTGGATTCCTGTCTCATATGGATTTTGATGCTTGTGCTAGAGGCATTTACTCCTCATCTTGAACACAGTGGTGACGAAGATCAGGACTTAGATCTATTGTATATTGTTGGAAAAATAGACCACACATGGGAGAAACCAGTTACAGGACACTTTACAAGGCAACATGTCAACAAGTTGAAATCAATTTGGCACAGTACAAATTGAATACAGAAATGGCCCTTACCTGCATCATTTACAACTAACTGGCTCTAGCGAGTCAAAAGTATACCAACGGTTACGATTACTACATTAGTTAGGGTTAAGATAACAATTTGGTAGCAGAAGTGCCATGTTCAAATCTTGCTGAGCATGAAAACTTTGATAATTAAATTTCAAGTAGATAGTTGGTGAAATGAAAGCAATGACAGCAGCACTGTTAAAGTTTGCTAATGCATCTTGTGGAATAAAGATATGGTCAGTAAATGCACATCAACTAAAAGCAAAAATTAAGTCCGCATTCTTTTTCACAGATTTGATATTTAAATTTTAATGGCCTTTTAAGGAAAATGATTTGTGAAATTTGATTTATACTATATACTTACTCAACTTTGTCATATGGGAAAGTTTACCTAAAATGTTGGTGTATGTTTGCTTTATTCTGTAAATAAATTATAGCCACCAGGAATTAACTTTATGCTTTTTTTAAAAAAGATTTTGAGAGAATGTGCACTAGTCAGGTGAGGGGCAGAGAAGTGGACTTCCCCCCCTTCCCCCCAGAGCAGGAAGCCGTACATGGGACTAGATTCCAGGACCCCATGACCTGAGCTGAATGCTAGTGCTTAGCTGACTGAGCCACCCAGGTGCCCATATGGTGAAGCTTTTTAGGAAATAAGCCTGTTTAGTTATTTTTTATATGTAGGTCAACTTTTCTCCACCTTATTGCAGTGCTAATACTGCAACACCAACTACCAATTTGCAACAGCATAGGTTCTTGTTTTAAAGGAAATGAGTTAAGTCATTTTAGCATTTTAGAAATTGCCACGTATCAGGTTTCTAAAATCTGATCTTTCTATAGAATATGCAGACATGGAGATGAAACTGGCATTACACAAGGAAAAAGTCTACTTGAAATCCTTATTGAACATTGTGGGAGGAGACTTCAAATCTTCAGATAATCATGTGTAAATGTTTCTAAAAAGATCACTGTACATTTAGTGTGAAGGTGGCTCTCATTAGATCTGTAACAGTGACGATACTATAATGTAGTGGCAAATAGCTACTTGATCAATTTTTTGTTAAGCATCTCAATAGTACTGTACATTGCATGTACAATTCATATACCCGGTGTCTTTCTTGATACACATTATAACTCATAGGATTCTTTTTATTTTTTAAGACCAAGTGGATAAAGTTGTCGTTGAAAGGAATGCAGGTGGATCAAGGCCTAAGTAATCACAGGTACTGAGTTTGTATCTGCACTGTGTGGAAAGTATTTTGTAGCATTTCTTCTTAGTATGATTTCCTTATAGCTCTAGTTAGAAAGCCGTAAAAAGGGCTTATAATGGGGGGGACTAAAGGGGGTGTGACTTGTAACTAAGGCACTCATGTTTGTAATACCCATACTTTCAAATACTGGCAAGTGTTATAGTCTACACTGTATTGTAGTACAAGTTCTATTAAGTTTTAGAACAAAGTGGCAATATAAATCTCTTCAGAACTTTAATGAAATAAATAGTAATGGCCAGAGAAAATCCTTGTGCTAATTCTGAAAAGGGGGTGATGTCCATAAGATTAGTATTACCACATTAGAAGTGTGGGATGTCCATTACTATTTGATGTCATTTTTTTTTTAATGTTTTAAGATGATTTGCATATGTAGGATTAAGTTTCTGGTGCAGTTCAATACTCTGCGAAGATTTTAATGTAGAACCTTGCACCTCCATTTTTATTGTAACAAGGTAGCAGAATAGAATATTTCGACTTGAAGATTCTGTCCAAATGGACTTTTCACCCAGACTGATGGCCTGAACCAGGTGTTAAAAATGGAGGCTGTGTGTGTAGTTGAGCTCTTGAAGGTAAGGGCTAGTGCTGTCAGCTGTTGTGATTGACTATGCTACTTGTTTAAGTTCTTTCCCAGAAGGCTCCTTGAGGATTACTTTGTGGTCCTTATTGACACCTTTAAACTTTCAATAGCCATTATACTTACACTTTTTTTTATCCTGTCATAACATTTTCCATCAGAATTATATTGATTTCTTTTTGTGGAAAAATAATCCTCATAGTGACTGAATTTTTCTACTTCTGCAGGAAAAAAAGCTATTAAAACGCTTGCACATCTCTCCAAAAGTGATACTGTGCATTTAAAATACTTTTGTAATAATAAATACCACACCGACATATGTATCTAGTAAAGGGTTTCCATTTTTATGACACTTGCTTCTCAAGAACAGACATATTCTTTAAAGGGGAAAAAAAAAAGTTGCCAGCTCTGAATTGATTGACATTTGTTTACTTAACTCTCTCCTTTTGAAAGCCTGCACACCTATTTCAACCTTGAACAGTTTCCAACTGTGGTATACTGGAACATTTTTTCATTTATTAAGTTCAGTGTTGCCAACCCAAACAAAGTATAATCAGCGATGATCCGAGCAGACCAAGCTGTCTAGCACCATACAATGTATCTGCATACTAATTTCCAAATTCCCTCACATTTCCAGAGAACTAATGGGATCATTTTCATTCTGTTACAGCAACTCAACAGTTACTGAATCACCATCTGTGTTTTCGTTAACCTGAATCAGATATGAATTCTGTTATTGCAAGGTAGAGCAGCTTGTTTAATGATTCTTAATCTTTTCTTTAATTAAATCATGCAGCCAACCTGAAAAATCTATCTTAATGCAAATTAGGAGCTTTTTTGGCATTCGCTTACAGTAATGCACTAATAAGGTTAATTTATGAAGGTTCTCTTCCAGTCTGTACAGATGATATTTGTTCACTGCATATTTTTAGCATATTGTCCCTTTTTGTAATATTTTAAGTAATAAAAACATAGTTATTTTTCACTTACACAAATGAGGGATACTGTAAGCAGCACTCTGTTAACCGAAACTAAATACAAAAAATATAAAGAATTCTAGGTAAGGGGAGAATATATTTTGTTGAATTTCAAACACCAGTTCTCTGGAAATAATGGTCTCTAACCATTTTCAGTTTCTTAGGAGAAGAGAGGGAGCTGAATATGAAGATGAGTTCCCTTGACCTTTTTTTTTTAAATCCTTTTGGATAGTGGTTAGGATTTTTATTTTCCTTACTTTTTATATTACTATCAAAACTTACCAAAAATGCAATTCAAAACAGTTATGTAACTGATAATTTCAACACACCTGTCTAAATTCTCTTTTCAATTAGGTATTAATATTTTTATAATGCTAAATTCAGGATAAACACACAATTATAATGCTAAATTCAGGATAAACACACAATTAGAGCTGGAAAAGATTGTAAGAAATAGTACAGGATAAAATGAAATAGCAACTTGTAAGAACAGTGGGATTAAAAGTTAATAAATGAAAGAATAATACTAACCTTATCATTCTAATTACCTAGGAGGCTTTTCTTCATGACCCTGGCTCTAATGATATGATGTGGCAAATCATGTCTATGTCATGATCAAGACTTAGAGTTGGTTGCTGTATTTACTAAGTCTCTTCTAAATCTACATGGAATAAAAGTCATTTGCATGAGCTTGTCGTAGTAACTGAATTCCAGAGTGCATATATGCAAATTATGTTACATATATGTAAAATCGTGAATATAAACAAGATAGGATACCTATCCTCAAACTGAAACTTACTGAAGGGGTTATTAACTTTGCACTCACGAGGTTTTCTAATGTGATTTCAAAACTGTGATGTCAGTCTTTCCTGAAGCGTTTGTATCTCCCTTGCATGCTTTGGCCAATGTGCGTGATTTGCCTCTAGTTAGATGACCATTCGCAAACAATAAGATTAACTTTTGTTTCACATTACACTTTGAAATGTTCTACGTAGGAGAACATGTTTTGTTTTGATCCCGCCATTTATTCCCATGCATTTAAATGCAATCTCTAAATGACTATCTGATTAAGTACATTGTACTATCACAACCTCTTTCTTTAGAGTATAACTGGGTATAGGCTATTTCCAAAATGAAATTTCCTTGTTACTTACATGGAAAATTAAAGTTAACTTTTCTTTAAGTGCATTTTGGGAGATTTCATTATGGAATTCTGAAGTATGAGTATGTCATCCATCCCCCAAAGCACTGGGAAATAGTCCAAGTAAAAGATGAGTGCCGTGGCCTTAAAAAAAAAAAAAAAAAAAGATAAATTGTAGAATACATTGCTTTGGTTACAATCAGGCCCCTAAGCTTACCTCCTTTATCTATAGTATAAATATATGCAAATTCTGACCCATGGTTTTATTTCTCCTAGACTTTGAAAAGATAAAAACAAGCTGATTAATGAGGTAACAAATGTATTATTGCCTTTAACTTCCAAAGTCCAGTATGGCTGTTGACTATATTTATTATACCTCCAGGTAAAACTCAGTCCAGAGGGAACTGAACCCAACAGAAAGCATCAGTCATTTGAAGAATAATTACGTAGCTTAATTATAATTAGAATCAAAGCAAGACACTAGTATTCAATTGCCACCAGCAAGTGGGATAAAGTATTTCAAATACTCTGGGTCAGAGATTAGAAGTTGTACTGGCATTAAAGTAGAGATGTTCTTTGGCATGAATGAGGTTTTTGCATTTGAAACCAAATGACACAAAAATAGCTTTATGTAGCACATTGGTAACTTACATTGCCTTTTCTCTTCTTTGAAGCAGAATCTATAAAATACTGAATTATTACCTTATAGCAAAGCTGCTATTTTAAGAATTTTAAACTAATATTGGCTGCTGTCAGATCAGTTTGTAGATTTATTGACTTAAGAAGTAGATAAACTGAGGTGAAGGCAAGGTCAAGTCAATATTTATCTTGTGAATCAATAGATTTTGATACCAACAAAAAACGAAGCTCAAATATATGTGGTTGCTAGAAGAAAAAGTGGATCAAAAAGTTTGTAATTGTGAAATTTCCTAAGCAAATGTGACGTGCCAGTTTCAGATATTATAGGCTAGCATATGCCCTAAAGGTATACAGGAGAAAATAATTCTGACTAGTAGTCCTGGGAACTTAAGCTATGTAACAAACATGTGCAGTGTTCTTGTCTCCCTAAGACATAGGTTTTTCAATCATGTTGCATTATTAGTCATTAAGTTCTCTCATTTTAGCTTCTATTTATCTGCCTTAGAAGAGAAGGATACATATGAGAATGCTTCATGGGATTACGAATGTAAAGTGGGATTCTGTTCTGTCTTAACCTAATGTAACTTGAAATGTGGTTCTTAGCATGAACTATAATTGCTTGGTTTACTCGTATCTTAATTCATCTCTATGGCTCCTGTGTGCTCCAAGGTACCTGCCTTAGTCTGTTCAGACCTTTATAACAAAATGTCACAGACTAGGTAGCTTCTAGAAAGCAGAAACCTATTTCTCACAGTTCTGGAGGCTAGAAGGCTGAGATCAGATGCCAGCATGATCAGGTGAGGACCATCTTCCAGGTTGTAGCTTTATCCTGCTGGAAAGTGGCAGCCCTCTCTACGGTATCTTTTATAAGGGCACTAATTTCATTCATGAGGCCTCTGCTCTCATGATCTTGTCGCCTCACAAAGCTCTACAAATGAGCATCGTGTTGGGTTAGGGTTTTAATGTGAATTTGAGGGGGACATAAAAATTCAGATCTCAGCACTGGCATAGTATAATATAAAATCTTTGATTAGTATAATCTAAAATCTTTGATTAGTGTATATTTATTATTTTTCCGTATTTTGACTTCAGATTGAGACCCTTCAATCTCTCCAATCAGTGCCAGGCAATAGAAGCTTGGTCCAATCCATTGAAGGCCACCTATGGTTAAGGAAATATATAAGGTCTCTGCTCTCCAGGTTCTTGTCATATTATAAAATATGTGCATGAGACCCAGAGCTCTAAGGATGGGGGCAGATTTTGGGGGTCCTAAATAAAATTGGGAATAGACCCATATTCTAGTTTGTATCAAATAAATCCCAAGATAACAGAAGAAATGAACGATTCATATCTTTGTCGGAAGACTTATGAAATATTTTGAAAATTATAGACTTGTCTAAGCATATTTTCTGTAATATCTTATTAAAAGTTTAAGCTAGAATATAATGGTCAATATTCTAGAAGGTCAATTTTTTTCCCTAGCCCACAGGAAATTTTTATCTCATATCTTACATGTTAACAAAGCTGCTCTTTTTACACAAACTACCTTCTACTTTGTATATGCCACCTCTAAGCTTTCATTTTGGGCAGAGGGTATGAGAGTATAATATCACCTTCAGGGTCAAGTAGTTTGCACATTGTAGGTCCTTATTCAACAACTGTGGGTTGAATAAACTTCATGAGAAATTTTATTGTAATATATTACTATTGTCCTCAGTTGGATTTGGTTGTTAATGGATTCCCTGACACACTTTTCCATAACCCAGGTGGAATAAAAATGAGTTAACCATCTTATGTGTTCCCATAGCATTTTCCACATGAACCCACAATGTATCATAATTTAAACAAATACTTGTCTACTTGCTTTACTAGATTGCTAAGAGACTGGACTACATTTTCCTTTTTTGGCACTTTACCTTCTGTAAAGTGGGAACTCCGTCTTTTTTGAAATAGAATCCTTATATAGAAACTTATGATAAATTTTATCAAATGAGGGGAAACTTTGAGCACTGCTTCTCTTTGGTACAAAGAGACCCATTTACTTTGTTTCTATTGACAGCAAATTCAAAGCACTAAAAATTCTTCCAGGCTCAAAAATTCCATGTTTTAGTGAGGATGCTAGTAACTTTGCAGTGCATGCTTATCTGAATAATCTAACCACAAACTAATGAGGTTTGAATGCACTTTTAAAGAGAAGGAACACAGCAACCTGGATGGTGGTAAGAGTCACCAGAAAGAAGGGGGGACCCCTGGAAGAAGACAACCATTGCAAGGTATGGAAGTTTAGTGTTAATTTGACAACCATTTCTTGAGTGCTTCTTTAAAATTTGGGAGTTATGCTTCACCAAGAGCAAAGAGTATGCATTTCCCAAAGTGTAGTCTATAGGCAGGGTAGCCACACTGTCATTGAAACCTAAATGCTTGAAATAGTTAAAGGGGGTACTCCTTATAGTGTTTGCTATTTGCATTAGGAGCAGTGCTGGGACTGTCTACTCAGCCAGGATATATCATTACCCTGAAAGCACCTCTTGAAATGGAATTATTCTTTGGGGTCCTTATTTTACAGTATGTATTCTGTATTGGAATTACTGGAATTATTTGCTAAGAAATAAGCTAGGGTCGGAATAACCGAGTATAAAACGGGAAGGTTTTTTATCAATTATATTTGCAGCTTTCTATATTCAAGATGAACACATTACAATTATAACTTAAATGCTTAAGCATTTATGACCCAACATTAAAAAAAAAAAAATCAAACATGGTTTCTTCAAAGCTGAAAGAACTATTTCTCATCTAGAACAAAAAAAGGCACCATTTGTTTGATATTTTGATGAATTATTAATTTTATCACAGCTAAGATGACAGCTAATATTAGAACATTGAATTATTAATTTTCAAATGTGCAATAAAAAGCAGAATAAACAAACTGAGATGTGTTTTACTTATGGGTTGCATTGCTTACATATTCTATTTAAGAAAAATATCAAAGGAAACAGAAGGAATTAAAAATCTTGTCAACACTTCTGATGAATTATTTTACTCAGTATTTTCTGTGGCACTTTAAAGTATAAGGCACCAATAATGTTACCTGATAATGTGGTTATTGGATGCTAAAGATCAACATTATCCATATCGCACATCTTTGTGTATAAATTCCAAGCAGGGTAGCTAAATTACAAAGCACTAATGAGAAATATCCATGGTCTTAAAGAATTCACCTCTAATTTTTACAGGATTACTTTAAGAAATGAAAACTATTTCTTCAGAATAGCTTCATTTTTTTTTTAGCCATTATATTTTTGTCATGACAGTTATTCTTGTTACTTCATGGAACAAAATTCAAAGAGGTCTCAGTTTGCCTCCAATGTATAATGTTGAAGTTTCAGTCCAAGAACAAGGACAGACTCTTGCTCTGTTGCACTGCGGGCCAATGTTGATGTCCTGTCAACCATCTCCTCAAAAACCTCCCCTGAACTCTTGAGCCTTCAAAGCCTTAACACTTGATTCCTGAATAAGAAAGCATTTCCAGTGTTGGTCTCATAAGCATTTAGGCAGTATAGAGCAGAACCACGGCTCAGAGCAAAGGACATCTGGAGGACAGGGGAGAACTGGCTGTAAGGCAAACAGGCTGATGGACAATTTTTAAGGTGACGGACATTTTTAGGTATAATCTCTTATTAGAAGAAAGCAGTTGTTTTTCCCTGACCTCACAAGGATTTAATCCAGATGAAAAACGAATTTACATCACTTAAAATGTTCATTATGTCATTTACTATTTGGGCACATGGATCCGGGGGTGCAAAAAAGTTTCACTAAAGTAGGACCCCAAGTAGAAAATGATTTGACTTATAGCTCATGTAATTTATACAAGAATGACTGTAGACAGAAATACTTTTGTGATAGTGTTTCAACATTACTGTTTTAAATATTTTTATACTCCACATTGCCCTGTAAGCTCCCTCCTGAGGGTTCCATGTAAGCTGCTGAATTTTATTCATAAATTGTATTACGGTATCTAATTAAAACACATGCTTTGTTATATACATTAAGTGACAAAATTTACTAATAACCCAAATCACATATGAAACTAGGACCTCTTATCAGCTCTGTAAAATAGAGAGTACAAACATCTTTTTAAAAGATAACTTGCCTATTATTGCATAAATGGGAAGGAGCTGAGGTAGAATTCAAATTTCTTTTTTTCAGGTAATACACAACAACCTATGTTAAAGTGTCTGAGAACTTCATCTTAATTATTTGAAGCCATTGAAACAGATGCTAACTAAATCCTCACAATAACCCCTGAACTCTCTACGACCTCAGTTTTACTTGAAAGTGGGACTAAGAGACGGTAAGTTGCTCTTCATTGATAGTGATACCTGAATTCTTTCCCATACTCATTTCATCATGGGGCATAAAGTTGTGTTACATCTTGTTCCTTGTTCTGCTACTCAACTGTTTTCATTCCCACTTCTCAGAAACCACCCAGCTTTGAGTATCTGCTCCTCGACTGTCTCACTCGGGACCTTTCCAGTTGTAGTCCTTTACAGATGTTGTGGGGTTCTCTCCCTCACTGATTAAAGGTTTAATCTGTAAGCTTGCTCTCTTCTTTTTCAACTCTTCCAATATAGTTCCTGAGGACTTCAGTGTCCATGTGGACTGAGAGGATTCTTCCAATACTCTGGCTTCTCCCTTCCTTGGCCTCCTCCCTCAGTCACCCACTCTCAAGACCCTACGCTAGATCACATCATACCAATAACCCAGCTCCTCCCACTCTTGCATCACCATGGACCACCTTTACGGCTAGTTTCTCAATTAAAACCCTTCAAAAGACACATCCACATTCACTGTCTCCAGTGTTTCTCCTCTTTTAAACTCACTCTAATCAGGCTGTTACTTCATTCTGGCAGAATGGTGGGTACATCAATGACCTCCATCTAGCTAAATCTAGCAGCTAATTCCTAGACCTCCTTTTATTGAACCTATCAGTGGCGGCAAACATGATTTTTCTATTTTCTTTGGAATAGTTTCATTTGACTTTCAGAGTATCACATCTCCTATTTTTTCTCACCTCAATAGTTTTCTCCCATCTTTTTCCAGATCCCTTTGAACAACTATTTGTCTCCCACTGTACTTTCTCCAGTGACTTTAAGATTTATGACTTCCAATACCAAAAATAAACATGGCTCAATATTTATATCCTTCCAAGACCTGTCCCATGTACTGCAAACTCAATCCAATTTCATGGTGTTTATCTGTCTTGAAATATCATCTAGGCAAATCAGATTCAACATGCCAAATTGGAATTCCTTATCTCTGTTACTTCTGTACTTTTCCTCATTTTTCTTATGGATATTTGGTTAATATTTATTCCTCCCCTTCTAATCCATTATCATAGTCTATCAGTGCTATATTCAAAATATATCCAGATTATAGTTGCTTCCATTCTTAGGCTTCTAGCCTAATCCCAATTTGTTATCACATATTATTATAAGAGCTCCCAAACCGGTTTTCCTGCCTTTGTTCTTGGTTCTTATAGCAGAAATTGCTAGACTTATATTTTACTATAAGTAGGTGAGAGAGAGAGAGAGTAGGTGCCTGGTCAAGGACTAAAATTCCCAGCCTTCTAGGACATGGGTGGAACCACGTGAATAATTCTAGCCAACGGAAGGCAACTGATTGGGTCATATTTTTGAGCTGAGGTCATTGATTATGCATTATTCATTTCTCATGTTCCCTTCCCCAGAAACCATGGAGATTTATTGTGAAAGAGCACTGTATAACAGGATGGAAGGAATATGGATCCATACGTCATGAATCCAAAGATAGTGATCCAAGAGAGCATCCTGGAACACCTACATTGGGTAACCCATAATTTTAATAAGCTTCTGATATTTTCAGAGTGTTACAACATATGATATCTGACACATTTCATTATAGCCTATTCTCCACCATGCTATCTTGTTAAAACATAGATCAAAGTACATCACTTTTCTGCTCACATGCTTTACTCTAGTCACACAGGCCTCCTAGCTTTTCCTGGAATGCACCAACTACGATTCCACTTCAAGGCTTTTTGCTCATTCTTTTCTATGCCTTCTTCCTCATGTATTTTGTTACCCTCTTAGCCATTCCTTGGCCAAGTTAACTAAAATGAAAACTGCCTCCTACTGACATCTCACATTGTCTTTCCTCTCTGATCTGTTCTGTCTGCCCATTTGAATTCTCACAACTGGATATATATCTAGACTATTATAGGAAATCAGTAAATATTTGTTGAATGGAAGAATGAATCAGTTCAAGTTTGTTACAGTTTTAATCTACTCAAACATTTAACGTTCATTGAGTTCAGTACATACAGGTTCTCTGGCTTAGAGAACCCTAACTCACACACATATCCACACCCCAACCTTTGTCTCTAACTTCTTGGGTATCAATTTAATATCACTTCCTAAAGCCTGAAACTCAATTCTCCATTTTTTGGATGCCTTTCTTCCATTATCTAAGAGCAGGAATCATGAGTATTGTTCAATCTTGTATCTCTACCATTTGCCAGTTTGTGGTACATAAAGGAATAACTCACTATTGCTATGAATCTGCAACTTAGAGATTTCGGGTAATTATATGGTTTAGTTTCATGGTATGAGGAGTGATAGGAAGAAGCTGTTCCCTTCAAGCTTATAGGGCCTGAAGCAAGGATGATTTTATGTCCCCAAATATTTATAATGAGGCAAGGTGAGTGTGAGCCAAGGGCCTTGAAGGGAGAGGTTATTCTCATTTTCTGTCTGAACACACAAAAGCACCTTAAGTATATGTGTCTAAGCCTCTTAAATACAAGCTTGACCAATATCAAATCCCTAGAAACAATCTGCTGGCTCTTCTTTCTTGGAAAACTGGGTTGGTTATCCACAGGCTTGTTCATGTAGTAATTTAAATATTTATTCTCTCCTAATCCCAAACTTAGTTCTATGGTCTCAGGGTGGATGGAATATACTTTCCTACTCCTTGACTTGTTTTGACAACTTGGCTATTAGATCATGACAGACATGGTATGATGTTTGGACTATGCTTACATTGTCTGACTTGTGTTCTTATACTCCTGTATTTCAGTATGAAAAGAACATGCCTTAAATACATACTTATTGCTGGTCCAAAGAAGAGAGAGATGTAGAACAGATTTGAATCCAACCCACATACTGAAGCAAAGTTCAACTAAGCCTTGCCTAGATTAGCCTAACTTTGGAGACCTGCAGATTGGGACTGAGAAATAAATCACTGTGTTTGGAAATGGGTTTTATGTATAATTATTGTGCAAGAACTATTTTTATTTCAAAAAAATTTTGAAATATCTTATTTTCAGACCAAGGAAGAAGTTTTACCTCTACATCCCTGATGAAAATACTAGAAATTTTAGAGGTAGGCAGGGAAGATGGCAGAGGAGGAGGATCCTGAGCTTACCTTGTCCTATGGACACACCTAGACAACAACTACTATTTTACAACTACCTCTGAAAATGATCAAATACTGCCAGAACAGATTTTCTACAACTAGTCATAGAGAGAGGCCACATCAAGCAGGATAAAGGGAGCAGAGATATTGTCAGGAACCTAACCCCTGGCATGACTGACCAAAAATGGGAAACCCATCACAAGCACCAAGAAGTGAAAAGATCAGATCCCACACTGAGATGATGAGTCCCCGTAATATCTGGCCTTGAAAATCAGCAGAATTTAACTTCAGGAGACCAGGGGGAATAAGAAACTGAGTCCCCAGTGTGTTAAATAAGTACCTTGGAAAGTACCTGGAATATACGTAAAGATTTACTACTTTTAGGACCGTGCCAAAGAGGCAAGGATCTGCACATTTCCCCAGGAACAAAAGTGTTGGCATACTATTTTCCTGTGCTCCCCCAGCCTCAATAGCTGGATGCTTGTGGGAACTAGTTCTAACACTCTTCATTTACATTGATGGGATTATGTGAGCTGCCCTGATGTTACCCTCCAGATCTGTCCCACCCAACCTGCCTGTCTTGGCAGGTCATCCTCCAAAGTGGCTCCTGCCTCACTATACCAGGAGGCAGCCACAGCTGGTACTGGTACCCCTCCAAAATGATTCCTGACCTGGGGGTTGGAAGATAACCCAATATAGCAGCATGCAGACATTTCCTGCAGCCAGGCCTCTTAGCTGGCTAAATAGGGGGCAAACTCTACCTTTCAATGCACCCATAGTTGTCAGAGCTGTTGAATACAAACAGCTAAGATGTGGGTTAGCTTTGCGCACTAGCAAGCTTATAGTACCTGTATCTGGGTTTGACTATGCAAGAAGCAAACTCTGACCAATGTGCCCACAGCAGGCAAGGCAGGTCCCTGCAGCCAGCTTGGCCAATTCCCAGCTCCAAACACCAATTTGCCCACAGCAATCACAGCTTAGCAACAACAGGGTGTTACATGCAGCCCACAAAATGGACATCTCTGGAGCTTCTAATTCTGGAGACTAGGGGATTGAGTTACAGGGCATCACAGAAACTCTACTACACAAAGCCAGGAGGGCATAGTGGATCTAATATATAGAAACAAATACAGAGAGTTAGACAAAATGAGGAGACAGAGGAATAGGTCCCAAATAAAGAAGATAACAAAAACACAGAGTTCTAAACAATGATCATAATTGATTTTGAGAAAAGAGTGGATGAACTCAGAATTTCAACAAAGATATTTTTAAAATGTTCATATTTTTGCTAGAAAATCATATTATGCTAGAGGGGAGCAAAAGCATAGGAGATGATGCAGGGCAGATAAGTGATGGGGAAGACAGTATAATAGAAAGCAACCAAGCTGGACAGCAAATATAATAACAAATGAAAATAAGTTTTAAAGGAACTCAGAGACATCATCAAGCATAGTGAACTTCATGTTATAGGAATCCCAGAAGAAGAAGAGGGCAAAAACTAATTTGAAGAAATAATAGCTGGAAAGTTCCCTTATCAGGGCAAAGAAACAGACATCTAGGTCTAGAAATCACAGACAGCTCCTAAAAAGTTGAAGCCAAGAAGGTTGGCACCAAAACACTTAACAGCTAAAATGTCATTAATCATAGAGAATCTTAAAAGCAGAAAGAGAAGCAATAGGTAATGTACAAGGGAAACACCATAAGGTATCACCTACTTTTGAGGAGGAAATGTAGTCAAGAAGGGAATAGCATGAAATATTCGAAGTGCTGAAAGGAAAGAAAAATACAAAACATACAACCAAGAATACTATACCTGGCAGGGTTATCATTCAGAATTGAAACTAAAGTTAAAGGAATCTGTTACAACTAAACCAGCCTTAAAAATGTTGAAAATAATTCCTTAAGTGTCATCTGGGTGGCTCAGGCAGTTAAGTGTCTGCCTCCCAGGGTCCTGGGATCAAGCCCCATGTCAGGCTCCTTGCTCAGCAGACAGCGTGCTTCCCCCTCTCCCTGCAGCTCCCCCTGCTTGTTCTCTCTCCTTCTCTGTCAAATAAATAAAAGCTGAAAAAAAAATTCTTTGGGTAGAAAGAAAAGCCCATAGCTGGAAAAAAAATTCACACATAAAAGCAAACGTAGAAAAAGATTAAGTACTTATAAAGCCAGTATGGAGGTTAAAACACAAAAGTGGTAAAATTAAGTACATCTAGAAAAACTATCTTTGGGCATCAAGTGATGCCCAAAGTAAAAAAGATGTAAAATATGATATCATGTACATAAAACATGGAGGGGGAATAAATTTAGTGCTTTATAAGTATTCCAACTTAGACCATCAACCTAACATAGACTGCTATACCCACAGGATGTTATATATGAACCCCATCATAACCACATATCAAGAGGCTGTGATATACACATATACACACACTAATAAAGAGAAAGGAATCCAACCATAAGTATAAAGCTATCTTGCCATAAGGAAAGAGAAGAAAAAACACTAAAAACCAGATAACAATTCACAAAATGGCAATAATTGCATACCTATCAATAATTACTTTAATGGGCGCCTGGGTGGCTCAGTCATTGAGCGTCCACCTTCGGCTCAGGTCATGATCCCAGGGTCCTGGGATCGAGCCCCGCATCAGGCTCCCTGCTTCTCCCGCTACCATCCCCTCTGCTTGTGTTCCCTCTCTCGCTGTGTTTCTCTCTGTCAAATAAATAAAATCTTAAAAAAAAAAAAATTACTTTAAAAGTAACTAGCCTAAATGCTCCAATCAAAACACACATGATAGAATAGATTAGAAAAAAAAAGGGACCCACCTATATTCTGTTTACAAGAGTACTTCAGACCTAAAGACATATGAAGACTGAAAATGAAGGGTTGGAGAAGGATATTCCATGAAAAGGTCAGGGAAAAAAAACACACACACACACACACAATAGACTTTAAAACAGACTGCTAACAAGAGGCTAAGAAAATTGTTAAAAAATGATAAAATTGTCAATGGAATAAGAAGATATGACAATCATGATTATATGATTATATATATATAACATATATATACACACCTGATATGAGGGCACCTAAATACATAAAACAAATATTAATGGACACAAAGGGAGAAATTGACAGTAATACAATAATAGGGGACTTAAATATCCTACATACAG
Organism: Procyon lotor; assembly: GCA_028646535.1. NCBI lineage: Eukaryota > Metazoa > Chordata > Mammalia > Carnivora > Procyonidae > Procyon > Procyon lotor. The sequence continues at coordinate 72,872,311 of CM053605.1, read as the reverse complement.
CAGTGGATAATCCAAAGAAATCAAAGGATGTCTTTGAACAACACATTAGACCAAATGAACTTAACAGATACATACTGAAATTCCATCCAAAAACTACAGAATAGAGATTATATTGAAGAACACATGGAACATTTTCCAGGAAAGATCTCATGTTAGTTCACAAACAAGTCAGTACATTTAAGAAGATTGAAACTTGCATGCATCTTTTGTGAACATGACAGTGTAAAACTAGAAATCAATCACAAGGGAAAAAAAAACATACTATTAAATAGTCAATGGATGAATGAATAAATCAAGCAGGGAACCAAAAAATATGTGGACACAGTTAAAGGAAAGTATCTGAAATCTCTGATATACAGCTAAAGCACTTATGGGAGGGAAATTTATAGCTATCCAGGCCTAATTCAAGAAATAATAAAATCTCAATCTAACTTTACACCTAAAGGAAATAGAAAAAGAACAAAGTCCAAAGTCAGTAGAAGGAAGAAAATACATGTCAGAGCAGAAATCAGTGTCAGCTAAAACACAATAGAAAAGATCAATGAAACCATGAGATAGTTTTTTGAAAAGATAGACAAAATGTATAAGAAAAGATAGACAAAATGTATAAACCTTCAGCCAGATTCATAAAAAATAGAGTTCCCAAATAAAAATCAATAATAAAAGATAAGTAAAATCCAGTACTACAGAAAAACAGGATTATAAGAAACTACTGTGAACAATTATATTTCAAACAACCGGACACCTTAGAAAAAAGTAAATTTCTAGAAACACATGGACAATCCAAAAAGACCATTACTAGTGGTAAAATTAAATTAAAAAAATTCAAAACAAAACAAACCTCATCTAACAAGGACAGTTCCAGACCCAGACAGCCTTACAGGTGATTTCTACCAAATATTTAAAGAAAAATTAAACCTATTCTTCTCCAACTATTCAAAAACTAAAAGATGAAGGAAAGCTTCCAAATACATTCTACAAGTCCTGATACTAAAATGAGACAGAGTACAAAAAAAGAAAACTGGTAATTATCCTAATGAAAATCGATGCAAAAAATCTCAACAAAATATTAGCAAACTGCATTTATCAGTACACTAAAAGGATCTTTCACCATCAAGTGGAATTTAAGAATGCAAGGATGACTCAACGCTAACAATTAACAGTAAACATCACATTAACAAGAGGAACAGTAAAAACCTTATGATCATCTCAATAGATGCAAAAAAGCATTTGACAAAATTCAACATCCATTCATGATATAAAACCCACAGCTTTAACCTCATACTCAATTATGAAAAACAATGTCTCCTCTAAGATCAGGAAGACAAGGATGTCCCCTCTCACCACTTTTATCAACATAGTACGGAAAATCCTAGCCAAATCAATCCAGCAACATACATACATACATGCCTTCCAAATTAGACAGTTAAATTGTTAATATTTCCACATAACATAATACATAGAAAACCCTAAAGACTTTACAAAAAAAACTATTAGAAGTAACAAGTGAATTCAGTAATTTGCAGGATACAAAATGCAGAAAAACTGGTTGTATTTCTACATACTAAAAACAAAATAGCAAGAAAAGAAATTAAGAAAACAATTCCATTTCCCATTATACTTAAAAGAATAAAATTCCTATGAATAAACATAACTAAGGAAGTGAAAGACTTGTACTCTGAAAACTATAAAACACTGAAAAATAAAATTGAAAATAACACAAACAAATGGAAAAAATATCCCATGATCAGGACCGGAAGAATTAGTATTGTTAAAGTGCCCATGCTACCCAAAGCAATCTACAGATACAAATGCAATTCCTATCAAAATACCAAAAGCATTTTTCAAAGAACTAGAACAAAGAATCTTAACATTTGTATGGAATCATAAAAGGCCTTGAATAGTCAAAATAATTTTAAGAAAAATAAAGCTGGCAATATTACAATTCCCAATTACAAGATATACTATAAAGACATAATAATCAATACAGTGTGATACCTGCAGAAAAAGAACATGCAGACCAATGGAACAGAATGGAGAGTTCAGAAACATATGCACATTTATATGGTGAATTAATCAGTGTAAAGGAGGAAAGAATATACATGGGGAAAAGACAGTCCCTTCAATAAATGGTGCTGGGAAAACTGACAACTACATGCAAAAGCATGATATTGGATCACTTTCTTACACTATACACTAAATAAACTCAAAGTGAATTAAAGATCTAAATGTGAGACCTGAAACCATAAAACTCCTAGAGGAGAACACAGGCAGTAACTAGGCATTGACTATGGCTAACCTAATGTTTTTATAGATAGATCTCCTCAGGCAAGAGAAACGAAGGCAAAAATAAACCACTGGGACTATATCAAAAAGTTTTTGCACAGTGAAGGAAACCGTCAACAAAAAGGCAACCCATTGAATGGGAGAAGATATTTACAAATAATATATCTGATAGGGGTTAATATTCAAAATATATAAGAACTCATAAATCAATAGCAATAAACAAATGATCTGATTAAAAATGGGTGGAGAACCTGAATAGAAAGGATTCCAAAGAAGACATACAAGTAACCAACAGACATGAAAGGATGCTCAACACCACTAATCGTCAGGGAAATGCAAATCAAAATCACCATGAGATATCACCCTGCACCTTTCATGATGGCTAGAATAAAAAAGACAAGAAAAAACAAGTGTTCGCAAGAATGTGAGGCAAAAGGAACCTTTGTGCATTGTGGGTCGGAATATAATTTGGTGAAGTCACTGTGGAAAACATTAAGGATATTCATCCAAAAATTAGGAATAAAATGACCATATGACACAGTAATTCCACTGCTTGGTATTTACTTCCACAAAATGAAAACACTAATTCAAAAAGATATATCCACACCTCTGTTTATTGCAGCATTATTTACAATAGTCAAGATATGAAAGCCACCCAAGTGTCCATTGATGGACAAATGAAAAAATATATTTATACACATGCAGGCATACATGTGCGTACACACACACACACACAGGAATATTACTCAGCTATAAAAAAGGATGGGATCTTGCCATTTGTGACAACAGTGATGGACCTAGAGGTATTATTTGAAATCTAAAAAAACAATAAAAAAGCAGCATCAGACCTATAGAGAAAAAAACTGATGGTTGCCATAGGTAGAGGGAAGGGGGAGGAGGAGATACATGCTTTCAATTATGGAATGAATGAGTCACCAGAATAAAAGGTACAGCAAAGGGAACATAGATCATGATATTTTAATAGCATTGTATGGCAACAGATGGTAGCTACATTTGTGAGCATAGCATAATGTTTAGTTATTGAATCACTATGTTGAATACCTGAAGCTTATGTATAAAAAAAATTTAAAAATATTAGAAATACCATATCCAGTAATTCCACTGTTCTTTTCTTAAAGCAAAAGCTTTAATTTGAAAAGATATACCTCTTTCTAAATATCTATATCTATCTACCTATCTCCATATGGTGAAATATTACTCAGCCACAAAAAGGAATGAGAGCTTGCCATTTGCCACAGCATGGATGGGAGTACAGGGCACTATGCTAAGAGAAATAATTCAGAGAAAAACAAATACCATATGGCTTCACTTATATGTGGAATTTAAAAAAAACAGACTCACAAATATGGAGAACAAATGGGTGGTTGCCAGAGGAAAGGGGAGTGGGGGGATGGGCAGAATGGATGAAGGAGATAAAACTTCCAGTTATAAAATAGGTAAGTCTTGGAGATGAGAAGTACAACTTATGCAATAAATCTATAATATATAATACTGTATGGTGGCTACACTTATCGTGGTAAGCATGGAGTAATGTATAGAATTGTCAAATCACTATGGTGTACACCTGATACTAAATACAATGTTATAAGTCAACCATGGTTTAATAAAAAAAAAAATACAAATTTTACTGTTTTAAGCTAAATCACTGAAGAATGGGGAAAAGTTGGGATAAGTCACCTATCCAACGATCCTTTAATTTGTATAAGACCCTCTTAAATACCCCTTCTGTTAAATTGTTCCAATCAATATATACATTAAAATGGCTAAAGAGGTTTCCACTTGAAGCACAAAATCAAATTTTTTCCATTTGTGACCAAAACCCACATGTATCCTTCGGAACTGGGGACCAACAGAGTGAAACCACTCAGTTGGAGCTTTTAAATGTTGTCAGTTCCTGAAGCCGCTGATTGCACTCTGGGAGTCCAGGAATGTTTCAGGATAATAGCTAACTGCATGGAAAATTGAAAGGTAAAGACTACACTTCTCTTAAACATGATACAGTCTTTGTGAGAACAGCCTATCATTTATTTCCTCAAACACATTCAATACAACGTTTTTGCAGCCGAGGTACCCTTAGCCATGCAAAGCAGGATGTTATTCTCTTCTATCTGCTGCCAGAGGGACTGGAAGAGCAACAGCCTTAAAGGAAATGTAAACATCTTTCATTTAGCTAAATGGAGTGTGAACCAGAGTTGCTATATTAAAGAAGGAGCGAAAATAGACAAACGTACACATCCATGCATACACACATGTGCATAATACACACACACACACACACACACAATCTTCTAGCTCTTTTAATTCCATGAAAATTCAAAAGACAAATTCCCAATCCTATCAGTTTGTCTTTTTATACTGTACGAAGAATACCTTATTATAATTTACTCTTGCAATATGTGACCCATTGTTCTAAGCATTTTATTATTAATTCACATTATTTTCAACATAACCCTATAAGGGAAGTAATTTTATTATCCTCATACAACTCATGGTGTAACTACAGCACAAAGAACTTAAGTGAGTTTCTCAACATCACACAGTAAATGATAGAAGATTGGGTATTGAGGAGGGCACATATTGCATGGAGCACTGGGTATGGCGCATGAAAAAAGAATTTTGGAACACTGAATAAATTAAAAAAAAAAAAAAAGACTTGTTTCCAGAATCCATGTTCAAAAACCTGAAAGGCTTGTGCATATTAAATCAATGCAAAAATCAGGTTGCAGTATTTAAAATGTTATTTATCTACGAATGATGATTTCAGATCTCACTGTGTATACAACTTAGTAAAAACAAAGAGGTTCAAAGGCTAGAATTCTTTTAACCATCTGCTCATTGATTTCTGTCTTATTTAAGTCTAATTATGAGAACCATTTACATTTTTCTGTACACATCTTATTTAACTAACTGTAATATGAATTCATCACACACATAGAAAAAGCCCCAGTTAAGGCTTCAAGAGTGGAGAGGAAAAGAAAAGAGAAAAAAGTGCCCAAATTAAAGACAAATTACACAATAGTTATTTGTAAAACAGATCAATTTTTTCAAGTACTATAAAGTCAAAGGAAAGATGAAAGACAGCAAGATAAATTCAGTCAGGCTTTAGCAATAACTGCTATTATCTTTAGGTCATTATTGGAGACCTAACTATCTAAAGTGTGCAAGTGCATATGTAAGAAACTTATTTATAGGTAGTTGAACAGTATTTCAGATATGTTAAGTACTTTACACATGGTGTTGAGTACAAAGATAAAGCCACAGGGATTAAATAAGAGTTCCAGTCCAAGATGTCAATGTAGGAAGACCCTTTACTTACTTTCTCCATGGATGTGCCAAACTGACATTGACTTATAGACAAGTGCTCATTACACATTACATCTCCAGTCATTGTGCCAAGGTGAAAGAGACACAAAGCATCCCAGGACACTCCAGGCCCATACCCCTTTGGCTCCAGACAGCTTGCTAGGGTACCTCCAGCACACAGCATTCTGGGACCTCTTCAAGCTGACTGCTTTGGCTCCAGCTACCTGGTCAGATTGCCTCTTCTATGGAGCACCCCAGGACCCCCATCCTGTACCACACTTTGGCCCCAGCTAATCTACCAAGGTGCCCTGTGTGGAGTGCCCTAGGACACCCCAGCCCATACTGCCCTTGGCTCCAATCACACTGCCAGGGCACCCCCTGTACTAAGGACCCCAGAGTACTCTGGCTTGCACCCATTTCATCTTTAGCTGTCCTCCTAGGTTACCCTCTGTGTGGAGAGCATTGGCACTTGCCATGGACAGTGCTCATTTCAGCTATAGCTGGCCTGTCAGCATGCCACCTGCATGGAGTGCCCTGCCTTGGCTCCACCTGCCCTACCAGGGTACCTCCTGTGTAGAGCATTTGGTACCCCCTGGCTCATGCCCTGCTTCAGCTCCAGCTACCCTACCAGTGTGCCTTTTGTTTGGAGAGCCATTGGATATCCTGGGTTCAGCTATGCTGTTAGGATGCCCTCTGTGTGGAGAAACCAGGGACTTCCTTGGCCCATGCCCAATTTATCTTCACCTGTCCTGCCAGGGCACACTCTATGCTGAGAACCCTGTATCGCCAGGCTTATACCCAAGTCATCTTCACCTCTCCTGCCAGGTTACCTTCTGTTCAGAGAGCCCCAATTGCCCAGGCCCATGCCCACTTCAGCTCTGGCCATCCCTTCAAAGAAGCCCCAACACAGAGGGCCCCAGAACTCCTAGCACACTCCAGTCACAGCTCCAGCCAGCCAGCCAAAGCTACCTGGCATGTACTCTCTACAGGGGTTGACTGCACATGTCATTTAGGAAATGTATTTATTCTGGAAAATTTAGGAAAAGTATTTATTCTGCCTAACTCATAATTACAGGAAGTCAAGCAAAATGAGAAGACATAAGAATAGGCACCAAACAAAAGAACATAAAACCTCAGAAAAATAAAATGAAGCATTATGTTTGATAAAGTGTTTCAAGTAATGATCATAAAAATGATCACCAGACTGGGAAAAGGAATGAAGATCTCAGAAGTTCAACAATGAGATTGCAAATATAAAAGGGAACCAATCAAAGTTGAAGAAGAAAATCGTAACTACAACAAAAAAAAATACACTAGAAGGACTCAACAATGGATTAGTAGATGAAGAAGAATAGATCAGTAATCTGGGAGATAGGGTAATGGAAATCACCCAAGCTGAAAACTAAGATGAAAAAATTAAAAAAAATTGATGATAGGGCAAGGGATTTCTTGAACATCATCAAGCAAAAAAAAAAACAAAAAAAAAAAAAAACAAAAACATTCACATTATAGGGGTCCCAGAAGAAGAGAAAGGGGCAGAATACTTATATGAGGAAATAGCTGAAAAATTCCCTAACTGGGAAAGGAAATAGACCTCTAGGACCAAGAAGCTATAGAAGTCTCTTAGACTCTCCACATCTAGACACATAATGATTAAAATGTCAAAGGTTAAAGTTAAAGAGAATTTTTTAAAAATCAGCAAGAGAGAAGCAAAAGTTATATATAAGGAAATTCTATAAGGCTATCAGCTAATTTTTAGCAGAAACTTTGCAGGTCAGAAGAGAATGGTATGCTATATTCTAAGACCAGAAAGGAAAAAAAGTTAAAAAAAGAACAACAACATTCTCTGTTCAGGATGACTATCCTTCAGAATTGAGAAGGAATAAAGTGTTTCTTAAACAAAAATTAAAGAATTCATCACCAAAAAATGACTTACAAGAAATGTTAAGGGTACTTTAAGTGGAAAAGAAATGAAAATATGACATACGCATCAAACTTTTAAAATGTGTCCAAACTTAAATGACCATCAACTTAATATAGACAGCTATATACTTAGGAATCTATATATGAACTTTATTGTAATCATAAAACCAAAATCTATAACAGTTACACAAAAAATAAATAGAAATTCAGGCATAACAGTAAAGAAAGCCATCAAATCACAAGGAAAGAGAGCAAAAGAAAAAAGAGATAACTACAAAAATAATCAGAAAATATGGCAATAAGTGTATATCTATCAATAGTTACTTTAAATATAACTGGTCTAAATCATCAATCAAAAGACACAGAATGGCAGAATAGATAAGAAGCAAAACTTATCTATATGCTGCTCCAAAGACTCATTTCAGACCTAGAGACACATATAGAGTGAAAGGGAAAGGATACAAAAACATATCATGCAAATAGAAGTAAAAACAAAAACAAAAGGGTAGTAATACTTAGATCATACAAAATAGACTTTAAAACAGGGTGAAATAAGAAACAAAGAAGTAGTAGGGGAGTCTAACACCCCACTTACATCAGTGGATAGATCATCCAGGCAGAATATCAACAAGAAAATAGTCTTTGAATGACATATTAGACCAGACGAACTTAACAGATATATAGAAAACATCCTATCTATAAACAATAGAATACACATTATTTTCAAGTTCATATAAAATATTTTCCAAGGTAGATAGCATGTTAGGCCACAAAACAAGTCTCAATAAATTTAAGATTGCAAATGTATCATGCATCTTTTCTGACTACAACCATATGCAACTAGAAATCAATCACAAGAAAAAAAATGGAAAAAAATAAACACTAAACATATGAAGTCTAAACAATCAGGTACTAAATGGCCAATGGTCAATGAAAATCAGAGGAAATCAGAAAATACATGGCGACAAATGAAAATTAAAGCACAACTCTCCAAAATTTGTGGAATACAGCTAATACAGTTTTAAAGGGAAATTTATTGCAATATGGATGTAACTCAAGAAATAAAAAATATCAATCTAACCACACACTTCAAGGAAGTAGAAAAAGAAGAACAAAGTCCAAAGTTAGTAGAAGTAAGCAAACTATAAAAATCATAGCAGAAATTAATGAGACTTTAAAAAATTAGGATAGATCAATAAAACCAAAAGCTATTCTTTAAGAAGATAAGATTTACAAACTTTTGGCCAGACTCATCAAAAAAAAAAAAAAGAGGACTCCAAAAAAATTCAGGAATGAAAGAGAACAACTTACACTACAGAAATACAGTGGATTTTAGGAGAATACTACAAAATTCACATGTCAAAACTGGACAACTTAGAAGAAATGAACAAATTCCTAGAAATATACAATTTTCTAAAACTGAATCAGGAAGATTCAGTGAAAAATATGAAGAGACCATTACTAGAAATAAACTTGAATTGGTAATCAAAAATGCCAACAAATGTCCGGGACTAGATAATTCCCATGTGAATTCCACCAAATATTTAAAGAAGAGTTACTACCTATTCTCCCCAAACTATTAAAGAAAAAAAAAGAAGAAGAAGAAGAAAAGAGAAGGGAATGGAAAACTTCCAAACACATTCCAAAGGCCAATATTATCCTGATGCCAAAACCAGACAAAAACACCACAGAGAAAGGAAAACTACAGTAAATGTCCCTGATGAAAATAAATGCAACAATCGTTAACAGAATATGAACAAATCACATTCAACAAAATATTAAAAAAAATCATTCAACACAATCAAATTATATTTATTCTGGGGATGCAAGGGTGGTTTGATATTCACAAATCAACCAACATGATACATCACATTCAGAAAACAAAGGATACAAATCATATGGACATCTCAATAAATGCAGAAAAAGCATTTGACAAGATTTGACATCCATTCATGATTAAAAAAAAAAAACCCTCCACAAATATGAGAAACCCATAGCAAACATTATACCCAATGGTGAAAAATGGACAGGTTTTCCTCTAAGATCAGGAAGACGAAAACAATGTCCACTCTCCCCACTTTTACTTATCATAGTCCTGGAAGTCCTAGCCACAGCAATTAGACAAGGAATAAAAGCATCTAAATTAGAAAGGAAGACGTTAAACTATAGTTATCAAACATTTGTAGATAACATGACACTATAGGTAGAAAACTCTGGAGTTTCCACCAAAAAACTATCAGAAGTAATAAATTAATTAGGTAAATTGCAGGATACAAAATTAGTACAGAAAAACCAGTTGTGTTTCTATATACCACAAATGAAGTAGCAGAAAGACAAATTAAGAAAATGATTCCTTTTACAATTATACCAAAAAGTAAAATACATAGGAATAGAAGAGGCAAAATATCTAAAAAAAAAACCATAAGACACTGATGAAAGAAATTGAAGTGTGCACAAATAAAAGGCATCCCATGCTCACGGATTAGAAAAATTAATATTGTTAAAATACCCATACCACCCAAAGTAATCTACAGACTCAGTGAAAATTATCAAAACACCAGAAGCATTTTTCACAGAACTGCAATAAAACTACTAAAAGTTGCATGGAACTTTGAAAGACTCCAAATAGCCAAAGGATTCTTGAGAAACAAAAACAAAGCTGGAGGTGTCACAATCCCAAATTTCAAGATACACTACAGAGATGTAATAATTAAAACTGTATGATAAAGGCACAAAAACAAACCCTTAGACCAATGAAACAGAACGGGGAGGCCAGACATAAACCCACACTCATGGTTAATTAACCCATGACAAAGGAGGCAAGAATATACCATGGGAAAAAGACAGTCCCTTCAATAAATGGTGCTGGGAAAATTGGACAGCTACATGCAAAAGACTGAAATTAAATCATTTCCTTATACCATACATAAAATAGACTCAAAATGGATTACAAATCAAAATGTGATTCCCAAAACCATAAAATTCCTATGAGAGAATACAGTGATTTCATTAACGCTGGCCATGGCAATACTTTTATAGATTCATCTCCTCAGATAAAGGGAAATAGAAGCAAAAATATGCTATTAGGACTATACCAAAATAAAAAGTTTTTTTCACAGTAAAGGAACCTATCAACAAAACAAAAAGTCAACCTACCGAATAAAAGATATTTGCAAAGGATATATCCAATAAGGAGTTAGTATCAACTTATATGAAAAACTTATACAATTAAAAAAAAAAAACTTACACAACCCAATACCAAGAACCAAATAATCTCATTAAAAAATGGACAGAAGGGAATGTCTGGGTGGCTCAGTCAGTTAAGCATCCGCCTTCAACTCAGCTCATCATCCCAGAGTCCTGGGATCAAGTCCTGCGTCAGGCTCCTTGCTCAGTGGGGAGCCTGCTTCTCACTCTGCCTGCCTTGTGCTCTTTCTCTATCTCTGACAAATAAATAAATAAATAAAATCTTCCTTAAAAAAAAAAAAAAAAAATGGACAGAGGACCAAAATAGATACATTTCCAAAGAAGACAGACAAGTAGCCAACAGACACATGAAAAGATACTCATTATCACTAATCATGAGGGAAATGCAAATCAAAATCAGTGAGATTTCACTTTTCACCCTTTAGAATCTCTAGAATTAAAAAGACATGAAATAAACATGTTGGTGAGTTGTGTGGGGAAAAAATGAATCTGTGCACTGTTGGTGGGAATGTAATATTGGTGAAGCCACTGTGGAAAACAGTATAGAGTTTTCTCAAATAATTAAAAAATAGAAGTACCATGTGATACACTAATTCCACTACTCGGTATTTACCCAAAGAAAACAAAAAGATAATTTTAAAAAGATATATGTACTCCAATTTATTGCAGCATTATTTACAATAGTCCACATATGGGAGCAGCCCACATTTCCATCTATAAATGAATGGATATAGGAGATGGTGGACACACACACACACACACACACACACACACACACACACACACACAGGAATATTACTCAACCATAAAGAATGAAATTTGCCATTTGCAACAACATGGGTGGACCTAGATGGTATCAAGTGAAATAAGTCAGACAGAGAAAGCCAAATACCATATGATTTGACTTACATCTAAAAAAAGAAACCACAAAAAAAGCAAACCAATGAGTAGAATATAGTCAGACCTGTAAATATAGAGAAGAAACTGATAGTTGCCAGAGGGTGGGTGGGAAAAATGGGGAAGGGGAGTAGGACAGACAAGCTTCCATTATGAAATGAATAGGTCATCATGAATAAAAGTACAGCATAGGAACACAAAGGATGATATTCTAACAGTTTTGCTTGGTGACAGATGGTAGCTATACTTGTGGTAAGGATAGGGTAAGGTACAGAATTGTCAAATTACTATGTTATAAATCTGAAACCTTGTATGTCAACTATATTTCCATTAAAAGAAATTTTAGGGGTGCCTGGGTGGCTCAGTCGTTAAGCATCTGCCTTCGGCTCGGGTCATGATCCCAGGGTCCTGGGATCAAGCCCCACATCGGGCTCCCTGCTCAGCCTGCTTCTCTCGCTACCATTCCCTCTGCTTGTGTTCCCTCTCTCGCTGTGTTTCTCTCTGTCAAATAAATAAAATCTTAAAAAAAAAAAATTTAAAGTTAATGTTACATGGGTTTGGGTGTTTCATATGTGTTTATGTCTTTTAGGTCTGACTTTTCATCCCACTGGGTGAGTAGAAAGCTACTGTAATGTTGTGATTTGAGTAATTCCAAAAAGCAATAATCCCTAAGATTTCTTGAAAACTAGTTTGTACTGAGTATTATTCCTAGCACATTGCTTATATTCACTCATTCTATTTTTACAACAACCCAACAAGGTAAATGCTGCTGTTATTGTTCTCATTTTACAGATAAGGAAATTGAGGCCATGTGTAGGTTAACATGATCCTACGGTTAATATTACACCCAAGGCAATTTTGCTCCAGAAGTTGTAATTCTAACATCATGCTATCTTTTTTTCCCAAGCTTTTCCTTCTCTGTTCCCTCAGGATTGCATTTTTCAGTGTCAGTGCTTAAAAATCATGACAAAGAGACATCTGTTGAATGCTAATATTTCATTAAAGAGAAGGATGCCTGAGGGGCACCTGGGTTAAGAGTCTATCTTTGGCTCAGGTCATGACTCAAGGGTCTGGGATCTAGCCCCACATTAGGCTCTCTACTAAGTGGGGAGCCTCCTTCTCCCTCTCCTTCTGCATGCCACTCTCCCTGCTTATGTGTGCTCTGTCTCTCAAATAAATAATCTTTTTAAAAATAAAGAAAGAGATGCCTGGGTGGTTTAATTGGTTAAGAATCTGCCTTCAGCTCAGGTCATGATCCCAGGGTCTTGGGATTCTGAGTCCCGCATTGGACTCTCTGCTCAGCAAGGAGACCGCTTCTCTCTCTGCCTGCTGCTCCTCTTGTGGACACACACACTGACAGACAAATCTTTAAAAAAATATATAATAAGGAGAGAGAAGGATGTCTGAGAAGTATGCAGTGTTATAGCAGAGAACTAACATGGGAAAAGCCAACTTTGGCGGCCAGAATGACACATCAAGGCAGCAAAATTGAATGAGAAGAACTGATAAAGGCAATTTTCCCTATCCCATAATTACTTCCATGATTGGCCTTAACAGCTATTGAAATCCTTTCAGGTAACAAGCTTTGGCTTTCTCAAGTCCCGTGCCACAATCCTCAGCTAGCATGGCAATCAGCTGCAGCTTCATCCCTATTGCCAACTGGGGGTAGAATTAAGTTTTCAGCTCTTAGAATCTTAGCTATATCTGTGGGGAACACAGGGAAACTGTCAGCCCATGGAACTGGATCTTCACCTAATGCCACTCTCCTCCCATTAGAATTACACATTTTTTTATGATTGTGTTTGCCTGAAAGCCAACTTTATTGAAGTCAACGCATCCCTGGGGAAACGAAACATTGCTTTGAACACTTCATCACTTAACTGGTCCAAAGGTCTTTCAAAGAGTCACACGGCCTCTTTCTGCCATCTCACTTCTTCCTACAGTTCAGCTACCAGGAGTCCAATCTTCTTCCAAACTAACCACCTCAAAATGTACTTCACTTCATGCCTGTTTTGAGTATTTCTACTGCTTGGCAAATATTGTCTTTTCTTACCTACCAGATCATTCTTTTTGGAAAAGAGACCACATAAAATGTTTTCCAGGTTCTCAAAGGAGAGCTGACCTGCATCACAGGGAACAGCCACGTGGGTTGTCTTATTTTCTGGTTTCTGATAGCTTCTTTTTTATTCTCATCTTACGTGCCTCCCATGGTTCCTTATTTGGATCCCCAAGTACCTCAAGAGTGCCAAGCCCGCACAAGCTGTGACAGGCTTCACTTCTATCATTAACTGGAAATATACAGAAAATCTACACTGAAGGAAGCCTTTTCAAGTTGAACTTCTGTCAAGCAATTGGAAGGGCCTGTGGTTTTGTGGTGAGATTTGTCAGTGAGTTGTGGAAGTGGCTAAGTATTATGTGTAGTAAATGACTAGTTCTGGGCTCACAGAGTTGTGTGAAGGGTGCTTTGCTCTTTACCCATCTCTTCCAAAGCTTACAAAAATCCCTCAGTTTTTAATAATATCACAAGCTTTTTATTTAAAAAAGTACTATTACATGTAGAATAAAACTTACCATGTATTTCTATTAAAAACTAGTTTTCTGATGGAAATTATTTGAGGAAAAGTTCAGGTGTTTGACCAGTGTAGGACTTTTTGGTAAAGAATCTCAGTGCAATTATCTTTTCTCTTATAGGTTAATTCAATAAATAAAGGCCAGGTTGTATGCTAGGGGCTTACATGTTGGTTTATAGTCTAACTGGGGATAAAAAACAAAATAATTATATATCTAAGTTCTCAGATGACCAGGTTAAGTCAGACATGACAAGAAGGCAAAGGAGGAAATGTGTATGAGACAATCCGGCAAATTGGAACAACTAAAAGAAATTCAATAGGGCTAGAGAAGGTGGGAGAGTGATAGTGACCACATGATCTGAGAGAAGAGAGAATGCTCAAGAGAGTACATGAGAGTTAGGAACATTTTCCTGGTCAATGAAAAACTATTGTAAGGTTTTAAACAGTAGCATGACACAATAGGATTTTATTTATCTTTAAGGGATCAGGCTAGTTTCCATAAGGAGATAAGTAGGAGTAACAAGGAAAGAGATGTAGGGGCTTTGCCTAGGTAGTGACGGAGGTAAAAAAAAAAAAATTGAATGGAGAGAATAGGAAAATTGGACAGAATTGACATTATTCAGGAGGTTAAACCTTTCAAATACAAAGGATCCCCATTCTCTTGATCCAGAGCAAACATACCTCACCGGTTTCAGCTAAGACTAAGTCTGCTCTTCACTCATTACAGTCCAACCACAATGACCTTCTTTCAGTTCCTCAACCTCAAAAGCTCTTTGTCATTCTTGGTCTTTTTCACATATATTCCCTCTGCCTAGAATACTCCCTTCACCCCATTTCTCCAATGGGTCATCCCTCCAAGAAGACTGAGCAGAGTCCTTAATCTAGAGTTGATATTCCCACCACATGCTAATTTTTATGTGTGTGTGTGTCCCTCTTCAGTACTTTGGTATGGGGCAGGGTAGTCTCTCTTCCATTACAGTAGAGACCTTATCTACCTTGCACTTTATTGGGTAGCTGGTGCCAGGACACTGTCCACACAAATTAGACACCCATCATATGCTTGATAAATAATAAAAACTCACCACCTGAGTCTACTTAGGTCTATCTTAAATATGCCTTAAATAGACCAGTATTTGCTAAATTTGGTAGGGGATGGGGTGCTGAGGAATAAGAGGGAGGGATTAAGGGCTAAAATGAAAATGTTCTGGGCAATGAAATCTATTCGTTATCCTGTTTGCAATGATGGTTTCATGGGGATATATAATATACATGTCCAAATTTTTTAAATTATGCATTTTATATACATGCATGTACTTTACTGTATGTCAATTATATATCAATAATGCTGTTTAAAAAAGGAACTAGAACTAATCAGACTCAGCAGAATACTCATTTGAAATATATATACTTGGAAGTCAGCACTACAATGGAGGAGCTTCAACCATTCCTCCTTCCCTATCTTTGTCCTTTTTCTTTAGACTCAGATTCTAAGAAAGACATTCAAGATACATGGGTGCACAGAAAGGGAAACACAGAGAACATATAGACACATGCACACAGACAAGGACAGATGGACAAACTCAGAGAGAGATAGGACCACAGAAAGACAGACATACACACACACAGGCACAATGAGAGACAGAGGGTAGACAAAAAGAGCGACAAGGGCAGAGGCAGAGAAGGACAGAGACAAACACAGAGACAGAGACATAGTCACACAGAGAGATACAGTCAGACAGAGAAACAGAGACACACAGACACATAGTCAGAGATAGATGGACATAGATGGAGAGAATCAGAGATGGAGAGAGACAGGGACGGAGGAGGACAGAAACTGAGGGACAGAGGAACAGAGACAGAGATGGACAGAGTCAGAAAGAGACAAACACAGCTATCATGCACCATTAGTACATTAAGTAATTGAGATACAGACATTTTCAGGACTGAGGGAGACTAGAACTATTTATTTCCTACCTGGGATAACAAAACATAGTGGCTCCCAGATCCATAAAATGTCTGACTTGTAAATGCAAAACCAATCCAGTTATCAATATTTCCATTGACTTCACTTTGAGAAGCCCTTGTTTTTATGTTTTATCTTCCGAGCCAGTGATGCTCAGGTTTATTTTTTCTGCTTACATGTGCTTTTTCCGTATTTCTATGAAGTATATTATCTTTTTAAGTGCTATTACTTTACACATAATCATAAAAGAATGTCTGTTAAGATTCTTCAGTCTGCTCTTGTAATTTTTCCCTTATTTAAACTATAATCGAGGTTATAAATAAATTACTGAGAACAATTGTTACGTATAGGAGGAAAAAGAAGCTTATACTCTCCTGCACAGAAATTGTGTTTATTAGAATATGGAGAAAAACTGGTGAGTCGACTTTCGGTGTTTGCTAATCAACCAGAACCCTTATACTATTTCATGATAATTTACACTCAAATACAAGGAACTCAAAGCTGTACTGATTTAATTTACTTATAACTGTTACTCTGTAAACAGATCTGAGATGCAGAGCAAAAGTAGTGGGTCCTTATGAGATTTCTGTCTGTGTAAATCTGACTTAACTATGTGTTAGTGAGAGGTGTATACCAACCCTCAGGACTACCCTTGGCTTTCCTGAAGGCTTTAAAGTTGTAATTTATTTGCAAACATTGCCAACGGAACTCTTTGCCATCATTTCGGGGACCCTTACAGCACCACTGTGCAAAACAAAGAGGTACTCCTTACCCTTCCACATCATTTGCTGATAATTTTATCTAACTGAACAATTTTCAGGCCTTGCTTCCACTCAGAACCCTGTCTCATTCATTCCTTCAGGCCATTTTTTGTTTTTTTAAGTCATGTGAATTCTCTGAATGGGATGGGACTGAAGGATGATTGTAATTATAAAAATAATAGGCACATCTTTCCATTTTTTAAGACTTTATGCAAATTTCTGCCAAGTTCCAGAGAATTTTCTTGACCAATGATTGTTTTCTAAATGTTTTATAATTTTTACAGTTCCTCTCTTTTTTCTGTATGTCAATTATTAGCAAGAGCTCTATTATAAGAAGTACAATAACACTGGCTATATGTTACCTCAACTGAATGAAAAAATTCATTCAACTAAGTAAATTGACATTTAAAAACCACTTACAAACAAAAAAAATCACAATAATAAAGTAAGAATACAGTATATTACTAAGAAATAGGGTTTAGAAGCTATGTAGTCCAAGGACTGAATCCAGTCTCTGCCAATTGCTATATATCTAAAAGCTTTGAAAAAATTACCCCAACTTTCTTCCTAAACTTCAGCTTACTCATCTGTTAAACAACATCAACACTATATTTAATAACAAATTGATATGTTTTTTTTAAATATACAAAATTACAAGTGCAGAAAAATTGCTCTATAGTTGTTTGGTAGATCTATTTTCCTATGTCTGTGTGTTATTTTACCCAAGTATGATGAGAGAATATGTGTGGCAAAGAAGTATGACAATAAATGGCCCAAGTATTCATTCAAAGACTATTTAATGAGGTATTTTTACTTATAAGTCATTCTTCTTAAAAGCTAGAAATATAGCAGTGCCACACATGATCCCTGACTCATGGATCTTATATTAATATTGGGGAAAAATCTATTAAACTCTCTATTCTATCAGCTTCACTTTCAGCTATTAACTTTTCTTTGTGCTGTCTTTTTCAAGTCAAGATTTAATGGAGGAGCAGAGTCAGCTAGAGTGCACCTTTCCTCTTTGCAGTTCTACCACTGTTCAACATAATAATCTCTACCTAGTTTTCAGGAGAATTTTGAACATTAATAAGACAATGTCTAAGAGATGAACTCCTCTGAGAAAGCAGAAAATAAATTCAAGAAATTATAATTTATTGCTTCTCAAATGTTATATGATATAAGGTATTCAACTAGATCTGTACTATTAATAAAAAAGTAAAGCTTTATAATAAAGAAGTCAGAATGGGGAAATGTTTAGAATTCATTATTTAATATGGATATTCTAATTTTTAGAAGTCCTTCTAGTTTCATGAGGTACTTTGTCAATTATATGGAGCTTCTGGAAAAAGTACATGAGCTTTGAGATGCATGTTGAGAGTTTTACAAGGCAAAGGAATAGAAAAAATATTTTTCAAGTATTTGGATATATTAGGTTGAACCATATGTAATTACTGAGGCAAAATTTTTGTCCTTCTAAACTGTCAATTTCATATAATTTGCTATAATTTATATTTAAAAACTGCTTTGATTTACCCTTCGTTCAGAAAAATATTGAGCTGGGGGTGCCTGGGTGACTCAGTTGGTTGAGAAGCTCTTGATTTCAGCTCAGGTCGTGGTCTCAGGGTTTATGGGATCAAGCCCTACATCAGGCTATGTGCCCATCCTGGAGTCTGAGATTCTCTCTCTCCCTTTGCCTCTGCCCCTTTCCTTGTTCTTTCTCTCAAGTAAATAATTAAATCTTTAAAAAGTATTAAGATGAAATGATACTGCAGTATGAAGAAATTTTTAGTCATAAGAGATAAATTATATAAATTAATAAGAGTAAGTTATCAAAAGGTTTTATGAAAATATTAATTTATGAAAGATGTTAGCTATTGGATAGATTCTCAGTTGAGGTTGTTCATGAATTTTATTCAAATCTTAGCCTAAAGTATAATACCTGGGAAGTCCAAACCAAAGAGAAGAGGTCTCCATGGGAAAAGCAGTTTTATCAATTATTCTCTGAAATAAGTGACAGAAGTGAAAATTCCTTTAAAATATTTATGAATCCAATTTCCATGCTGGGAAAAAGTCCACAGTTTAAATTTCTACCGTATCTAACATCAGTGGCCAAAAACAGTGGACAGCCTAAATTTCAGCAGGTTTCCCCATATCAGAGGCAGAGTCAGAATTAGGTAGGTCACAGTTTCACATAGCACACTTAGATCCATTCATATGCATATTTTAAAACAACGATATTCCAAGATATCATGTAATAAGTATTCTAGAAAATTATCCAGATCATTAGCAAGAGGTTGTGGCATTCTAATGATATCATTGCCAAGAATAGGGATACAGGGACATAATCTTTGATTCTTGTGGGATGCCTTCAAGGGAAGATATATTAAGACGTAAACAAGTTGCTTAGGGGAAAAAATGAAAACTGCTCACACTACATTATGCAAATTCAATAGCGTAATTTATTAAAAAAAATATTTGTCAGGGCGCCTGGGTGGCTCAGTTGTTAAGCGTCTGCCTTCGGCCCAGGTCAGATCCCAGGGTCCTGGGATCGAGCCCCGCATCGGGCTCTCTTCTCTGCAGGAAGCCTGCTTCTCCCGCTACCATTCCCTCTGCTTGTGTTCCCTCTCTCGCTGTGTTTCTCTCTGTCAAATAAATAAAATCTTTAAAAAAAAAATAAAAAAATTATTTGTTGGGGTGCCTGGGTGGCTCAGTGGGTTAAAGCCTCTGCCTTTGGCTCAGTTCATAATATTCTCAGGGTCCTGGGATCTAGCCCCGTATGGGACTTTCTGCTCAAAAGGGAGCCTGCTTCCCTCCCCCACCCCACCTACTTGTGATCTCTGTCAAATAAATAAATAAAATCCTAAAAAAACTTGTTGATTTACAAGACAGTAAACAACAAATGCTGGAGAGGATGTGGAGAAAGGGGAACCCTCTTACATTGCTGGTGGGAATACAAGTCGGTGCAGCCACTATGGAAAACAGTGTGGAGATGCCTCAAGAAATTAAAAATAGAGCTACCCTATGACCCTGCAATTGCACTCCTGGGTATTTACCCCAAAGAAGCAGACGCAATACAGAGAAGGGCCACATGTACCCCAATGTTCATAGCAGCAATGCCACAATCGCCAAACTGTGGAAAGAACCAAGATGCCTTTCAACAGATGAATGGATAAAGAAGATACGGTCCATATATACAATGGAATATTATGCCTCCATCAGAAAGGATGAATACCCAACTTTTGTATCAACATGGACGGGACTGGAAGAGATTATGCAGAATGAAACAAGTCAAATGGAGAGAGTCAATTATCTTATGGTCTCACGTGTGGAGCATAAGGAAAAACATGGAGGGCATTGTGAGAAGGAAAGGAAGTGTGAATGGGGGGGGGAATTGGAAGGGGTGATAAAGCTTGAAAAACTGTGGACTCTGAGCAACAAACTGAGGGTTTTGGAGGGGAGCGGGTGAGGGGTTGGGCAAGCCCGGTGGTACGTATTGAGGAAGGCATGTATTGCATGGAGCACTGGGTGTGGTACATGAACAATTAATCTTATAACACTGAAAAAAAATAAAATAAACGTATTTGGGAAAAAATTGTTAATTCAAAATATTACATGAGAATAAGGTGTATATTAATTGCTCAGTAAAAGAAGAGTGATGAAGAAATGCAAATCTTTTGGCTTATATTTTATAAGAGGTTTCAACTCTTGTAAGTTAGAGGTAGTATGTCAGGAGTTGGAATAATTCCCTTCATTATGAATGGCCATTAAGCAAGTTGCAAAAACATTTCTTCATATTTCCTTTAAGTTATAGTCCTCAAAAATGGTTCTCATTAATTCATTCAACCATTAACAGTTGTGAAAATTAAAGAAATTCTTGCATATTAGCTTTGTAACAGCCATAGAGGACTGCAACAAGTATTATCGTTTTACAGAGAGGACAATGAAGAAATAAATGATTTTCCCATAGTTGACAGACTGCAAACAGCAAAGTCAAGTATTCACATTCTTGTGTTCATTTCAACATCAAGTATGGTGGTAACTCTTTTCTTTCATTCTCCATTTCCACATTTCACAGTATTTGCTATCATAAGTCCTTGGATATCAGAAACATCCTTTTTTTTCCTTCTTATTCAATCTCTAAAAATCTTCCATTACAAAATAATGAAGTAAAAATTGCTGCATTGATCTTAATCAACCACCTCATAGTAAGATCACTTTCTTCATGTTGCTTCTCCTGGTCCCTACTCTACATGATCATTAGTTTAAGATCATTAAAGTCCTGGTTTAAGTTGTCACAACAGAGGAGTCTTCAGTTATTCTCTGTCCTGTTATTTTTGCCATTTTAGAACCTTTCATGGTAAGGGAAAGGCCTTCACTCTCTGCACAGCATCCTTCAAATTTGAATCACTATTGTGCATATTTAGTTCTTGGTACCAGATTTTAAAGAGAAGAGGATAAAGATAACCAAACTCTGTCTTGAATAAGATATATTAGCTATTTAGATCTTATAACACTGTCACGTGATATTTATTATCATAGACCGTATAGTACCTAGGGTGACTTAGCATTGAGAGGTGAATAGGATCTCGGTCTCTATGCCAAATTCTAAAGAGTTCAATGGCATCCCCCCAAGTTCTGAAAATTCCCAGGCCCTTTGGTTCTTATGAGCCCCTTTGAATTAATTCCAGCAGTTGAAACTGTAAACTCGTTTCCACACACATGTCAATTCCCATGGCTTATTTCCATTCTCTACTAGATGCTAAAAGCTAGACATGGGACTTGGCTGCTTTTGTTTGATTTTCTTTTGTAGAATTTACAGAGATCATTCATACATGGAGAAGTACTTATTAAAGTTTGAGGAGATAATGGACAATTAAATCACAAAATGCAAAAATAATTCAATAAATGATTCTTAAAATTCTTTTTGACCTCACCTCAACACCACTGGCTATATTTCCTTGTAAACTTTAGATAGATTACATCATTATCTTCCTGTTGCCCTTTTTCCTGCTACACTCCACCCCAAATATCTCTTTTTTAATGCAAAGTGATGTATCTATGGCTTTCTTCTCACAAACCATGACTTGTAGGTCTCACCATCTGTACCCAAGGTAGAGTATTATGAATTTTTCTTCAAAGTGAATTGTTCCTCTAAGAACAACTATGGTACAATGATGCATTTTCATTTGACCGGAGGAGAGAGGGACAGAAGGAATGTCTGTATGGATTTAATAAATTGTCAATATATAAACTGTGGAAATTTTTATAAAAGTCTATTTTCTGCTTTGGAAAACAGATGTTCTGGCAACACCAATCTCCCATATCTGCGTGAGAACAATTATATTTTCCTAAATAATGAGTGGCATTGTTAAATGGAGCATACCTTCTCTGATTTTCCAAAGCCTTCACCATTCCTGGTATTTTAGGAGGACTCTTTTCCTATTACATATTGGATCTATAATGCTTATCAATTTGTTTGTCCTAGTTTAGAACCACTGAGTAAATGGATACATCAATAAAATCTTTGTAATAGGCAATCAATAATGAAAGGGAGTCAATATCTAACAAATATAGTAAACTCTCGGAAAAGAAAAGAAACTGGAAAATGAATGATGGCTGACAAAGCTTCAAGTACTGCTTATATCAAGAATAAAATAGAGGCGCCTGGGTGGCTCAGTCATTAAGCATCTGCCTTCTGCTCAGGTCCTGATCCCAGGGTCCTGGGATCGAGCCCCACGTCGGGCTCCCTACTCAGCAGGAAGCCAGCTTCTCCCGCTACCATTCCCTCTGCTTGTGTTCCCTCTCTCACCGTGTTTCTGTCAAATAAATAAAATCTTTAAAAAATAAAATAACCTACATGACAAGCCAGAGCAGGATGAACTTGGAAACTTTTTTTTTTTTTTTAAGATTTTATTTGACAGAGAGAAACAGCGAGAGAGGGAACACAAGCAGAGGGAATGGTAGCAGGAGAAGCAGGCTTCCTGCTGAGCAGAGAGCCCGA
>CM053605.1:72830999-72848879 GCA_028646535.1 Procyon lotor | reverse complement strand
GCAGATACACCGACACACAAGTAGTAACTGAAGAATTTGGAGTAAATGGGGGCCTAGAAGATCTAGCAACTCCAATGGCTGAGACCTCTCCTTTATTTTAATCCACATTTATTTATCTTAAATATGCTCATATTTCTTACCTGGGCATCTGGTTTTTAGTTTTTCCTTGTACGCATAAGGATATGTGTATCCTTAAATAATATATTATTTGGCAAAACTAAAATGTGTCTTTGTTCTTTATAAGCAATTAGTAGTAGTATGTACCCCTTATACGCACAGCTAAGGAAGGGGGGAAGGAAACATTTTAGATAACCCAGCCTGCCTATTCATTAAATTTGGACCTTCAGCAATACTACTGATTGCTAGCACTGATACCACCTTATATCTGAGAATACCTTTCGGATATGTGTGAAAATTGATGTATTTATTTTGCCCATGTAATTAGGTAATTAAAGTTGGCAAATTTGTTTTGAGTGATTATGGCACTATGCTTATCATTTTTAAGAGTAGCCCCACTTTATTCCAAAGTGCCATCATGGGTTAAGGTATGAAATGGCATGAACGATGCTCTGAGAATTCAGTAAGAGAGGGAATAGACTTGAAAGTGGAATGAGACCCAGGGACAGGCTTAGTTTCAAGGATAGGAGGAATGATATGGTTAGACTCCCTGTTGGGTACATTACTGGCAAAGAGGACCTTTTGGAAACATTCAAATAGTTACCTCCAACAAGTTTAATCAAAATGACTATATTAAAACTTCATGTACTCAGAGTACTTAAAAAAAAAAAAAATCAACACCCAAGTTTATATATTCAATCAGAGGAAAGTGAGCTCCATTTCCCTCTCACCATTACAATACAACACTCCTCTTCACAGGCAAACTTTAAAACAATGAAGGAAAGCTCACCATTTACTACCTCCTTTTTGCACCTCTTGTTCTCTCTACCACCCCTTCCAACTCAGTCTCTGCCCTTATTACTACATGAAACAGCTCTTAGTAGGGTCAACAGTAATGTCAATATCATTAAATTCAGTGCATGCTTTTTTAGCATGCCTCTTCTTTGACAACCTTGTTTCCGTAAACACCTTCTTGCTTTGACTTTGTGACCCAATTGTTTTGAGAGAGTCTCTCAGCATGCTATAGTTCAGGCTTACTGTCATCTATCCAGCCATGAAATTTGGGAATTCATCTTGATTTAGTCCCAGATCTCCTTATCCTCTCACTTTTTATTATATCCCTTAGCAATCTTATCAACACCCATAGTTTTAATGACTATCTCTGTACACCGATGCTTCTTAACTATCTCCAGCCAGACTTCTCTTAGGAGGAGATTCTGCTAATTCAACTAGCTGCTGATTCAAAATGTAAAACTACTACAAATTCAGCATATCTAACTGCTAATTCATGAATGTTTCTCCACCTACCCTTTTACTATGCATTTATTCCAAACGTGGTAAATTCAACTTAGTTATATCAGCCATAAATCTCAGTCATCTACAATGCCAACCTTTCTTTTATTCTTGTACATAAATCATCACCAAATCCTGTTAATTGGACTTCTAAATATTTCTCCATATCCACTATCAAACTACAAGACCAAAATCAAAACTAGTGGCGTTTCTTGGCTAGGAGTGCTATAATTCACAACTAATTTTTCCAATACATCTAGTCTGATCTCTCACCAATGCCACTTCAACCCAGAAGCCAGAATAATATTTTCAAAATACCAAAGTGCTTGATACCAAGTCATTGCTTCTAATTCCTCTATTGCATACCATTATACTTAAATAAATTCCAAATGATTTAATGCACTTAAATGTGTGATTTGGCCCAGGATATCTCCCCAATAACATCTTCTGTTATCTCCTGCTTACTGTTTCACTCCAGCCTTCTTTCTCTAACTTTAGTTCCCATGATTTGTTTCTCTAGGACATGGAATTGTTTATGAGGTTCTTCTCCTCTTTTCTTAACATACTTCCACATTCCTCCCCCCTCTGCCCAAATCCACGCCTACTATTTCTTCAGATACCAGCTGAAATGTCATGCCCTCAAAGAAGCCTTTCATCCTGAAACTATGTCGTTTTTTTTGTATAAACACTCACAAGAAGGTGCTCCTTTATTTTGTTGCCCTCCTTACTATTATTATATAATAATCTAGTTGAATTGATATTTCTTCACTAAATTCCAAATTCAGGAGATAAGGGACTATATATTTGTTCAAAATCACCACCTTAGGTTTAGAAGAATGCTTGGCTCCTAGTGGGGCCTCTAATACTGTGAATAGAGGTGATTATTGAAAGTGTGAAGGCACTAGTAAACACAGAAGAGTATAAGCCA
The DNA here is from genome assembly GCA_028646535.1 of Procyon lotor. Taxonomy (NCBI): domain Eukaryota; kingdom Metazoa; phylum Chordata; class Mammalia; order Carnivora; family Procyonidae; genus Procyon; species Procyon lotor. Next base: position 72,846,541 of record CM053605.1, on the reverse strand, counting down.
TGAGAAATGTAAGGAGAGATTTTCTCCTAATGTTTTTAGTCAAAGCCTTAAATTGTGAGAAATAGTATTTCACAAACATAAACTAGCTTAATCATTAAGGTTAGAGGGGAACTATATACAAGTGTACAACAGCATCCCTTGGAATCCAAAGTCAGGAAGCATACCTTGGGGACAAAAATCAGGGGCCAGAAAATAAGAAATTGAGAATGATCTTTATCTTTTTGGGCCTACATCATTTCAGAAGTCTTTGTCTCTTCTGTTTTATTTTCCTTTTTAAAAAGACTGACTCTCTGACCCAAATACCTTTGGGATGTTTGGAACAATGTAACCTCTCATTTTCCAATGCACTATAGTGACTAATAAAACTACCTCTCACATTATTGAGAAAAGATTATTGTGTAATTTAAGTAGGGTGTCTATACCTGATCCAGTAAGCTATTCCAGAGAGCTAAAACCAGTAACATGACTGACCATTTCTACTCTTTCCAAAATAGATTATGGAATCATTATAGAGTTGTGGGTTGGGCAACTAATACCAAGGAATCTGCTTTGCTATGCTTGGAAACAGAAATGTACATGGGGGATGCTAGAGATCTGGGGTGGGTGGTAAGTCTAACATTGACAGGTTGAATGATTAGAAAAATTACAGTGCTGGTGGCAGAGCTAGGAAGTTAAATGTAAGAACTAGTTTGGAGAGGAGAACTAGTTTGTCAGACATTGTGAGTTCAGTTTGGAGAAAATGGAGTCATTTATCACTGGGTCATAAAGTTTTTTCTTGATATGTGAGAAATTAACCCAGTTAAAGCTTTATCTAAGTAAAATCTCCCTCATATCTTCACTCTTTAATCTAACCTAATTTCTTTTTTTCAAAATGTATATAGATAAACCTGACAAACATTTTCCTCTGGCTGTACTCTTTGGCATAATTTCCAAAGCTCACTGATTGACATTTAAAAATAAAGAACAGACAGGGTTGTGCGAATTTAAGCACAACACAAATGTTAACGCAATTATCTGAAACGAAAAATGGTGGCTTAGAAAACTTATACTAATGGCAAGATTATGTCTTTGAGCCACATCTCTAAACTTAAAATGGGCTCAAAAGTTTACTCTGAATCCAGAGAAACTGAACCACAGTTTCAGTTTAGCACAATAACCATGCTTATTTTGCTTAAAAAGTGTTCTTAATTGCTGGGGTGCCTGGGTGGCTCAGTGGGTTAAAGTCTCTGCCTTCGGCTCATGTCATGATCTCAGGGTCCTGGGATTGAGCCCCACATCAGGCTCCCTGCAAAATCAGCAGGGAGCCTGCTTCCCCCGCCTATCTACCTATTTGTGATCTTTCTGTCAGATAAATAAATAAAATCTTTAAAAAAAAGTTTTCTTAGTTGCTAATTATAAATGCAAAAATAGTTTGACTTAGCAGTCAAATTGTATATTCTGACAAGCTGAGCTGTAAGACTCCTTACAATTTTATGGGATTTAAAGGGTAAGATTGATAAGTGCAATTGCAATGCACTTGTTAGACAATATAGGACAGGAAAGTATTAAATATTGTCACACTTTTTACTTTTTTTTTTTTTTTTAAGATTTTATTTATTTACTTGACAGAGAGAGATCACAAGTAGGCAGAGAGGCAGTCAGAGAGAGGGGGGGGGGAAGCAGGCTCCCTGCTGAGCAGAGAGCCCGATGCAGGGCTGGATCCCAGGACCCTGGGATCATGACCTGAGCCGAAGGCAGAGGCTTTAACCCACTGAGCCACCCAGGCACCCCCACTTTTTACTTTTTATGGAGCTTAACAATATATTATACTTACATTCAAAATAAAAGAGCATTAGTTGTGTCCATTTTCTAAAACAACCAAAAAAATAAATCATCACAGAAATAAGTAATATGACAAAGTACATCAGAAATTGAGATATGAGAATTTATACACCATAGCATGTGTTTTGTGGGTAGTGATAGCCCACTGAAATCTAATTTAATCAAATATTTAAAGAGGCAATAATTAATTTTTAAAGAATTGAAGTGAACCATAACTAGGAAAAATGTTATTGTTTATTTTTAATGCCAGAACTGTATTCCTGATGCAATTTTAATATTTCATTAAGGCAATAACTTTCATATTGTGGGTTTTATCCCAGGTTTTTATGTCTGATGATATATTTTTTCATCTTAAAAAAAGTTGGAATATTATTGCATAGCAGTGGTGGATGATGGGGAGTATTCTTTCCCCTATCCATTTGAATATGTTATATTATCACTGAATTACTAGGTCTTAGTCAAGCAAATTAAAGAAAGTATATTGGCTTATGTTAGAAACATAACTTATACCATGCACAATGCTCCATATTTTGAGAATTATGTAGAAACATTTTGCTGGATGTTTTTCTTCAAAACTTTTCATATGCTGGATAGTTTTTAGGTAAAGTTTAATTTACAAGGGGAACATACTTTAAAATTTATCTTGCATGTTTTCATTAGTTTCAGAACTCAGTATAGTTTTCACATTCTGAGCATGTGCTTCTGAATTTGGGGAAATTCACTTAAGTCTCTCTCATTTCACCACGGTTAAATGTGTGAACTACTAAAATTAAAAGGGTATACACACATTAACATGTCTGTGGAAATAGTATTTGGCAGAAGGATGCATGCTAAATAAATGTTTGACAAAAAGCTTTTGCAATTTAAAAAAAAAGAAAAATATTCCTCAGTGTGATGGATGAGGACACGTATTCGCAGTTTTTATTTGTAAGATTTAAAAAGCCACACACATAGAATTTTACTCATTTTTAGTTTCTCTCCCCCTGCCCCGCACTTTACTCTGACTCCAACTAGTGACTTTTCTGTTTTATCAGTAGTACATTTATATTCTGCTAGACTTGAAAAGTTAGTCATCTGTGACTCCTCTTGTTGCTTCAAGCTCTGTAACCAATGTCATCAATCTCTTTATTTTATTCAAAGAGATGTTATTCATAGAACACTGGTAGAGTTCTGAGAACTGTCTTTCTCTGTGGTGGAAAAAAAAAATTAGTCCTAGATTGGGTACTGCTTTTGTCCTGCCTAATAAACCTTAAAAGTAAGAACCAAAAGTATCAGACTGTCTCTAAGAAATCTGTGTTTCAAAACATAGCTTGATAATGTTTATGGAAATACAAAAAATATCTAGCACCCATCAAATTAAGAGTCACAGTATAGGCCATCCAATAAAAATGCCTAGGCATGCAAAGAATCAGGAATATATAACTTATATGGCAATGAACTGATGAGTTGAAAGTGACTTAAAACTGACACAGATATTAAATTATCAGACAAGGACATTAAAACTGTATTCCAAATGTTTGAAAAGTTGAACTGAGACATGAAAGAGTGGAAAATATAAAGACCCAAATTGGGACTCCTAGATAAGAACTACAAAGTGTGAGATACCAGATATTGACATACCAGATATTGAAGAAAAATGTGTGAACTTGAAGATATAATAGAAACAATCTAAAATAAAATACAGAGAAAGATAATATTTTTAAACATCCATAGTGTCAGGTATCTATAGTATTTCAAAAGTTGCTAATAAAATGTATTTAATTGGAGTCCCTGAAACCCATATACCCAGTCACCCACCCACACATACACACACTTAGAAAATAAAACTATAAGACATGTCACAACTAATGGTTCAAAGATAAAGAAAATTTAAAAAAAACTAGAATGATAAAATATGAAGATAATTGAGGATAAGAGAGCTCTTATTATAAGCAAGGCACATGAGAAAATAGTGGAGCAACATATTTATAGTACTCAAAGGAAAAAAAAAACAAAACTGGAGGATCAACCTAGAATTCTACATCCAGCAAAAATATCTTTCAAAAAACAAAGGCAGAAAAAGATATTTTAAGACCTAAAAATTTATCACAAAAAGACTGACAGTATAAATAATATTAAAGCACATTCATTTGACAGAAAGTAAGTCCTAAGAGAGGAAATCTGCATCTACAAAAACGACTAGAGAACACCAAGAATGGCAACTTAGCAAATATATATTATTAACTCCTAAATCATTAAGATAGTACAGTTATAGCAGTTAATCCAACTAAGATAATAAAGATGAAATCATAAAAATAGTTAATATATAAAACCTTTTTGTTAAACCAACATTTTAAAATAGATCATAAGAGCTCAACTGGACACTGAATTAAGACAGAAAATAAAACCAAAGAGGACACCATAGCTTAAGATACAGAGTCTCATACAGAAATCAGGGTATGTGCTATGGTGAGTGCTGTGAATTGTGTAAGACTGATGATTCACGGACCTGTACCCCTGAAACAAATAATACATTATATGTTAATTAACAAAATCAATGAAGGAAACATGATGCAAGAAAAACAACAACAAATAAAAGAATAGCACAAGGAGAAAGGATGGGTATCCCAGGGTCTGGAATCTTGGCTGAAGATCGCATTGAGTAGGTTTCTTTCAATCACTTCTTTAAAACTAAGGAATTTTTTTTTTCTATATCAGCTAAAAAAGGTAGAAAAGAGGTTTATATCGATAATCACATTAAATGTAAATGGTCCAATTCCCAATTAAGGGGTATTAATGTTCTGATTGGGGGTGGAAATGAAACTCAAAATACTTATTGCCTAAAAGAGATACACTTTAAATACACAGAAAAGTGTAGGGAAAAAGTAAAATAATGAGAAAAGTTATGTTATGCTAATAAGACAGCTCGAATACCTATTAAATGTCAAAGTAGATTTAAAAGCAGGGGTAAAGAATATCATTTAATAATAAATGGGCCAACTTATTAAGAGATATAACAAACCTAAATAAACATTTATACATCTAATAAATTTTTTAAAAAATAAATGAAGGAAAAACTGGTAAAACTAAAGGAATGATAAATAAAGCCATAGTTACAGTCAGACATTTCAATATCCTTCACTCAATCAATACAACATATACATAGAAAATCAGTATGGAAAGAAAAGATTCAAATAGCACTATGAATCAACTGGACCTAATCGTCATTTAGAGAACACTTCACCCAACAGCAAAATACACACTTTTTTCCAAGTGCACACAGAACATTTACAAATATAGACCATTCTCTGCCCTATAAATCAAGTTTCGATAACTTTTAAAGAATTTGTGCCATGCAAAGTATGCTCTTTCATCTCAGTGAACTTAAGAAATCATTAACAGAAAGATGGCTCAAAAATTCCTAATATTTATAAACAAAAGGACACATAGTTAAATAGTCCATGGGTCATAGAGGAAATTAAGAGAACTTACAAAGTATTTGACCTATACAAAATATGCAACCTATTCAAATTTGTGGGATACTGCAAAAGCACTACTGAGAAAATTTATAGCACTAGAGAAAGGAAAATTCTTCAATAAATGACCTCAGGCTTCACATTAAGAAACCAGGTTAAGTCTAACATAAATAAGATAAAGGAAATAATAAAGGGTAGACACAGAAATCAATGAAAGAGAAAAAAGAATAGATTAGTTCAGTGGAACCAAAAGCTAGTTCTTGTATTAAAAATAAAATTACTAAAATTTATAAAACTTTAGCCTGATGGACAAGAAGCAGAGAAAGATGACACAACTTACCAATATCAGAAATGAGAAAGTGACATATACTCTAACATTATGGAAAACTTTATGCCAACAAACTCAAATTAGATGAAATGAACAATTCCTTAAATGATAAGAACTACCAAAGCCTACTGGAGAAGAAATGGACAAACTATATCATATCTCTTAAAGAAATAGAATTTTTAGTTAAATAACTTCTCACAAAGAAAATTTCTGGCCTGGATATCTTCACTGGGAAATTCTTCAAAATATTTCAAAGAGAAAAATGCCAAATTTACATAAATCTTTCTTTTTAACTGAAAAGGAATAAATACTTCAACTCATTTGAGGTCAACATTCTGAAACTAGATCAACAAATACATCAGCAATAAAAACAAAGAAATAAAAACCGAGAAACCACTATCCCTCATGAAAGTAGATGCAAAAGCTCTAAACATTTTACCAAATAGAATTCTACAATATATGAGTAGCAGAATACATAAGAGCCAGTTTGATTTTATCTCAGCAAGTAAAACTGGTTTAATACTGAAAATGTAAGTCAATGTAATTCATATTAAGCTAAAAGAAGGAAAATGTATAATCACTTCAAATGATGCAGAAAATAAGATATTTGACAAATTATGACCTCTATTTTGTAAGCAAGCAAAGAATAGAGGAAATTTCCCCAACTTGATTAAAGAAATCAAGAGAAAACCTACAGTTAACATCATAGTTAATTGTGGAATGCTATCTACCATGAGATCAGAAAATAAGGATGTCCATTCCTACCACTTCCGTTCTTCATCGTACTGAAGGTTCTATCAAGCACAATAAGACAGGTGGAAAACAACTTTATAATAGAATATATGAAATGCTTGGGATAAATTTGACAAATGTCAAACATCTGCATATTGAATTCCATAAAATATTGTTCAATAAATGAAGATAGGGTAATCATGAACATGTGTTAAAGTTCCCAATAAGAATGTTAATTCTCAAAAAAAAAAAAAAAAAAGATAATTCTCTTAAAATTGATGTATAGATACAATACCGTTAAAAACAACATCCTGGTAGACTTTTTAGGCAAAAATTGACAAATTGATTCTAAAATTTACGTGGAAATACAAAGGACTTGGAAGAGCCAAAATAACCTTTAGAAGGCAGGACAAATTTGAAGGAGTAAGACCACCAGATTTCAAGACATTATAAAGCTAAACTAAGAGAGTTGTGATATTGGCATAAAATTAGAAAAAAAATAGATTCATGGATTGAGTAGAAAAGACCAGAGAGAAACATATATATATATGGGCAACTGATTTTCAACGGAACAAGGGTAATTTAATGGAGAAAATATTTTATGAAAAATGATGCCTAAGAACTTGGATATCTATATGATAAAAAAAAAATCAACTGCAGTACATACCTTTCATTGTATACAATAACTCAAAATGAAGTAAACACTTTAATAAAAAATTGAAAGGATACAATTGTTTTAGAAAATAGTTTGGCAGTTTCTTGCCCCCCCTTCTTAAACAGTTAAACACACATCTACCATATGATTTAACCATTCCCCTTCAGCTATTCAGCCAAGAGAAAGAAAGCATATGTTTACCACAAAGTTTTATAAGAATGTTTATATCTGCTTTGTTTCTAATAACCAAAACCTGAAAACCACCCCAAAAATCCATCAACAGGTGAAAGCATAATAGAAAACTATTCAGCAACAGCAAATAAACTATTGAAATATGCTGCAACATGGATGGATCTCAAAGTAATTATGACTTATGAGAAAACCCAGACTAAAGAAAGAGCACTTAATGTATAGTACCATATATTTAAAAAAACAAAAAAAAAAAGTTTAGGAAGTGCAAACTTATTCATATGGATGGAAGTGGACCAATATTTGCTAAATTTGGTAGGGGATGGGGTGCTGAGGAAGAAGAGGGAGGGATTAAGAAGGGCTAAAATGAAAATGTTCTGGGCAACGAAATCTATTCATTATCCTGTTTGCAATGATGGTTTCATGGGGATATATAATATACATGTTCAAATTTTTTAAATTATGATTTTATATATATGTACTTTACTGTATGTCAATTACATATCAATAATGCTGTTTAAGAAAAGGAACTAGAACTAATCAGACTCAGCAGAATACTCACTTGAAATACATACACTTGTATTATATATAATTATATATAATTATATATTATATATTATATATAATATATTATATATATATTATATATAATATAATATTACATTATTATATAAATATTATAATATAATAAATTATTATTATATTAATAATTATATTATATATAATATATTATATTATATTATAATTATTATGTTAATTATATTATAATATAATATAAATATAATGATTATATTATTAATAATATAATTATTAAATTATATAATATATATAATATAATTATATAACATATAATTATATATAATAATACACATGAAGTCTGCACTACAATGGAGGAGCTCCAACCATTCCTCCTCCCCTATCTTCATCCTTTTTCTTCAGACTCAGATTCTAAGAAAGACATTCAGACACATAAATTCAAACACATGGGTGAACAGAAAGAAAGGGCAACAACACAGAGAGAACTTACAGACATGCACACACACAGGGATAGATGGACAGACTCGGACAGAGAGATAGGGCCACAGAAAGACAGACATACACACACAGAGGCACAGAGAAAGAGAGGAGGATAGATAAAAAGAGGGAGAAGGGCAGAGGCAGAGAAGGACAGAGACAGACAGACAAAGAGAAACAGAGACTGAGACCGAGAGACATACACAGAAATAGACACAGAGACAGAGACCAAGAGATAGACACAGAGAAACAGAGAAAGACACAGTCAGTCGGACAGAGACGGAGACAGACACAGAGACATGGTCAGACACATGCACAGAGACACAGACACAAAGAGACATAGTTAGATGGAGACGGACAGGCAGACAGGGACAGATGGAGGGACAGACACAGGCAGAGAGGAGACAGAGACGGTCAGAGACAGAGACGGTCAGAGACAGACAGTGACAGAGAAAGGTGGGGTGGGGGATGAGGAATGGGGAGTCAAAGGGACAGGACAAGCGTTGGGGTATAGGAGAGAGGGATTACGCAGAGGTTGGGGAGGGAGAGTCAGCAACAGAGGGGGAGGAGGAGGGAATGGGGCGATGGAGGGACAGGGGGATGGGGGAGGGATGGAGAGACAGACACATGAAGAAATAGACATGCAAAGACATACATGCTCACAGACACACACGCACAGAGACAATGACAGACATTTATATTCCTGACTTACGTCATTTGCTTAGGAGATGGCACATTACTTTGGTTTGAAGACTCCATGCACAATGGAGACAGATAATTTTTCCAAAATCTGTTTAGGATATTATGAAAAGAGGAATGAATTCCCAAACTAAATGTATTTTCACTGAAGCAATATATTTATTCCAATTAACATTCAATATTTATTGATCGCCTACCACATCCCTCACAGGAGGGACACTAAGTTTGAGAAGACACTGGTGGAAAGGCAGACAACCATCTTTCTTATGAAGTGGTACAGTAGGGGAAATGTATATTAAAGACATAATTGAATACTCATATGAGTTCTTCTCTAAGTGTCAGGACCTGCCCAAATTCGCAAAATTACTTCACAACATAAGCCAACACATACTGATAGAAACTAGAGAGAAAGTTGCAAGGCCACAAAAACAGAGGCGGCATTGCAGGGGTGATGAATACCTGGTAGCAGCAAAGAAGTCTAGGGTAAAGCAAGCTCCGTTAAATATAGTTAAACACAGACTGAGCAATTGCAAACCCAAAGTTTAAGTGCTTTCTGCAAACAGTAAAGTCAACCAACCAACCTTTGTACAAATAAAGAATAGCACAGCACAGGCTAAAGTCAGTTCAGGATCAGAAGCTAGGAAAGCAAGAAGCATTATGTGCAGCACACCAGAATAGACTTCTAGAGACTTTACCCGTTCATTTCACAGGAAGAATTCTGTCACAGGCCGGCACATCATATCTGCAGTAGGAAAACCTATGCAGGCAAACTTCTTTGTCACTATGGGTGACAATTTACCTAGAAGTTCAGTTCTTTCCTCACATTCTGATCTAGCCAATGTTGAGAACATTAGTAGCTATCTTATGTGTATTATTAGGAATGCATGACAGAATGTGCATAATGCCCTCAATACATTATTCAGTGAAAAGTACAAATAGGATAGAAATTACTAGAATTTTATATCATCTATAGTTTGTTCATTCTAATTATATTTATGTCAACTATATAGTAAATTACAGATTTTAGTCTTTTTTCTTATATTCATAAAATATATATTAAAGAAACTCTCCAATTATGGTCACTGCTAGATATCTATTCTGTAAGCAGCATGAGGACAGACAGAATTCCTTCCTTGTTCCTCCCTTTCTTCCCAGTACCCAAGGAAAGTGTGTGGCATATATTTGTTGAATACCATGAATGCTTTGGGTGAATTACATCTGAATATAGCAATCAGGATTCCAGTGGTCACCATCAAAAGATTATATAATAGCAGGGACAATATCACCTAGTTACCTGAACAATTTATTCCTAATTAAATTTAACAGTGATATAAAGCCACTAGGATCTCTAACATGTAGAATTCTGTAAGCTTGAAGCTGCCTTCCTGGGCTCAGATGTTATATTATCCCATATGCTTTAATAATGTTTTTGAAGAACAGTTTTCTTCTTATAATTACAGATAGAAATGTATAATATGTGTATGATTATATACAGCAATATATAGTATATATTATATATGTGATACATGCAACAGATAAATAGACTGGGTCTTTGTGTGAATAAAGGCAGTACAATACAGTATATGCTCATTCAGAATGAGATGGTCTATTCTTCTATTTATTCAACTTTTTAGTTTTATATTTATGAAAATATTACTTTTTAGAATCACATATTCCAAGTTCATATGTCTAATTATTGCATATTTTATCACTAGAAGTTTAAAATGTAATAATGCAAACAGTAAAGTCCAAGCTGGCAAACTTCTTTCCCCATAGTTTTTATGGAGAACCCCTCTCTAATCAGGATTTTGAGCCCTTCAATTGCTGAACTAGCAAACTGTAAGTTACATATGGTCGTAGCCGAAACTGCAGACTTTGCAAGACTCTCCAAGAATTTCAGAAATGGCACAAAAGAAAATATTAAGTGTATCCAGTAGTAAAGGTATGATGAGGAAGACACATTCAATGGCAGAGTAAATTTGTTCAGAAAAAGAGCAGCACAGGCAATCAAGATAACCAGTGTTACCACATTACCCCGAGAAAGGTATTGAAAATTCTGGCCTCCATCTTCGCTAGAGATAAACTCATCACTTCACAGCTCAAGTCATCCAAAATAGAAAATGCTTGATTCTTACTCTCTCACAAATGGGTGAAATAACAAACCGAGTAAAGGAAGGCTTTTACAATGGCCAGAAAAGCCACCTTCTACCATCTCTCACCCCCTCCTCACAGAAATACTTCAAACCAGTCTCTGTACCATATGAAATGAGATGCATTCAATTTATTTGACACATCTCCATAATAGCTTTGGACCAACAACTTAGCAAACTAATGAAAGTAACTTCTGACTCAGAAGCATCTCTCTCCATTTGGAAATATTGCAGCCAAGGAATTTTTTTTTATACAGAAGGCAAATAATGTCGTAAGAGAAGTGAGTTGTAATTAAAGTAGCATCCTGATGACGAAGAGGAAAGATGCATGCTTGACTTTGCCAGGGCCTATGCAGCAGGGGCCTTTTTGGAAGTTGGAAACGATTGGATTGGCCAGAGTTCATTTAGCTGTGCGTGGAGCTTCCTGTTGGCTGGCCTGACATGGAGTATTATTAAGCAATTTGAGCCGGAGCTTCATTATTCTCCATGAAGAATTTAAAGAAGATCTTGACTTGAGCCTATTGCAAGAGGAATCATGCTGTGCCATGCAGTATAAAAATATCATCAGTCTTATGCTACTGGCACATTCAAACACCTAGTGGGATGAGCCAGACACCAATGTTCAAGGTTTTATATAAGGTAACAGCTGCTTTGGTCAGACAGTTAATTAAATATGTTAATTTCCCATACAACCAACAGTAGCGACAACAGATCAAAGAGGGATTTTATGACATTTCTGGGTTCCCTCCTATACCCAGGAGGATGGATTGTGCCCACATCATCTCCAGTCTCCTTTGTGCAGTAATGCTGCTTTTCCCCTTTGGAAACAGCCCTGTTCTATGACACTGCAAATATTGTACATGCTTTGGTACCACACTAACCATTGCCAATTGTCACCACTCCAGTCTTGAAAGGCTATTTGGGTCTGCTCCCATGCTAGTGTTTGGTTAGTCAGTAAATATCACAAATCATGCTGAAGGTGGGGAATGGGCTATTTCTCCATTTGTGTCATTCTGGCTTGGCATTTGTGTTTCATCTTTGTGGAACTGATAGAGCATGGATTATAAATCACATAAGAGTAACGGCTAGATACCACCCTAGGTAGGGGGAAGCACCAAAAGTTTGAGGAGATGGTGTTAGGAGTTATCTACATTGGAATGCCTAAAACAGTACATTGTTGGAACAATATGCAAATGTGATTTCTGGCAGTATGTGGCACTATGAAGGGAAGGGAAGGTCTCAATTTATGAGAAGAAGTAATCATAATATCTAAGAGTTATGAACGGGTCAGTGACATGGAGCTATGGATCTATCATATTTTTGGGTCATATATGAATCTTTGAAGATTGCTAGGGAGATGGTATTCTCATTGTGACAATGTTATTGTTTTTATGCACTCAAATAAAAGCTTCAGTGAAGGACTACTGAAGAGCAACTGGAGCAGGTAAGGCTTTGGGTGATTGGCATTTGGGTAGAAATACTTATCAGCCTCCTAGTTTCTCAAGGAACTTGGAAATACTCGTGGTTGATTAGGGAGTCAGAATTCTCATGCCTATCGTTTCTTTTCTGGAAGGTATGATTTTGTATGGCACAGGTATTGTCCTTACTGTTTAAAAAGATCTACATAGATCATTAAATCTGAATGTAAGGTGATAAGGTAGGAAAGACTAACAAACCAGGATTTCTATTACAGTTGTAAGCTTGTCTCTTTGTACTGATTTGTAAAATGAGGGGCTTGAGAAAATAAATTTTAAGAGCACATCCTGGTCCAATTTTCTATTTGAGAAAATGTAATAGCATCAAAACATTTGACCTGTTCCCTATCATCTGATGATTGAGTAATTTAACTACCTGAGTCTCCAAAATTCCATGTATCTAAGGACATAATATATGTGTATATGATTAGTGAATTACTATGTGCTATGAAATATTGGTTATAATGAGATTCCTTGTTTTAGGTGTAGAGTTCATTTTTTCCATAAAAATATGATTGTTTCAAAATCTCAAAATAATGTTATTGGTACAATTTAATCCAAGCCCTAAGTCCTGAGAACCAGAGGCTCTGATATCCAAGGTCAGGAAAAGATGGGCATCCTAGCTGAAGGCAGGGAAAGTTTACTTTTCATTCTGTTGTTTTACTTGAGCCTCAGTGGATTAGATGTGCCTGCCCATGTAGGTGGGGCACATCACCTTCCTCTGTCTACTGAATCAAATGCCAATCTCTTCCAGAAATACGTACACAGACACACCCAGAAATAATCTGGGCATCCTTTGGCCCATTCAAGTAAACACAAAATTAGCCATTGCAAGTGACTATTCACCTCTCTTCCTTTTCCGGAGGTCATCAAGTGGATCAGTGAGAATTCAAGTAGGAGAGAGTATAATTAACAGCACAGGTTTAAGGATAACTTCCAGGGTACATAAGGAGAGAAAAGTCTAACATCTATCTTTTAATTTGATTTCAAATCTTTAGGTCCAGTGTAGGTTTCTCCTGAGGGAACAAGTGTATTAGAGTCCTAGATTCTAACTATGCCTACAGAATATATTTATTTATTTATTTATTTATTATTTTTGGTTGGGAGAATGAGAAAGGAGTGATCTTTAAAATCATCTAAATCATAATCTTCAAGTCCATTTTCAGCATATTAAATTATAGCTTATAAGCTATTGGGAAAAATAGTGATGATTGATATAAAACTATCTACTCTTTCTTGAATGGGCAGCTGGCGAATGGGAGGGCTTATAGCTAGAAGTTTCCCATCCTATGTTGGTGTATTAGCGAGGGATCTCCAGAGAAGTCAAATCAATAGATTTTATGTATATTTAAAATAAAGAAATTTATTACAAGTCATCAGGTCATACAATTATAGAGGCTGGGAAGTCCCATGACTTGCTTGCTGTCTACAAACTGGAGACCCAGGAAAGCTGGTGGTATAGTTCAAAGGCCTAAGATCCAGACAGTCAATGCTACAGAGGGCAGTCCAGGTCTGAAAGCCTAACACCAAGGACACTAAGAAGGAAGTTCAGTGTCCCAGCTCCTTAGGCAGGGATAATTCAAACTTCATCTGCATTTCTACTCTGTTCAGGCACTTAACAGATTGCATGATATCCATTTTAGTTGGGGAAAACCTTCTGCTTTACTCAATTCACCAAATCAAACGTTAATCTCTTCTGGGAACACCTTTACAGACGTAGAAACATTTAACCAAGTACCTGGGCATCCCATAGCACAGTCAAGTTGACAAAATTAACCATCACAGCTGGGCATATGGATCCAAGGCGTGATGATCCACAAAGCGAAGTACAGGATTTCTAGGTCAGTACCAAGGTAACCAATGAAAATATAGCAAAGGAAGTGATAAAAATGGCAAGAATTCCACAACTACCAAAGCAGGAGATTTCGGTTCATGAGTAAGAATTTGTTCAGAGCTGAGATGTTTCCTCAGGCTTTTTTTAAATTTAATTTTTAAAATTTTTTTTTTGTTACTGTGATGGCATTCCCAGACCATACCACTGATGGCTTGATCTGTGGCCTAAGACTTTAAGAATTTTATTTGAGAAAGAGACACAGCAAGAGAGTGTACACAAGCAGGGGAGTAGGAGAGGGAGAAGCAGGCTTCCCGCTGAGCCAGATGCCGGGCTCCATCCCAGGACCCTGGGATCATGACTGAACCAAAGGCAGATGCTTAACAACTGAGCCACCCAGGTGCCCCCCTCGGGCTTTTTTATGTAGTGACTGCTCTCTCAAATATAGCTCTCCAAGAAGAGGGTTGAAAGAGCAGATTCACTCTTGTGAATTCACTAAAAAAATTTCATGATCCATTCACCTCAGTTGCAGTTTGAGATATTGTTAGGAAAATGTCAGGGAAATCTTCCTTGCTTTTTATCTGACATTGCATATATCTCAGAGAATTGAAATTAATATAACACTTATTTGGAACAGGTTTAGAGTAAGTAAGGTTGGAATTAAAGTCATTTCCCTATCCTTTCCCCCTCCCTTTTTCTTTTTAAATCTGCTTTCACCACAATTTTTTTTAAGTTAATATGTACCTGGCACTGGTTTAAAGACCTTAGATACGTTATCTTTGACAAACTTTATGCCAATTTTATAAGGAAAGTAACTTTCCTTACAAGGAAAATTATTTCAGTGATGAAGAACCCTAGATGTGCAGGTTTAAAGTAACTTGTCCAAGGTCACTTAGCCATGGAGTGACTTAAGATTCCAATCCAAGATTACTTGGCTTTTTAAGCAATCTTCCTAACATTCCACCTTCCAACTTCCAAAGGCTGAAGATAGAGAGCTCCACAAGGAGTATGTGGTAAAAGTGAATCAAATAAAATTACTACATTAGAATGGAACCTTAGGTATAATTAATCCAACAGCCTCACATCACTCTTGTAGAGGAGGAGAATATAGGCCATGGGTCTTGGAGAACAAGCAAACCAAAGAGAAGAGGGAAATGGACTTGGGGAGAGGTCTCTAGTGATTAAAGAGCTTG
>CM053605.1:72730491-72830499 GCA_028646535.1 Procyon lotor | reverse complement strand
TTCCCCATGCCTTAGAAGTTGTTATCCTAAGTTAGGGACTGATGGGTCACATTGGAGTGAATCCAACTAAGTTGCATGACTAGAAGGAACTTGGAATTCCTTTCCTGACTTTATTGCAAATGAAGCAGTGGGTTTCAGCTTTTTTCTTTACCAAAGAGCATTTTACTGTGATATTTTAATTAAGTAGCTCTGTTTAGCCAACAACTCAATCTGATGCTTTTCATGGGAATTCTTTTTTGGGTCTAAATAGATCTCTAGGAGAAAAGATATATTATCGTTTATGTCAGAAAGTGACATGATCTTCGTACTTGTTAATCCA
Organism: Procyon lotor; assembly: GCA_028646535.1. Lineage (NCBI taxonomy): Eukaryota > Metazoa > Chordata > Mammalia > Carnivora > Procyonidae > Procyon > Procyon lotor. Next base: position 72,830,180 of record CM053605.1, on the reverse strand, counting down.
TAAATAAGGATATGTCTATCACAGGCAGAGAAAATGAAGGGGTGGGGAGAGAAACAATGCATAGCAGCAGGGTTTCTGTGTTTGTCTAGCAGAGCATGAGAAAATGAGGATGACGCTGGTTTAGCTTTCCTTCTATTCATCATTGAAGTGCTGAGGCTAATATGCATAGATACTGTCATTCCTTTAATATAATGCATATGCACTTCATAAGCTTTATGGGTTTACTGAAGCTTTTGGGCAACATTTATAGGAACTTTAGAACAATTCTGAAGTCTAAAGGGAAGGATGTCCCTGAAAATACTGCTACATAGGACAGAGACTAAAGGCACACCCAAGTTTTGAGGCAAATGTTGGAATGACCGGTAGGGAGAGCAGGATTACCATTGTTTGCTCCCAGTCCCTGAAATGACAGCTCTTAGATAAACCGCCCCACCAGGGGAGAAACAACTATCTGGTATTTTGACAAGGAAGAGTTTATAAACACTAGAGAAAACTTGGACCTGCTGCCCAGGAGGGATTATGAGAGAGGATGGGGACAGAGTCAAACCAAGGATGTCTGGGATGAAAAGAAGCCAGTGCTTAGTAAGCCACATGGCCCAGGACTTGAATGATCACAGTTGTAGCTACAGAGAAGGCTGAGTAGCAGGTTAGAGCATCTTTTACTCACTTCTGTTATCATGCCATTAAAAAAAAAGTGAATTTCTAATGAAAATCATCTGGAATAATCTCTAAATTGAGACACTGAAGAAGAAGGAAACTTAAAATAAAAGGTAGATCTATCTCAGGAATAAAACTGTTCCTAAGCACCGAATTGCCATGAGTGATTTCAGCTACCCACCTCGCTGTAGAATTTCTGTAGCTGTTGCTCATTAGGAGGAAAGAAGAGGAAAGCAGGGCTCTGAGAGGGCCCTGTGTGAGCCTCAAGTAGGCTACAAAGGGGCAAAGCTACCTTGGCAACACTGGCAGTATCTCATATCGACAAGTTCTCATTTCATTTGCTGCATTTCCTTCTGTGTCGCCTAGCTACTGTAAAGGATTCATTATTCATTAAATAAGTGATGAATATACACAAAAATTGCAGCCACATGGGCTGCACAAATGCATTTTCATATTATTAACATGTTGCCAACTTGCAACTCTTCGAAGTCTGAGTAAATGTTTTGACAAGAGGAGACAGTAAGGACAAATAAGAAGTAGCGGTCTTGAAGAAATTCAGCCCCACTTCTAACAGCTTTAAAGTCTTAAGAGTGTTTTCACTGGGGCAGTACCAGATAAATTGCTCTTATATGTGCATGCAAGAGGCTGAAATTCCTTTGAAAGTTTATAATTTCTCATGGGAAAACACAACATAAAAGTTACTTTTACTCATAGAAAAACAAAACCATATTTTCCTGTCAACCTTTGCTGTTGGGAATTTCAAACTTTTTACATTTTTTTCCTGTGATTCTTAGCTGGCCCAAGGGACAGGCGTTTACAACATAATTTACTTTCAACGTGTCTCTGTAAATCATTGTAATATTCTCTATTGCTTGTGGAGAGGGGGGAAAAAAGCTCCCAAAGGGGCCTCTTGTCCCACTTTCCCTAGACTCCAACCGCCCAAACAGGAACAGAAACTTTCCCTTTTAACATCCAGCCTCAAAGACAAATGCACACAAAGAAAACATCATACAATGAGTACAGGTAAAGACAGAACTGTGGGCAGACTTCCAGGGAAAGATTTTAAGATTAATTAGGAGAGGGGACACTTGCCCTAGGTGATATGGCAATAGTAGAAATGCTCAAGTCATTTTAGAGTAGGTGGGTTGCCCTCAGCCGAATGACTTAAAATCTTTTTTCATAAAATCCTAAGGACCTGTAGCATACTTTTGCCAAGCTATTAATATCAAGGATCATTCAGTTTTACATGAGAATTTGATGACTGATACACTGGTTGAACCTTCACCTTTTACAACCTTAATGGGAATTTATTAGCTATTTCACAGTGTGTAAATTTGAATCTAGGTCAGATGAGGAAGAAAAATAGGGCATATACAGGCCTAAGGAGTAACCTGAAAAATAATCTATCAGAGTAAAAAAAGGTGCAAAATTAAACAGATGATTAAAAGTGTCTTAAGCAAGTGGAGATTTGAAGACAGAACCTAATAAATTAGGACTCTATATAGACCATTTGAGCCAAATCCATGTGACTAGTGAGCTTGATTCCTACACAGATGCTGCAGATGAAGGAGTTAAAATATCATATTAACCTGCTTCTGCTAACTGTCCCTAACAGGAAATGTAACCCAGGTGGGTTTGATATTCACAAGATTAAAGCGTATGTCTACCATCAAATGGTCACCACATTAAAGCTGTTTTAATGAGGACTTGGAAAGATAATGAATGAATGTTGCTAATTCACTACAGAGAAGACAGCCTGACCTCCTCCTGACCTCTTTGCCGCCAGGTATCTTAAACAACATATTAGTTCTGCTTAAAGCCAAAATGGGACGGTCCGTAAGATAAAAACAAGCCAAATGCTTAAGAGAATGACTTTTGCTGGTGTTAAAGCCAGAAAAAAAATTTCTCCCTGGAGTCCTTATAAAAAGAACACTGTGTAACAGAATGAAAATCATCCTCACTGACACCTTTATCTCAGACAGAGCCCTCAGTTACAACAGGCTATTTCCTACAGTGCCCTCAACACTGTCCAGTGACACCATGCCAGGAAAATACCACTAGGTAAAGGCATAGGTGGAGAACTATATTTAAGGATATAATTCTCTGCTGGTTTAACTTAATCCTGAGTAAATTTTAGAGGATTTAGAGGGACTGCTTATCTCTCAGGTAAGCCTTCATAAATATCAAGCATTTGATAGATTTACAACAGCAGTGTATTAGAAATTGTATTTGCTAGGAAATACTCAGGGCTCAGCCAATTTATTGTATTCCACTTGTTTTTCCAGGTAGCAAGAATAGGAGGTAGGTCTTTGTAGGAACTGAGGACCTAGTGACAGTTTTTCCCAAATAAAAGAAAACTGGACCTCTGCTAAGAGATGAACCGAAGGAGTAGCTATGAGGTGTTTGGGTGGCTGGCTCAGTTGCTTAAGTGTCTACCTTGGCTCGGGTCATGATCCTGGGGTCCTCAGATGGAGTCCCATGTCGGTTTCCCTGCTTGGCGGGGAGCCTGCTTCTCCCTCTCCTCCCTGCTTGTGCTTTCTCACTATTTCTGCCTGTTTATCTCTCTCAAGTATATAAAATCTTAGGGGAAAAAAAAAAAAGGAGTAGCTATGGTTAGGGATGGGAGACAAGAAAGACTCTAGTACCTATTTTGGTCATTGAATATAAGAACCGTCAAGTACAGTAAAATGAATACAAGTGAGAATTCACTTTATAAGACTTGATCAACAATGATACGGTGAGTAAGTACATTACAATGGTTTCCGATTTTTTTCCCTGGAAGAGAAAAAACTTGTTGGATGGAAATGGAGTTTACATGAGACTTGCATTGGAATATATTCTCCTAAATAAGCTTATCAGGAAAGTCTACAGATGTATTAAATGAATACTGTGGTTTGTCTATATGCACACAGCCTTGGCTTTTTAAGGATATCTTTAGTTTTAAAATACTGAAGAATATTTAAGCAAGAGGGGAAAATCCTCAAAATTACTTTCCAGGCCAGATTTATTTTGGCAGTCACATTCAGGAAACTATGTAGTGTACCAAGTTTTGAGTATTGTATTTGGACACTAATCCATAACTGTAGTCATCAGTTTACTGACAACCATCTGCTTGGACACTACTCCCACGTTTTAATAAGTAACGTTAAATTAAAATGGCAACAGACAATTTTGGCAGCAAAAGTAAAAGTGGTAATAGCACCCTTGAACCTATGAAGAACCCTAGGAAGAATCAGGAGTCAAACAGCAATACTATTCTTAATTATGCTAACATGTTTAGGTAAAGAGTACTATCTTTTTCCATCACAACCAAGATTCTTTAAATGATCTGTGTTCATCTTTGCTTCTTTATCTGTCACTTTGCTACCTATAGCAACCTTGCTTTGCCAGTGCCTTCCATTGATGAGTTCCAGCTGTCAACTCAAACTAAATTTTCTGTCATTATCTTAGTTTACCTGAGTCATCTGATGTTATGGAAACAAAAATATGGCTTAATAAATGTGGGACACCCTCTATGCTCTGGCGTTTTCTTAGTTCAGCTACCATATACATCTCGATGACTCCCCAATACCACATTTAGCCTAGACCTCTTATATGTATAGATCTACATAATCAATGATCCATAAGGCATTTCCTTGTAAATGTTTCAAAGATATAGTCTAATAAAACCTTCAAAACCAAATGTATTTCTATCCATACCACCCACCCCTATATAACATTCTCCAAACCTGTCCTTCTGTTTAGCTTTTCAGAATCTCAGGGAAAAGAACCACCATCTACCTTATTACCCATGCCAAAAACCTAGAGTCCTTGTTGATTTCTTCTTTTCATAAAACAATCAGTCATAATGCCTTGCACATTAGGTTACAATTCAAAATACAATATAAATTTGCTTTAAAAAGGGTCACCTGGGTTGCTCAGTCCGTTGAACATCTGCTTTCGGCTTGGGTCATGGTCTTGAGGTCCTGGGACTGAGTCCGCCATTGGGCTCCCTGCTGTACGGGGTGGGTGGTGGTGGTGGTGGAGGGAATCTGCTTCTTCCTCTCCCCTTCCCCCATGCTCGTGCTGTCACACCCTCTCTCTCTCAAATAAAAATCTTTTAAAAATTAAAAAGATAAACTTGCTTAAAAAAATGAAAGGAACAAAAATATTGGCTCATTTACCTGAAAAGTTCAGTCCTAATCGGTTCTCTGGCTGAAATTCCCGGGCGTTCTTAAGAGTCCAACTCTTAGCTTTACTTCTCTATTGTCTCCCTTGCTGGTAAGCTCACCAATTAGAGGGACCAAATCTAGACTCTAAACTCATAGCCCTCCCTCAACCACTCCAGGTAAAAAAGTGTCCCTTCCTCGAAGTTTCAAACAGAAAAGTCCGGGAACTTAATTTTAGCGTCTTTCTTTGGGCTGAGTTGCAGGAAGTGCTTATATCTGATCCAAACAGCATGGGTGGGAGGGGGCAGAACCTGATTGGTGGTTTGAATTACACATCCACACCTGGAATGAGGGTGTGGTCAGAACCCCTTAAGGCACAAATGAGAACTGTGAAGTAGTAATAGCACAAAAAGTAGGGTGCTTTTCCGACAGAGGGACGTGGGTCCTAGTAGAATATTCCAAGAATATGCATTTTCCTTCTTTTTTCCAAAACACAAGCAAAATATAGAAAAAATAAAAATAAAAGTGTGAATGTGTTAAACTTTAACCTTGATATACTGTTAACTATACAGTAGAAATTTGTGAAAGGCAGGCATACTTTGGATGTCTTCTGAGATCCCTTGGAAAGCTTCTGTCTGTATTTATCTCCTGAGCATGAAGCATTTTTTATGTATAGCAACGCTTAATGGTTTTACTCTTTTGAAATGAATTATGGATTTTAAAAATAGATAATTAATTTAAATTTTCCTAGCTTAACTAGTAGAATAGTTCACATGAGAGGCTGAGGAGGAAAAGGTGTTTTTGTTTTTTTGGTTTTTTTTTTAGTTTGAAGAAAAAAAACTCAGGAAAGACTTAAATCATGGACATTAAGTACATAAAGATTTCTCATACTAATTTACTCACCAGCTGTTCCTTTCCACTGCAAGCTAAACAAAGAAGAAAGCTTAATTTCCAGAGAGAAATTTAGATTAGGCACAAAGAGTCTGATGTTGCGGTGCATACTGAGTGCACCTGTAGTGAGCAGACCCTCTGGTAACTGTGGTGTGGAGTCTGCTTGGCTTGCCGCATGAGCATAGTGATGACTTCACACTCCACGCTCTTCTCTATCCTTTCTGATTAAGGAGGTAGAAAAAGCTCTGAGTTGGGTGCTAAAATGCACTCACCAGGAGAAGGAGGTATGCCTTTCTCTTCTGCTACATTTTTGGTAAGCTGTGAAAGATGCTATCTTCCCAGATTGGGTTGTACCGGAATGTTCTCAAATTTCAGGAACTAGAATCACCTAAAAGGCTTACTAAACCCCACAGGGCTAGGCCCCATTGGCAGATTCTGAGTCAGTCAGTCTACGGTGGACTTAGGAATTTTCATTTCTAAAAAATTTCCAGGTGATGCTGAAGGTGATGCTCCAGGTATCACACTTTGAGAGTCACTAGCTTCAATATCGCCTTGTTGTGGCAAAAAGAAAAAGAAAAGAAAGAGAGAGAGACTTGGGACTTGGGGATTCTTTTAAAGTTAGGTGATTTGGGGCACCTGGGTGGCTCAGTGGGTTAAAGCCACTGCCTTGGGCTCAGGTCATGATCTCAGGGTTCTGGGATCAAGCCCTGCATTGGGCTCTCGGCTCAGCAGGGAGCCTGTTTCCCCCTCCCTGTCTGCCTGCCTCTCTGCCTACTTGTGATCTCTCTCTCTCTCTCTCTCTGTCAAATAAATAAATAAAATCTTAAAAAAATAAAATAAAATTAGGTGATTTTGAAATGCAAGTGAGTAGGTGATTTCCTATAATTAATGCATTAATCGTAAGCCTCTATAAGTAGTATTTTCCTATTTTTTTTTTATTAAGTTGGGGTCATATAGAAGAGTTTTCTCAATTTTTCTTCAAGTTTTAGGGACTGGAAATCTTGCTTCTAGAGAAATCTAGAAGTGTTTTATGGTTTTTCCACAGTGACTAAGTATTTTTATATCTCTGAGCTACACTCTTTCTCTGACAAGTCACCAGCCAACTTACTTACTGTCCTCACCTGAGAAACATCAGAATTCCGGAGAATAAGGCCTGGGTTTTTACATTTTTACAAGACCTCACACTCAGGAAAAATGAAATGTGCAGCTGGTCTAGTGTCTGTCCAGTGGGTTCTTGTGGCTCAGTATAATATATCTAGCACTAGTATTGTACATCGATTCAAAGATCCTGCATCTCAAGCAGCCTAGATGGAAGTGGAGATGAAGTACTTTGGAAAGCTCTAGATTTTCTGAAAAGTGGTTCTAGTTGTGAGGAAGACACTGCAGTGAAAAAAATCATATAGGGAGCCCAGGGGTGCGTGGGTAGCTCAGAGGGTTGAGCATAGGACTCTTGGTTTCAAATTAGGTAATGAGATCTCAAGACAGTGAGATTAAGCCCTGCCTCAAGCTCCCTGTTGGGCATTACCCTTAGGGGGACTCTGCTTAAGGTTCTCTCCCTCCCTCTCCTTCTACCCTCCCCCTGCTCGCTCTCTCTTTCTCTCTCTCCAAAATAAATAAATAATCTTTTTAAAAAATCCTGTTTTTTAAAAAAATCATACAGGGAATCTGAATGTAATTGTTTCATAACTTGTGAGCATGGAGTAAAAGCAGTATTTCTAAATGGGCATTCAATAGAAAAAGGTGGTTTTCTTAAATGTGCATGAAAATTAAATACATATAATTATAAACAAATATATTCAAGTAATAAATAAGTTAGATCTCACAATGAGAAAAACAATTCTGTAAGTGAACTCTCTTTTTCTCTTGAATGAACTGGCTCCTTGGTTAGCTTGAGTAGTTGACTTGAGAACTTGTAAACCACTCAAGATAGGTCCAAAGTTCCAGGGCATGTAACCATAGTATAAGTTCCCACTGGGTTTGAGAAAAATTAAGAATCTTCCAGCTTTAAGTGGGTAAAATTCTTCCCTTACCTTTTTCGTTTGATGTGCAGCAGTTAGACTTTTTCCAAAGATGCAGACAAGAGATAGTTGAGTGATCCAACCCACTGTCTTCTTGTCCCCACATCCCTCAACCTTGGAGGTCCCAGGGCCTCATTTTATCGATAATATTTTAGTGTTAACAGAGAAGGCTCCCATCAGTTTGGAATGAGCTTATTTAAACTGGCAAAAAATAATGTCCCACTGCCCTCATTTTTATGGATGAGGAAATTAAGGCTCTGAGAAAGCTCATGGAGATAATGCAGGTAGAGCATTCACCTCAGGGTCCAGGACACGGTAAACTGCTGGCACACATAAGGCCTAGCACCTCTCCAGGACTGTATACAGATTGGACATGCAAACATCCGTGGTGATTAGGTCTATGGCAAGTAGGTGTAAGAGCAATGGAATAGAGGGATGAGAGCAGCCAACTCAGTGTAAGGTTCTCAGAGGATAGTTCCCTTGAAGTCTACGTGGGAGTTCAGCACATGGTCCAAACACCTGCATTTATCGCATAGACACATAAGAACATAGGCGAATTCACCATGAAATTCAGATAAAATGAGACTTCATTCTGATGCACTATAAATAGATTTGATCAGAACCTTTTTCTTCCTTTTTGTTTGAACTATAATGTGCATTCAGTGGTTCTCAAAGCTGTTCATCCCTGAAAATAATAGAGGAGCTGCTAATAAACACAAATAGTGGATACTTTGGAAGTTCCAATTCCATTTCATAGATAGGAAAGAGGGTGGCGGAGAGTAGCAAAGGACTCTACGCTGCTAAAATCTCCCAGGTGTTTCTGGTTATTAGCAAGGTCTGGAAACTATTGGTTTAGTACAGCTGCTCTCCTCACTGAAAGAACACTGGAATCAACCTGAGGCCCTTTTAAAACTATCCAAACCTAAGCTCTGCCTTAGTCATCCCTATTTTATTTTTTTTAAGATTTTTTTTTTTTTTTTTTTTTTAATTTGACAGAGAAACACAGCGAGAGAGGGAACACAAGCAGAGGGAATGGTAGCGGGAGAAGCAGGCTTCCTGCAGAGCAGAGAGCCCGATGCGGGGCTCTATCCCAGGCCCCTGGGATCTGACCTGGGCCGAAGGCAGACGCTTAACGACTGAGCCACCCAGGCACCCCCCTATTTTATTTTTTAAGTTCTCTAGGTAATTGTAACGTGCAGCCAAGGGTGAGGGCCACTAGTTGAAGCAGATGAGTGTATTGCGCTCAGCAAAAGGAGGGTGGGTGGGCAGATGGAGGGAATGAAAAAAAAATGTTAGACATAACAAGGTACTGTTATGGAGGTTTAATTATGAATTATAAGTACTTAGAATCTACTTTTCTTATTATTGTTTACCCCCTTCTGAACTCTTGAATCTTGTAAAAACATAGGGGAAGGTAGATACTAGTTCTGATGCTGGTTTCCAGGATGCATTTCGGCCTGAAATGTTTCATTAAGTGAGAGTAGCTTACGCTGAAAAAACATGAAGACACATTCTTCATAGTATCCCAGTCTAGAATGAAGTGCAGTCTCTGTCCTTTGATAAGAAATAGTAAAGTTTACCAAGTCTTTTTGCCTTATAAATTACAGTATGTGGGAAATCTTGATTTTCATTGTGTTCAAAAACACATTTGGGGGAAAATATCCTAAAATTTCAGAATTCCGTTTTTTGAATGTAATGTGTCTAATATTAAAAGGAAAGAAAAAGATAGCTAAGGTGAGAGTGAAAGATAAATCAAGCAATCATTATTCTCTCAGTTTGTAAGTTTTGAAATTCAAGAGGACAGAAGATTTTGGGGCCCCTGGGTGGCTCAGTGGGTTAAACCCTCTGCCTTCGGCTCAGGTTGTGATCTCGGGGTCCTGGGATTGAGCCCCACATCAGGCTTTCTGCTTGGAGGGAAGCAAGCCTGCTTCCCCCCCATCCCCCCGCCTACTTGTCATCTCTTTCTCTCTCTGTCAAATGAATAAATACTATCTTTAAAAAAAAAAAAGAGGACAGAACATTTACAAGGGATCATAATTCACTTATGGTGGGTGTTTCTCTTTCAACCACACACACACAACCATTAAGAGCAGACCTTCAGATGAGGTGGGTCCTCGATGAGTCCTCATTTGGGCTCTTCTCATGGAGCACGAATGTTCTAATGCTTTCCTTCCGTGTCTGTGGTTTAGCACATAGAAATCCTTGAAACTTTTGGATAAGAAGAAAGTAGATATTCTATGTGAGATGGTTAAGATCAACTTTGAATTAACTTTGTGGTTCAAATACTACCATGAGGGGCACCTGGGTGGCTCAGTTGTTAAGCGTCTGCCTTCGGCTCAGGTCATGATCCCAGCGTCCTAGGATCGGCCCCACATCAGGCTCTCTGCTCAGCAGGAAGCCTGCTTCTCCAGCTACCATTCCCTCTGCTTGTGTTCCCTCTCTCGCTGTGTTTCTCTCTGTCAAATAAATAAAATCTTTAAAAAAAAAAAAATAAAATAAAATAAAAAACAAATACTACCATGAAACAAAAATGTGAAGTTATTTTCAAAAAAGTGTATCTTCTGTAATTCTAGAGACTTGGATAAACCGTAAGTAGATATAAGCAATAGAATGACTTTAAGTTTTAATATTTATGGTGTAGGGATATTTGTGGTAATACTCACAAGGTGAATGATATATTTAAGATTAGTTAATGATAAACATTATGCCGTTAATCTCTCACTGAATTAGTATAATTCTTTTTTCTTATTTTTTGGAGAAAATTTGCCAGGGGTTTATCCCTGGCAGTTAGGTGACAGAACTTTAGAGAGCAATTGATGTGTGTGTGGGGTGTGTGTATGTGTGATTATCCATATATTTATTTATACAAGGCATTTTGTCTTTCCTCTAAGCATTCTTCCTCCTTATCTTACTCTGTTTGGGATAATATGAGTGTCTAGCAGTGCAATAGCACCATTTTAATCCAACTAAAATCTGAGGTGGAATAACATTCTTTTGGTTTCCATCTGAACTTAATTTTGATGTTTCTGCTTAATGAGCATACACTTTTTAAGTTTTAAAGGAAATACTCTTGTGTGTGTTTTGCATTAAATGCCAAAAATCTTTTACGTAAGTCATAGACTAAACCCATGTTTAGGCCATTAGTTACTAAGTAATCATATTTATATCATATATCTTTTATTTATAATATATGAATGTTTTATGTTGTGTGGAGGTACTATAGTTGCTTCCTGGTTCATCTCTATGATTAAATTTCCTGCCTGGTATTGTGGAGTATGGAGTATGATACGACTCCAGTAAGTAGAAACTGTTGCCTAAGTCATGAATCCTATCCCACCTCAACCCACTTATTATCCTAGTTATCATGGAACTCCTTATATCCCATTAAATAATTAAAGAGAAGGGTTGATTTATTTTGCTTTCCTGTATCTATAATGACCTTAGAAGAGGAAGGCGAGAAGGGAAACAGAATGTTGATCCTGTTAATAACTACATACAGTCTTTCACAATGGTTTGCTGGAGCAAGAAGAGATCTCAATTTTCTTCTTCCTTAGCAGGCCCCTTGGGGTAGGGAAAGCACTCCAGATTGGACCTAAAAAGTATCCTTTTGTTCTCAGCAGGTGCCAGATTGTTTTGACACATTGCCTATGTCCATATAGATGGATGCATATGTATACATATATAATCTGCTTTTATGGAAACCAAATATCAGGTAAGCCTTGAAAGGAAAATCAGATCATGATACCCTGTCTGCTATGATCAATATTCTCTCTTTCAAAGAACATATAAATGCATATATCCTGTCTCATAATATACTAGCATTGAGATTCTTTCCAAGATTCTACATCATTGAGTATTATGTATATTATTATATTTTATGAAAATTTAAAAATAAATGGGAGTATATAATTAGGTCTTAATATACTGTGAATATTGACAACAAGCTTTATAATTTGTGTAATACCACTTCTCCCCAAAGGTGGTGAAATTCTTCTAAATCTTTTTTTTTTTTTCTTACTCAGAAATTTCCACTACATCATATTTGGGTAAAATGTTATTTTTGCTTTGATTTAGCTTTGTGTAAAAGAAGCTGTTACCCACTCAGGACCATCAGTGCCTTAAAGTTTTACCTTCTCTCTGAAGCTTTTCTGGGAATGGCTTATTCATTCACTTTTACATGTTAACAAGTATGTATTAAATACTCAAATGTGAACTCTGTCCTTTCCCAGTGGAAAACTTGAACTTCTGCTCCTGATGTGTATAGTCACACTTGCTTTTTCTATAAAGAGCAGTTCTGGAAAAAGCAAGCAAACAGACAAACATTCCATTTACTGAGTTTTATACTGCTATTGTACTGTCGCTGTCTTTACCCAACCCATGTTAATTTTCTTAAATTGCCTCTTTGTTTATTGATTGATGGATTTTTACTTTCTATATTTTTTGTTGAAATACACTCGACACAAAATGTTATGTTAGTTTCAGGTGTATAATATAGCGATTCCACAAGTCTATATGTTATGCTATATTTACCACAGGTGTAGCTGCCATCTGTCACCATAGAACACTATTGCAATACCATTGACTATAGTCCCTATGCTGTACCTTTTATTTCTATGACTTATTCATTCCATAACTGAAAGTCTGTGTCTCCTACTCCCTGCTACCCATTTTCCCCATTCCCCCCACCCTAGGGTAGCCTCTGGCAACTATCAATTTGTTCTCTATATTTACAGATCTGATTCTGATTTTTACTTTTTTTTTTTTTAGATTTCACATATAAGTGAAATCATATGGTATTTGTCTTATTTGACTTACTTCACTTAGCATAACAGCATTTAGGTTCATCCATATTGCTGCAAATGGTAAGATTTCATTCTTTTTTATAGCAGAGTAATATTCCATAGTCTCTATATACCACATCCCCTTTATTCAGTTATCCATTAATGGACACTTGGGTTGTTTTTAAGTTGCTTCTTTGGATGTCTACCATACTGTTAACATGCATCTCTCAGATGTTCATGGGATAGGAAGTCCTTCGTAAAGCCTTAGGTGGTGGTTGTGCTCTGGTATTATGATGAGGCCTCATTGGAAAGTAGACCTAGAATCTTATGATGGAAACCTCCTGTGCTAGTTTCCCAGGGCTGCTGTAACTGAGTACCACAAATGGCGGTGGGGGGAGGTTCTAAACATAAATTCATTCTGTCACAGTTCTGAAGCTTGGAAGCCGAGATCAAGGCATTGTCAGGGTTTTTTTCTTTTGAGAGCTGTGAAGAAGAATGTGTCCCATGCCTTTCCCATAGCTTCTGGTGGTTTGTTGGCAATCTTTGACATTCCTTGGTTTGTAGACATTTCACCTCTATCTGCGCTGCCGTGTTCACATGACATTCTGTGTGTGTGTGTGTGTGTGTGTGTGTGTGTGTGTCTGTGCCTGCCCTGCCATGTTCACATGACATTCTGTGTGTGTGTGTGTGTGTGTGTCTGCCGGCCCACACTTCTTTTTATAAGAACACTAGTCACATAGGTTTGGGGGCCCACCATACTCCAGTATAGCCTAATCATAACTAATTATATCTGCAAAAACCCTATTTCTAAATAAGTTTACATTCTGAGGGGCATACAATTCAGCTTATAACACCTTCCTAACAACCTACTGTGTCTGGTCAAGGCCTAAATTTTCTTACAAATTTGAAGAGAAGCGAAAAAATAATCTCCATTAGGAAAGAAGGTGACTGGAGGTTATGTTTTGTTTAAAGAGAGAGAATGCAACTTGGAACACATGATAATGTCTATATAGATATATCACTTTTGATCTTATAATTATTGTTTTAATGAAAAATTTCTATTGGATAGAATTTCTATTATTTTTTTTCCATTATTGTTTTTATAATAAAAGTATATGTGGGGCACCTGGGTGGCTCAGTGGGTTAAGCCTCTGCTTTCAGCTCAGGTCATGGTCTCAGGGTCCTGGGATCGAGCCCCGCATTGGGCTCTCCGCTCAGCAGGGAGCCTGCTTCCCCCTCTCTCTCTGCCTGCCTCTCTGCCTACTTGTGATCTCTCTCTCTGTGTCAAATAAATAAATAAAATTTTTAAAAAAACAGTATATGTTCATGGTTACATATATAAGCTTGCAGAAATGTGGTAGTAGTAGGCACATGTCATGCTTATTATGTCATCTTTTCCGCCTAATTCTTATGATCTGCAGCTTCTAGAGCTGCAGAATAGGGAGGAGATTTGAGAATGTAGGGTTCCATCTCTGCCTTACTAGCTGTATAGCTTATATATAGCTTACTAGCTATATAATATAGCTGTATATTTGGAGTTCCCTTATTGAGACATCCAAAACAATTCTAAAGGATTGCTACTTATTTTGCTCAACTTTACGTGAAAACTGTATTATTCTGGGTGTTGGTATTCAATTAGGTTTTGGGTATTTGACTTCTTTGACTTCCTCGTGGATTCATAGCATTATCACTATGAAGTAATAATTCAATAAAAAATTAACCTTATTTTAACCTTATAGATACTTGTATCTCCATTGCCTCGAGGGGCAGCTGAGCATATTAATACCAGGTGATTATTCAAAGATATCCTTCAGAAATGTTGAAATAATTTTACATGACTCTTTTTTAGTTTGGACTTCATGGATTACCACTGGTTGTGTGTGTGTGGGTGAGAAAGAGAGAGAGAGAGAGAGAAAGAAAGAGAATGTGATAGAAAGTAAATTTACGTGGCTGTTTACTAAAAATGACAAAAACCTCAAAGAAAGATGTTCCTCTATAGATTTTTGTACTTTCTTTTGTACATATCTAAATTTGGTACATTTGGGGATTTTTCATGAGTCTGTTCACCTAGGACTAAAAATTATCTAGTTTTTATAATCTTTATCCTCTTCATAACATTCCCATTAAAAAATGGGGGAGAAACATACTGGACTCATGTGAAGGTAGTTACAGTATAGGGGATTGTTTCTTGCATTGCCATAACCAGTGGTTGAAGTCTAAGTGCAAACACTCCAATGGAAAATAAAGCTGCAGGTTTCTGAAAACAAATCTGTAGTACACCATCGTTGGTGGGTAACATAATGATTGTGTTAGGTGAGGATCTTAGAAAGTGTTGTATGTATCTGCAAGCAGTTGGATGGTTCCAGTTCTTCCAGACAGAGTGGTTTCACTATATTTTTACAGTTTGAATGACTTTTTTTTCCAAGATAAGACACCACCAGTCTACTACCTTTTTTGGCAGCAGGCAATATATGTCATCTCAATAGCTTCCGAGTCTGTGTCATTGTTGTATCTCATAAATGGTATTAACATGGAGTTTAAGAACTAGGAGAGAATGAGGGGATTCATTTTGTAATATTTCACAAGGTCTTCTGGAAGCTTAAGAAAGCTGAGAAAATACTCTTGTAAAACTTGTCCCCTGACACAAAACTTTCTATCCCTACCCCAGTAAGTTAAACCATAGATTCGGAACTAAGCCTGAGGTTTCTCATTTTATTTTCGGCTTTTAAGATTTGCATAGTAAATCTCTATCGGAACAATGAAAAGATAGGATGCAAGCTTCTTTAAGGAACGTGTGCACTGGGTTTATTTCTTTGTTTGCCAGATTTATATAGCACCTTTGACCCCAGGTCTAGGACACTTTCTTAGGTCAGCTCCTTCCCCACCTTCTTAAAATTGATCACGGGAGATGTAATCTGTGAATCACCCCAGCGGCTCCCTCTGAGCTCCCACTGACATCGCGCACCGGACGCTCATGTCAGAGCCACAGAAGACTACAGCATGTCAGATCTGTGCCACGCCAGTTCTCCGCGGAGAAAGACGTTCGTCAATGTCTTATTGCAACTGATGCCCTCTTTGGGGATTTTTTTGTTGGAAAATTGTGGCCGTGAGACTAATAATAATAATTAAAAAAAAATCTGCACATTTACAAAAAGATGTAATTGGTGGTTATTTTTGCCCCACTTTATTTCCCTCAAAAAATAAACATCATTACAGAAAATGTACATCGAGTTACTTCTTTAATGCTCTGTCAAAAGCCACACAAATCGTCAAAGAGAGCCGATTCAATCGAAACCAAATAAGAACAGATAAATCAGCTGTCTGGAAAGAGGGGAGTGTTGGCAGAGCTAGTGCTAGTTTACTTCTCAGGGCAAAGCTACTTTTCTGATGAGTAAGCTCTTCTCCCAAGCCCCTCAGCTTAAAAAAGGGAAGGATGATGGAAACCTCCTTGGCTAATTGTCAGCTCACACCTTTCTTTAATGAGTTTTCTAGAAGTTTATGGTTAAGTTACCCTGGTGACTCAGGTAGGGTTTCTGTCAACTCCAGCTGAGGCTGTCAGAATAGGAAAATGGGGGTCCATTTTCTGATTAATGAAAATAATAATTATGTACAGATGAAAGCAAAGAGAGAAAGCAAAGAGCTTCCATGTTATTTTAAACAAAGAAGAGTTAAGGCCTTATCTTAACTATGCATTGGCACCGCAATGCGAAATGGTCATGCAAAATTAATTTTTAATGTGTTCAATTTATATTAAAAATTTCTGCAAGTGTGTGAATTTTTTTTCCAAGGCTGGAGTGCTACTTCATTTACAATATTCCCTGAAGGTGTTTTTTTTTAAAGAGACTCTTAAACTGAAGCCATTTTAAGGGTTTTATGAGACATTATGTGAGCTTTCATATGCAAGTTAGTCGTTAAGTACCAGATATTATATTCTGTAATATGCTTAAGTGATATTAGAGGCTGTATATAGCCTGCAGTAATGGCTATTGCTGCTTTTTTAATTTATCAAGAAAATGTTGCTTAAATAAGGAGCAAATCAATGCTGGGTCGTACAAAATATAAATGTAAGGAAGTAACGGTATTTTTTATATACTTGCTTCTTCCAGCTTCACTGAAAGGGAAAAATACAACCTACTTTCAGGACTTATATTGACAGAAATTGTCAAAAAATAAAATAAAATAGGATGTTTAGAATTAGAAAACTGCTAAGAATACACAGAATGACATTGAACAATGGATATCCATTGCTACTCAGTGCTCCGTGATGGATATAAAGATGAATTTTATGCCCTTGATAATTGTTTTTTGTATGCTTTCTGGCATTCAGACAAAGTAAAATCTCTCACTTGGATTTAAACCAGTTAAGGCTTTGACTATTCTGCCTACAAAGGGAAATATTTGTATTAAGCTGGATTCATTGGTCAAGCTTTGAAAAGCATGGATAAAGCCCCCACCTGGTGAGTAAAATTGACTTAAAAAAAATTAAAGACGGATTCTTGTGCAAGGCTCCTCCCACTCTGCAACCCAACCACCACCCCCACCGCCTATTTTAGAATATTGATAATTCTGTGGATGGATGTTTAAACGGTCTTTTAACTGGGTCCTAAATTGAATTTTTTTTTATTTGTCAGAAAATAAGACATGACCTGTTGTTGGCAAGCTGTCTATTGTATCCAGGGTATTAGCATTGTGGAAATAGAAGTTGGGCCTAAAAAGAAGTGACTTCTCACTAAAATAAAGAATCTAAAAATAGTGCATGACCCTAACCAAAACAAAGATTCTTTCAAGTTGGCAGTATGAAATGTATGGTATATTTACATTTTCATTTTAAAAGCAAATGATTCCTTAATTGAGATTATTCCCTTAAACATCTTCCCCCATGATGGGCACCATCAACACACACTTACATATTTCTTTTGGGTTTCTTAAATCGTATCTTGAATATCATCAGTGTGAGGTGGGAATTTCACACTTTAAACCCACATTACTGAGAATACCCCCAGAAAAAAAAAGTTCAATTGAGTTTTTCTTGACACTTTGCTTTGTGAGACAAATAGCAAAATAACAAGCCAATACGCTAACCAGCTTTCAGAGAATACTGTAGGCTCAGTACATGTTTCGTCCTTCCATATCTAAAATATGGGTTAATGATTGTTTATTGATTAGTTTTTATTTTCACTCCACAAACATTTACCAAGCCCCAACTATACTGACAAAACTGTACTGGGAGAGCCCCTAAACTGCCTTTAGAGTCATCAACTGAGGAAGTACATTATATTCACTGTAATTTCAGTGATCGCTGCAGTTTTAGTTTCCTAATTCTTAAAGAATGATAACAAAACTCTTTTATATGAGAGATAACTATCACATAATCAGAATGTTTATTTTTATGAGAGCACTCTACAACCCACACTTTCTTGAGTTTTCTGCTGCTTTTTCAATCCTGGGATTAATCTCATTAGATTCACCAACTATCCTTATTATCATTTTTTTTTCCTTTAGCGTCAACGTGGGCAGGCAGAGTTTTCTATCTGCAGCCCCCTCAAGCTGTAAAACCTTTCTATGTATTCACAAGTTTCCTGGTCCCCTTGGGTTCCAGTAAAGCCAAAGCTGCGTATTTGAAAGAAAGACAAGACTCCAGCTCAGCCCTCTGCCTTCCTTGGCCCAGCTGCAGATCTCCTTCTTTCTCCACTTTGCATTATGATTAAATACGTTTAAAATCAAAATCATCTTTTCCACTCGCCTTCCCTCTCCCAGCTGCTGATTCCCACCCGATCCTTCTTTTGGAGTCAGAATTAATACGAATATTTAAAATCAAAATCATCGTCTGTTTCCTTGCCCTAGCCTAGCAGCTGCACATTTCTGCACCCGGTACTGTTCTCAGTCTGCAGCTCACCAAAATGTTTCTCAGAACAAGAATAGGAAGCTGGGTTTTCCTTCCAAAATATCTCGTGCTTTCATGGGCCTCATTTTAACCTGTTTTCTTTCCCAAGGGCAGTGAACATGATCCTGCCAGAGGCTAAGGGTGTCAGATTGTGGGTGTCTATGTCAGGGGGTGAGCTTGCTTTATATTAATGAATATTCATATAAAATGGCATGTTGGGCTGTCTGTGCCATTCATTCTTATGGAACATGTTCAAACACATATGTCCGTACTATACATTTTTGACCGATGCAGGAAAATAAAACTGAAGAGAGCTTAGTTCCACTAGATCTTAAAATAAACATTCAGGAGAAATAAGGAGAAATAAGCAAATAAAGTTTTTTTGGCAGAGAGTTTATTTATTTAGCAACAGCGATGCAGTTGCTTACACTTTCTACAAATGTTTTATCTCTTTTTCCGTAGCACCTGTCCCTGAGTGAATAGAACCACATCTGTCTCATCTTGGCATAACAAGTACACATCTACATCTGTGAATGATGATTCCATTTTTGAAGGAAACAGTGTATACTTTTGCACTCCTGCAGTCTGGTAAAAAAAAAAAAAAAAAAAACATGTACAATGGATTTTGTGTCTTGCAGGAAGGCTTCTAAATAGTGAATAGGAAGTTTGGAACCGGCACAGAGATATCAAATTTGCAATTTAGGAAAGCTATGAATTAATTTTACCTATATCTGTGTATGCACATTGTACATGTAAATGTACATATTATTCGATTAACACAAATATCAGATAAAGAATTCACTTAGTCGAAGATATAATTTGGAAAAGAAAATGCTTTAGTAAACACTTCGGTATTTCACAATTTCATAAGATGGTAATGGTTTGCATGTTGCTTCAGAAATATTTTCTGACAGTAAAAGATTAATTTTAGATAGGGAAGAATTCAGGGTCTTAATTGATACCAATTAGACTTACTGATGGTGATAATTTAGGGCATTTTGGATTTTGCACACTTCAATTTTAATACAAATAACCAATCTCTATGCAGAATCCCCTCATAATTAATGGAATCGTTGAGAGGAGGTGGAGGATCCCGGAAGCCACATCTTCAGACAGATCCAAAGCAGAAGCTACAGTTTGGAAGATACACATTTTTTCCTTTCCCTCTAGCCTACACTAATTGCCGTGGTCTCTATTTGAAACCACAAACGTGGCCTTCACCCTTTCTCTATTTTATTCCTCTCCTTTTCCCACAGCCCCTCCGATCTCCTAGTTCATTTTACTCCATTCTCCTAGTATCTTGTTGCAATTTGCCATCATTTCTTTATTGATTCTGCCAAAGCCTCCAAACTGACCTCTAAGCCTCAAGATTATCTTCTCTCCAAGCTCTGTTCTCACTGAACCCAGAAAGAACATTTCAAACTATCTCTGATCACAAATTTTCCTGCTTAAAATCCTCCAATGGCTCCCTACTGCCCTCATGAGAAAACCCAAAGCCAATCTATCACCTTGTTTACAAGAGACTCTGGAAGAGACTTTGTGAGGCGCCTAAAGCCAACCTCTCACCTTGTTTACAAGAGGTGCCACCAGAACCACCTCTTTCCACTTCCCTCAGCCTTTCTCCATTCACCACTGCTACCTCCAGCCATAGCTGAGTTATTGTCAGGTGTTGGAACTCTTCCCACGATATCCTTCTGTCTCTCCCTCCTCGTTCCCTGGTTTGAGCATTTTCGCGCCTTACTCCTTGAACCTGCAACAGTTTCTCCTTCTATTGGCCACCCTCTCACATTACTTTTCTGCACAGTAGCAGAAGGGAATGGGCCGAGCTCGATCACATGTGGGAACTCAGGGGCTCCAGGAATTAGGACTCCAACTTCACGATCTTCCCATTTTTATACTTTTGGTGGATGCCCATTTACTGTGTGCAGAACACTGACTTAGGCACTGTGAGAATATTTTTAAAGTATCGCTCCCAAGTTTGATAATATACTTAGGAAAATTTGATACAAACAGACCTCATACACAAAATAGAAATGACACCGGCAAGACGTACAGAAATTATTTTGCCGTTTGGTGCAAAGAGTGAAGTCAAAATTTGTTTGACATATTATACCTCATTATGCCATTACTTCACATTTCTTTTTCCAGAATGAAAATAGCCAGGTTTTTAATAATGCTGATATAATGATTTGAAGCTTTTAAAGATAATCCTTTAGGTGATTCCATAATCTCCCTTGTTACCATTTCCCAGAGTTTCACAGGTCTCACATTAATGAATCTCAGGTTTATTTCCTTCTGCTTCTCTGGAAGTCTGTTTACTTTTTCTTGATCACTCCATGGTGAGAAGCAAGAACAGCTGCTCTCCTTGGCTGGGTCTGTTCCTTTCACTAAAGAGTCCTGTATCTCACCTACCTTTCAAATAGCATTCAGTTCTCAAAGGAAAAACTGCGCCTGCAAACTTAACTGGGTTTTATTTTTATTTCAAGGACGCTGCTTGTCCCAGGGTGGTGCCTGCACTATTCCATTCCTGTCTCCTAACTTTTCCGTGAAGACATCCTGATTGTTCTTAGGACTGCTATCCCTTGCTTTGTACCTTGGGTTGGAACTGCTTCAGTGTGGCTGCAGGGCTGACCATTGGCACACACCTTCCTAAGTTTTTTTGTTTTTTTTTCATCTGAAGGTGAGAAGAGCAAGCCGCACAATTTACCATCACTTCCTGGGTGGCCACACCTTCCTCTTGTCTCCTGTCTGGCCTAACCCAGCTGCCATCTGTTCTCCCAAGCACCCCAGGCCCTCCTGTGCTCAACAACACGCTGCAGTGTTAAACAGACACAATGAGTAGGGATGAAAATCCGAAATTCTTCTCCACCTAGAGTGTATCCAATTTCCTGTGTTTTGTTGCTTGTGGTCAGTTTGTATATATACACTTCTAAGTTTCCTTTTGCTTAGTTTTATTCCAAAGGGAAAAAAAAAATCTTAAAACTTAACTGAGATGGTTATTTAATGTGTATTATTTATTGATAGGTCTCTGGATATCAGCTAAAATTATAGGCAGGCAGTCTTTAAAAACATATATACCCAAGAGAATAAAAGGAGTTAAGTCCACTGAGAAAATTATATATTTGAGGAAATGTTCAAAATATGTTACTCTATCAGTTTTGCTGGTCAATAGCCTGAATTTAGATGATTTAAAGAGACATATTTAGAAGAATATAGGTGTGAAGGATTTTTGTCTTTTGTATATGTTTTGTCTTCCTAATTTCGGACAAACCTATCTTTTGCGAATTCCCCAGATTTGAATTGATTTGAATCTTGCTGTTACAACTGGAGTTAACATTATTATCGAGAAAAAATAGCTGCAATAAAATACCCAATAATGAACAATGAGCATTTAAAAGTTATAGTTGATACTTCAGGTCAAGTCTTTAACAGTCAAGTCAATAATTTTACTTCTGCCGAGAAAAGCAGTCTTAGTGCCCACAAGTACCACATACACGTGTTCCCTGTTAATCATTTTTAACCTCAACTACATTGATTTCAACCAATTCAAATGAACATGTACTCCAACCATAGAGTCGATCTATTCAATTTCATTGAAAAAATCTTATATTTCTGAATGTTTCGTTATTTTTTTTTTCTTTATTTGCCAGTTTGGATAATCACTAAAAATTTAGAATGATTGACATTCAAATTCTGGATTCAGGAATGTAATAAAGAAATAATCTTAGGCCCATTGTGGTTTCTTTTTTCCTTTTCAGTGAAGCTAGGTTGTGCTTTTGAAATTTTGAATGTATATTTACTTTAGTTGTCTGTAATTTCAGGAAAGGGAATGGTAAAGACCAGGAAAAATTAAAATCAGAACTAGGTTAGTTAAGACTGGGAAATATTTCAATGTTCTAAAAGGAAAATAAAATGAAATCCTTCTCTTTGTGGTCATGAAATGGTCTTCATTTGATATTATATGAGCTAGTAGCGTAAGTGGAAATTGTATATATTTACTGCTATGTTCAAAAGGCATTTATAAAATAGCTGACACTACAGTGACATTTCTAGTTATAATTAACTATATAGGGCTTATTAGAAATACTCTACATTTATTTCCTGTTTCCATGACTTCTCGGATTTAACTGCAATTCATTTACTCGTGTTAGGGTCTACATGGTTAGCCCAAATCCTATGCCACTTACTAGGTATATAACTTTGGCAGATTTACTTACTTTCTCTAAGTCTTAACTTCCTTTTCTGTAAATGGGAATGATACAAGATCTACTTAGATCAAATCAGGGGCCAGCAAATGGTAGCTCACAGACCACATTCAATTTGAAGCCAGGTGCTAAGAACGGTGTTTATATTTGTAATGGGGTATGAAAAACAACAAAAGCAAAGAAGGCTATGTAACAAAGACCCTATGTGACTGCAAAGGCTAATATATTCACTATCAGGCCATTTACAGATTAGTTTTCCAACCCCAAAATTATATCACAGAGTTTATCTTAAAGATTAAATGAGATAATACTTGTAAAGAGCTTGGCAGGATACCAGACATATGGAAAGGGCTTAGTAAATGTCACCTGTTATTGTTTTTAGTAATACTAGTAAGGAAATGATATTGATATTCTTAATGGGGCCACCAATTGGTCAAGTTCCATTTTTTTTCTGGGTCATCTCTTTATTTGTCCTACTGTAAATACTATCCTGTGTTAGGTAAAGCTGAAAGTCATTTTTTTGGAAAGATGTAAAATGTTCTACTTTTTATTTTTTTGAAGATTCTACTTTTTTTTAAAAGATTTTATTTACTTACTTGACAGAGAGAGAGAGAGATCACAAGTAGGCAGAGAGGGAGGCAGAGAGAGAGGGGGAAGTGGGCTCTCCACTGAGAGGACAGCCTGATGCGGGGCTCCATCCCGGGACCATGACCATGACCTGAGCCGAAGGCAGAGGCTTTAACCCACCAAGTAACCCAAGTGGCCCTAAACATTCTACTTTTTAGAGAAAGCTTAGCAATGTACATTTTCTGACTTATTTTTATTAAATAATTAATTAATTTTATTATTTTTTTAATCCAACTCTGATGTGAGGAGCTGTATCTTGGGAGAAGGAAAGTCTGGAGATAATGTTCATAAAAAACATGTCAAAGATCCCTGGAAAGGAAATCACTTAATGTTCTCTCTTTGTGTGTGTGTTATTTTTATTTCTCTTGCAAAAGAAAAAATGTTAGTCACTTGATTTCTCCTTTTCTGAAGAGAGTCTTCAGTTTGGAAAGAGTGATGTTTTCCCAAAAGGATTAAAAAAAAAGTTGGAAGGAAAGATACGAACGGGAAATAAGTTTATTGTTTTGTTTTGTTTTACCTTCAGAGACTGCAGAGCACTAAATCCCATGCTTTAGAATGCCCTGGGAATCTTAGGTAAACTCACCACAAACTAAGGCTCATACCGTAAACATCACCACCCCCCACTTCCTTAAGCATTACATTACAATGCATTAAAAAAATAAACCTTGGTCAGCAGTCTTGATAGTGGAATGCTATGGATCCCAGCCAATGGGTCCTTGGGAATGCCATCACGAGGGGATGAAGCCAGCTGAGGAACAGAGCTGTGGAATCCACTCAGGGCAGTCTTATTTGGCCTCAAGCTCGAGTTCAGCTAAGTGTGTGGGAAAAAAAAAATGAGGATCCCCTCCACAAAAATAAATAAATAAAGTAGGAAACCAGTAGGGGTTCAAGTTAAAAGGGAGGGCCTTATAAACAGACCCGATTTGGCCAGGCAACAGCAGGATTCATGAGGGCCATGGGTGGGTAGAAATGAAATAGGCCATGAATTCTCCACCAAATTCCTGTGTGAACAGGATTTTGGCTTTCTTTTCTAGGGCATTTCTTGTCCCTCCACATCTGGATAGCTAAGTCACAGGATTCTCGAGCCCTCAGCTAAAAGAATTATCACAAGCTGACGAACACTTAATGATAGAAGACATCCATCGGGCTCCCTCTTAAAGCACTAATGTGTGAATATTTTCACTATGAACTTTCCCACAGAAGGAAAGGAAAATAATGTATTGTTTTCATGTAGATGGAGAAAAAAGTCCAAATCTTTCCACGATTTGGGTGTCAACGTCCATTCTAAAAATGCCCTAGGGCCAATCTCCTTAAAGTCAAGGCAAGTTTGAGGAGAAGCAAGACGATGTTGGAGGGAGCCTCACAGGTAGAGATCAAGTCCCAAAAGCAGTGAAGCAGACAGAAGCAGACCATCTTGGTAGGTCATATAGAGTACTTGCTGGTAGGACTGCAGAAAGAACCTGTGCTAAAAGCTTGATGGATAAGGTGAATCCTCATGGGTGTAACACACCTTGGAAGTGACAATCTGAAATTCTTCAGACTGCTGCTCAATCTGTCCCATTTAGTTGGGCTCTAGATTCACATTTCCTAAACTTAAGAACAGATGCACATTTCTGAGGATTCTGCATTGCTTCCCACCAAGTCTGACTTGAACTCACAGGATGATTCTTAAAAATCCTTCCAGTACAAAACTATCACTTCTAGAGATATTTTAAGATAACATTGCTGGTCAACTTGGTAACAGGAATTAATTATTTTTTAAACCATTATGTAAATAGATCAGCTAAAGCTCCTTTGAGGTCAAGATATTGTTATGTGATCTCATTTTGTATCCTGAAACCTTATTTTTACCTGCAATGCCCTTGATTCTACTTCCACCCCATGGCCTGGCAAATGATCCCCAAGAGTCTTATCTATTAGGGCACACAAATCTATTTCTCCTGTTATAAAAATGTTATAAATATACCGGTGGAGACAGAATAGGGGTACCGTGAAGAAATAAAATGGCTAGTGCACTCTCCTAATACTAGAAGCCCCGCCCCTTTGAAATGAGAACATTTAGGGACGCCTGGGTGGTTCGGTTTGTTGAGCAGCTGCCTTCCGCTCAGGTCATGATCCCAGGGTCCTGGAATCAAGTCCCACATCGGGCTCTTTGCTTGGCAGGGAGCCTGCTTCTCCCTCTCTCTCTGCCTGCCTCTCTACCTGCTTGTGCTCTCTCTCTGACAAATAAATAAATAAAATCTTTAAAAATAAAATGATCTCGGGGAGCCTGGCTGGCTCAGTGGGTTAAAGCCTCTGCCTTCGGCTCAGGTCATGATCTCAGGGTCCTGGGATCGAGCCCCGCAATGGGCTTTCTGCTCAGCAGGGAGCCTGCTTCCCCCTCTCTCTCTGCCTGCCTCTCTGCCTACTTGTGATCTCTCTCTGTCAAATAAATAAATGAAATATTAAGAAAATAAAAAATAAAAATTAAATGATTTCTCTAAAAAAAAATGAGAACATTTAAATTTCACTTCAAACCTACTAGTAACCTCTAAAGATATCTATATATGTTGCTTCTATATAAAGAGAGTTCCAGGAATAGTCTGGACTCACGTCAAACATTGTAGCAAAAAATATTTCCTACTAAGCCCTCCTTGAGAATCTGAAATATGCCTCCAGAAATACCTCAGAGGTTTTCTCTTTAAGAAAATTCTTTTTCCAATATGTCACTAAATTTTTTTAATAAGTAAACAAATGCTGGAATATAACCAAGTTCTAAAATGCTAAATATTGATTGGGTTGTTTAGACTTTAACTGTCCACATTTGTTATAGTGACAAAAAAAAAACAAGAAACTAGGTGTTTCTTCAACATAAAACATCTGTGAAATGGTCACATTGGCCAAAACACGTAAGAAAGAGTTGTTCATTTCTGAAAAATGTCACATTGCCACGGCATGTGGGCCCTTGCAGCAGGTACTGTTTCAAAGCAATCAGCAAGAATACCTCTGTGTTCTCTGTGGGTCTTCTGCGAATACCAGGCCAGAACTAGAATGATCTGTCAGTATCCTTGCAAAATGCAAATCCTTTTCTTTTTGCTTCCTTTTTTTCCCTTTGCTTTCCATCCTGTGTCTACTGCTTCTCTTCCTCCTCTGTGTAATTTTTCTCCTCTTCTTTAAATTTGCTGTGATTTAAAAAGTGAGGTTTAATGCTCAGAGATTTGAAACTTGGAAAACATTACTTTTTGTCAACTTTTATTTTCTAATATGTTTGGTGTGATCCATGAACTTATAAGAGAGGGGCACTGCAAGTGCACCAGATAGAAAAAGAAC
This sequence comes from Procyon lotor, assembly GCA_028646535.1. Classification (NCBI taxonomy): domain Eukaryota; kingdom Metazoa; phylum Chordata; class Mammalia; order Carnivora; family Procyonidae; genus Procyon; species Procyon lotor. The sequence goes on along the minus strand of CM053605.1, from coordinate 72,803,660 downwards.
AAACATTTATTCACTGGTGGCTAAGTGCCAGGAATAGACCTGATCATATCTATAGATATTATTATGCATAATGATCACATTGACTCCGTGAGGTAAGTATTACCATTTTCTTTATTAAGTAAGGGTACAGCTTACTTGCTTTTTGGGTTTTTTTGAGAAAAGTTTTTAAATCACAAACATGCCCAAGATCATGCAATTTGTAGCAGCAGAGGTGGATAGGAATCTAAATCTGTCCAACTCCCAATTCCATGCTTTTTTAGGTAAATATCTATAGGAAGGTGAGGCATCTGTGAGTTTGCAGACAAAGGAATGTTGGGAAATTCCATGAAATATATCACTTATTTTCTTAGTATAATACTCATCTTAACTTCTGCTACATGCCAGGCTCTGTGTTAACATTATCAATGTAATGTCAAACAAAAGAGCTTACATTCTAATAGGATAGATAGAGAATGGATAATTCAATAATTACTATTTTCATTATTAATTAATTAATTACTTCTGGATCATGATAGAAAGTAGATGAGGTGACATGCTAGACAGTAATTGGGAGGGGAGGGTCACCTACTTACATCAGGTGGCCACAGAAGATCTCTCTAAGGAGATCGTATTTATTCTGAGACCCTGAAGGATGAAAAGGAGCCAGCCCTGCAAGAGTTAGAAGATGAGTGGCCCAAGTGGAAAGAAGAGAAGACCGAGAGAAGAAAAGAGAAACAAGGGGGCAAGGTATACACTAAGAGATTGGGGGAAATGGCACGAGTCTGATGATGCTGATAACTTTGTGCACTTAAATACATTTAAGAAATCTATCTGGCTGTTGAATGCGTCTCCCTAGCCCTCTGGGAAGTGAAAAAATATCTAAAAAGCTCCACGTTATAAGACATCTGAGAGGATGGAGTCAGATTATGAGTTTTACTTTCTTTCCTTATTTCAGATCCATTACTTAATTTGAATGCCATTGCTTTATCTTATCCATGGAACAGTGGAAAATCAATAGTTTTATGATTTATAAGATTTAGTTAAAATGCCATTGTCTGTCTCTTGTATGTGTGAGAGTAAACAACAGCAGTAACCTTTCTGTTGGTCAGGGCCTCTGCATAATTTATGGGAAAGAGCCACTACAGTTGTTTAGTGCCACAGTCCTGCCAGTAACATTATTTATTGATTAAAACATTATGCAGCATAGTCGTTAAGAGAATGATTCTGGAACCAAACTGTTTTAGTTTGAATTCTGATTCTGCCAATTACTAGCTGGGGCTCCTTGGGTGAGTTAGTTAACTTCTCCATATCTCAGGCTTCTCACCTCTCACATGTTATAGTATTCGATAAAAACCCTGTGGGGGCCCTTGGTTGGCTCAGTCAATGCAAACTTGTTTTTTCTGGGTCATAAATTCAAGTCTTACCTTGGGGGTGGAGCCTACTTAAAAAACAACAATAACAAAACCCATGATTGTATCAATAGATGCAGAAAAAGCATTTTTTTAAATAAATTATAACATCCTCTCATGATAAAACTCTCAACAAAATGGGTTTACAGAAAACATACTTCAAAATAATAAAGGCCATATATGAAAAATCTATAGCTAACATCATACTTAATTGTGAAAAACAATTTTCTCTAATGTCAGAAACAAGACAAAGATATCCACTCTTGTCATTTTTATTCAACATAGTACTGGAAGTTCTAACTCCAGCAATCAGTTAATAAAAATAAATAAAAGTCATCCAAATTGGTAAGGAAGAAGTAAAAAGGTCCCTATTTGGAGATTACATGGTACTACATATAGGAAACACTAATTCCACAAAAACCCATTAGAACTGATAAATTTCATAAAGTCATAGAATACAAAATTAATATACAGAAATCTATTGCATTTTTATATACTAAAATGGAGAAGCAGAAAGAGAAATTAAAAAAATAATTTCATTTACAATTTCACTAAAAAGAATAAAATATTCAGGAATACATTTAATCAGGGAGGTGAAATACCTGTACTCTAAAACTATAAAACATTGATGAAAGGAACTAAAGATGACATAAACAAATGGAAAAAATTATATCATATTTATGAATTGGAAGAATTAAAATTGTTAAAATGTTTATACTATCCAAATAAATCTACAGATTCAATGCAATTTCTATTGAAATACCAAAAGCATTTTTCACAGAACTAGAACAAATACTCCTAAAATTGTACGCCGCCACAAAATACCTCAAATAGAGCAATCATGAGATAGAAGAACAAAGATCAAGGGTTCACAATCCCAGATTTCAAGATATACCACAAAGCTATAATAATCAAAACAATATGGTATTGGCACAAAAATAAACACAGATTATCAGAATAGAATAGAAAGCCCAGAAATAAACCCATACCCATGTGGTCAAATAGTCTATAACAAAGGAGCCAAAAATACACAATGGAGAATGGGCAATTCTTTTTTTTTTTTTCCTTAAGATTTTATTTATTTACCTGAGAGAGTGAGAAAGAGAGATCAGGAGCAAGGGGGAAGGGTAGAGGGAGAAGAAGACCCCCTGTGGAGCAGGTAGCTCAATGCAGGACCCAATCCCAGGACACTAGGATCACGACCTGAGCAGAAGGCAGATGCTTAACCAACTGAGCCACCCCAGGTGCCCGAAAAGACAATCTTTTTCAATTAACAGTGCAGGAACACTGGAAAGCTACGTGCAAAAGAATGAAACTAAACCATTTTATTATACCATGCATAAGAATAAACTCAAAATGAATTAAACAAGGACTATTACTCAGGCTAAAAGAAGAATGAGGTCTTAAAGAAAAGAGAATGAGGTCTTGCCATTTGCAATAATATAGATGAAACTAAAGAGTATCACACTAAGTAAAATAAGTCTCACAGAGAAAGGCAAATACTATATGCTTTCATGTATATGTGTAATATACATGAAAAACATTTATACATATAAAACATGTTTTATATGTATATATACACATATAAAAAACATTTATACATATAAAACAAAAGAAATGAACAGGCACACTATTAAATACAGAGGACAAACTGGTGGTTGCCAGAGGGCTGGCAGTGTAGGTGTGGGCAAAATTGGTGAATGGGATTAAGAGGTACAAATTTCCAATTATAAAATAAGTCACAGAGATGAAAAGTACAACCTAGAGGATATAGTCAATAATATAATAATGCTGTATAGTGACAGATGGTGACTATACCTATTATGGTGAGCATAGCATAATGTATAGAATTTTGGAATTTCTGTGCCCTACACTTGAAATTAATATAACATTATATGCCCACTATACTTCGAGGATAAATTTTAAAACAATAGTATAAACCTCATGTGATTATTGTGAGGAGTAAATGATTTAAAAATTACATAGCACTTAGAATAGTATCTGGAACTTAGTAGTGAATTAATAAGGGCAAATTGTATCTAATATTGTCATATTACAGCAGGGATTAGGCTTACTCTTTGAGGTAGTTTACCAAGACTTGTTTTATTTATTCTTTTGCAAGGAGCAAGAAAATAAACATTCCTCTTCCAATATGTGTGTATTAATGACGTGTTTATAGGTCAGTGAGTTTGAGGATATTAAGAGTGCCACTTGAAAGAAAGAGAAGAAAAATAAAACAGGACTTTGAAGAACATCAATATTTAAGGAAGGGGGGCAATCAAAATAGACCACCAGAAAGAATGTCCTAAACAGGGGCACCTGGGTGGCTCAGTGGGTTAAAGCCTCTGCCTTCGGCTCAGGTCATGATCTCAGGGTCCTGGGATCGAGCCCCGCATCGGGCTCTCTGCTCAGCAGGGAGCCTGCTTCCTCCTCTCTCTCTGCATGCCTCTCTGCCTACTTGTGATCTCTCTCTGTCAAATAAATAAATAAAAATCTTTAAAAAAAAAAAAAAAAAGAATGTCCTAAACAGGTAGAAGGAGAGCTGAAAATAGGGTTAGAGTAACAAGGGATAACAAGCCAACAGTGGTAAAGACATCAGCATGATGATGGGTGAAAATAGATCCCCATTGATTATACCATTAGGACAATACTGACCGCTGTTCAATTGGTCTTGGGGTAGACTTGCAACAAGACATTAGTTTGTAGCGAGTGGTTAAAACTTAAATAAATGGTGAAGAATTATAAACAACCCTTCTGATCGGAAAAGGAAAGAGCAGGGGAAGAGATAGCTTTGAAAAGAAGTTTGAATTGTGAGAATGAGAACACAGGTGTAATGTGGGAATATAATGTAATTAAAAAGAGAGTATATACATCCAAAATTAAGAATATATTGGATTGTATGTGTTTCCTAAAGGACTGTGATATGTAATATGTGTAATAGACTATGAGGAAGGCAGTTAAGAACATCCTGCAGGTTTGTACCTTATCTCCAGCATTTCCTAGCTGTGGCCACGGGCATGTTGCTAAGGTTCTCTGTGCCTTATTCTATATCTGTAAAATGGGGGAAATAGTAGGACTTAGCTCAGATAGCTGTGGCGATGGATTATTACAATATGTGTCCTAAGCATATTGTGAGTGCAATAATAGTAATAGCTATTGTTATGAAGAAAGAGAGATACCATTTCCTTTGAGATTAAGGGGAAATCAGATATAGGAACAACAGAATTGTGAAAGATCCGGGGGGGAATTTGAGAAAATCCTTTACTTAAATCTACTTACTGAAGAAATCAGAAGAAAAGTTCTCTTCTAACAATTAAGAGGGTAGGCATAGAGTTCAACATTTGAAGAAAGTGCTGAAATTGAGCATTGGTTCTGGAAAATGACAAAGGAAGAGGAAATTAAAAGATGAGTAAGAATTCTGAGGGGGTGACTGGGTGGCTCAGTCGATTAAGTGTCCAACTCTTGGTTTCGGCTCAGGTCATGATCTCATGCATCGTGAGATCAGGCCCCATGGTGGGCTCCATGCTCAGTGGGGAGTCTGCTGGAAGATTCTCTCCCTTTGCCCCTCCCCCCTCAAATAAACGAATAAGTCTTTTTTAAAAAAAGGACTAAGGGCCTGGATGAAGGTAATATGAAAATACTTTTCAAGGAATCAGTGTTCAGCTTGTAAGATTCTCTCAAGAAGCTTTTAACAGATGGTGGATGCTGTAATAACATATACCTATATGCTGTAATAACACTGCAGTGCATAGTCCTTGTAGAGGACACTGGTACAGAGGCCACTGACAGAAAGACAGGTAGAGGTGGGATAAGAGACCTGCTCCCATAGTCATTCAGTAAAACATTCTATCAGACGTGCCACCATCTTTTACATTTTTTGTTATTGTATTATTTTAAAAATCTCATTATTTTATTATTCTTTTTTCTTGTGGAAAATATGCTCAATATAAAAGTTATCCATTTCTAAGTGTACAACTTAAATGCATTTACATTGTTTTACAAAAATTACCAGTATACATATGCAGAACTTTTGTATGATCCACACAGAAACTAGGGACCATTAACTCCCCTTTACCCTCCACCCCCAGCCTCTGCTCTACTTTCTATCTTTATGAATTTAAGTGGAGTCATACATTTTTTTTCCTTTTGTGTCTAGCTTATTTAACTTAGCATAATGTTTTCAAGGTTCATCCATGTTGTACCATGTATTGAAATTTCATTCTTTTTTGAGGCTGAATAATTTTCCATTGTATGTTATGTCTCACATGTTGTTTATATATCATATCTGTATCATATCTGTCCATAGATATATAGGTTATTTCCCACTTTGGAGTATTGCAAATAATGCTGCTATGAATATTGGTATATAGATGTACATTCTAGTTCCCGCTTTCAATTATATTGTATCTATACCTAGAAGTGGAATTCCTGGATCATACGGTAGTTCTATGTTTAATTTTTTGAGGATCTGTTGTAATGTTTTCCACAGGGCTTGTGCCATTTTGTATTCTAACCAGCAGTGATTATATATGTATATCTTTCCATCAAGACCAAATGGACTCGATCTCAGAAATGCAAGGTTAGTTTAATAGCCAAGAATCAATGGAATCATTCCGCTATATCAAAAGACAGTAAAAACGTAAGTAAAAATCCATGACCCTCTCATTAGATGCAGAAAAAGCATTTGACTAAATTAGATATTCATTCATGAAGGAAAAAAAAGAACAGGAAACTAGTAATAGGAAAAAAAAAAACCTGTAACCTGATAAAAATCAACATCATTTTATTTATAAAATATTAAATGCTTTTCTTCTAAGATTAGAGATAAGGCAACAGTTTATTTTCTTTCTAGTTAATGTTTTATTAGAGGTTCTAACAAGTGTAGTAAGGCAAGAAAATAATAGAAAGTTTGATGATTGCCAGGAAAGAGTAAAAGTGACATGATTGTACTGTAGAAAATCCTACTGAAAATAAGTGATTTTAGCAAAGCCAAGAATACAAGGTCACTGAAATCAGTTATATTTTTGCAACAAATATAATTGAAAAAATTGTAGCAAGTATTTGGCAAGTAAAACACAATTTATATGAATAACTATAAAATATGTGGAATAAAATTAACCTTTCATTTGTTTTCTCCCCAGCTTTAGCTTCATTAACTGTGGATGGTTTGGAAATGGATTATATCCTTTCATGTTTCTGTACCTTAGCAGGGACTATTTCCTTTTTCTGGAAAGTCCTCTCATCTGCACTGACTCCAACAAAATCCAGGTAGCCAACTAACTTGTTTTGGGAAGCCTTAGTTTACTTTGCTCTGTGTATGCTTCCCTTCAGTGTCTTATGCTTATTATTACATGTCACTTTTTTTTTTTTTACCTGCTAGATTGTAAACTCCTTAAAAAAGAGATAACAATGATCTCTGTATTCTAATTGCTGGCCCAGTGCCTGACCCATTGTAAGCATTCAGTAAATAGTTGTTGACTGAGTGTTTCATGACAAATACTTACAAAGTAACCAAACCATGGTTGAAATCTTGAAACACGGCATGTGTGCAAGTGCCTGTGTGTGCTTGCTTCATTTTGTTTTATTTTTGGTCTTATTCCTTTGTTTACAAACATAGACACACATGGAAAACCATTAACAAATGTTATTGAGGGAAGGTGCCAAAAGAAGTAAAGTATATGGGTGTTTCTCTGGAGTTGAACATTTTTGCTCTTTATTTTTCATGAGAGAGATGACGAGAAAACAATCCTCATTTTAAGTAACTAATGAAGTCAAAACTGGCTTTACATCAGGAACCCTATTGGTAAAAGTGAAGTACACTGGCTAATATTCTTTTAAGTAGATGATTTTCCCTTACCCAGTTTACTTGTGTGCGAATCACTGGTCCACTTTGAACATGATGAGGATAATAGGGAGGTTTCATTCAGTTGGTATCAAAATTAAAGTCTCAAGTCTGCATCTAAATTATGAGTTGCTTGCTTGTGAGAAATTTCCTAACTGGGACTGCTTCCAAAAGCACTTCACTGTAGCTTCATGGAATTTTCTCAACTGTTTTATTTGTTCCTTCTCCACACCTCTTCCCTGGTGCATAGAGGCACATCTGTCTGTTTTCTGCCTTATCAAGCATGCATCTACATCTGCGAGGAAAACCCCACTTCCTCGGCTAAAAACCTGTATCTGATTGTGGTAATAAAGCTCTACTTCCTCAGTTCAAAACATACATCAGACAAGACCAATTACTTCAAATGACTCATAGTAACAGGCAAGGCAATAGTCGTCTTTTCAAAGCCTTTGAACTTGTGCTGCTTCAAAGGTGTACTAAAATGTGGTTATGAGGCGATTGTCTAAAATTGCCAAATTACCAGTTTCCAAGCTTTGACATTTGTTATTTTGCATAACTAGACAAAGGAAATCAGTGTGATTACCTACCAGGAGGAAAGGGCCAAAAAAAAAAAAAAAAAGGCAGACAAAAAAAGGAGCCATGACATAGGTGAGAGGTGTGGGTGTGTGTGTGTGTGGGGGGGGCTATGATGCCTCTTCCACAAAAGGGACAGAAAAAGGCTTTAAGTTGCTATTGATAAAATTAGGATACTAACTTAAACCAGCAGATACTTTGCATTCTTACTCTTACTTTAAAAAGCATAATAAAAATGTATTATTCTCAGAATGATCAGCACATAGGATTTTTCTTAAAGGAAGCCCCTGTCCAGAAGTACGGTCTGATACTTTAAATTGTACACCAAATGCTTGTTTGTGTGTCTGAGATGTCAGCAGTGGTAAACAAACAGCGGCCAAAATGCATAAAATTGTCTGCAAGCTTCTTGGGGACTTGTGTGAATGGAATTTGTGGCCATACCTGTTCCCGTCTTTTCTTCAGGAGTGAATTTAGCCTGACTTTCTTCAAGGGAAGTATTTTCTATGTCTTTATTGCCTTCTGATCACACTTTTCAATAGCATAAAAGGCTTTTTATTTTACTCTTTGTAAACACCTTTAAATATGTCTATCTTCTTTATAAAACTTCTCTTGAGCACTGTAGCTTATACAGAGAGGGGTAGCAGAGTCTAATGGTTCTGGGCAGTTTCTCTAAGAGAAAGGTCTAAGAGTTAGACCTTTCAGATCTAATACTGCTTTTCTCCTTGCATTCAGCGGGAATACTTTGGACAGGTTACTTACTTCACTCTATTTTAGTTTCTGCATCCATGAAATGGGGATAATATGCTAGTACCTATGTCCATGGCTTGCTATATTAAATATATTAATATTTATAAAGTAATTCAGGGGCACCCGGGTAGTTCAATCTGTTGAACGTCCCACTCTTGGTTTTGGCTGAGATCATGATCTCAGCCAGGGTGGGACTGAGCCCTGAGTGGAGCTCTGCACTCATTGTGAAGTCAACTTTGGATACCCTCTCCCTCTCTGTCTGCCACTCCCTACTTGAGTGTGCTCATCCTCTTTCTCTCTCTCAAATAAATAAAATCTTAAAAAAAGGTATTTCAAATAGACCTGGCACATGGTAAGCATTATAGGTGTTTTGTGAAATATTTTTAAGAGATGAAATGTGTATATTTAACTTTTTAGAATTTGATTACATTGATAGCACAGTGATTTTGTTTTAAAAAGTGAGAAAATGTGATTGATGAGGATAAATTTTGAAGCCCGCTGCCTGAATCTAAGGAGAAGCCGTTGGTAGCTGAAACAAGCCAGCTTCCTTTGTAATCTGCACTACAGTGAATCACTAAAGCCAGTTAAAAGTCCTAGCTTAAAGTTCAGAGATCCTTACTGAATCTAGTGAACTAAGCCTTGACTCCAAATACCTTTGCTTATTTTCTTAGTCTGTCATCCCGATTAAACTAAGGAGCAAAAAAATCCCAACCTTTGAAAGCATACCCTTTCTTAGCAATAAATGAGCAATTTTGATGAAGCGATATTATTCACACTTTATAAATACCTAGCAGTCAGGCATGGTGCTACCAACCATTCTTAGAAATTTAGATCAAGAGAGGCAGCTTAGGTTATTTGGTTCAAGCCTCTCACTTTACAGAAGAAGAAAGAGACTTCAATGAAACAGACATACACAATCTGTCCAAGATCATAGTCAATTAGCAATGGATTTGGACAGTCCTTATGGAGAGTGTGACTTCTGGGTTCAGTTTCTAACTATCTCACTTCTACACCACTGAAGACATTTTAATCTTAGTTTCCTCCGCCCTGAAAAAGATAATGAGATAATATTTGTAGATGAGATAATAATTATAAAGCAATTAGCACATTGGCTGGCTGGTAACAAACTCTCAATAAGTTGAACTTATTTTCATTGTTGTTCATATTATTCCCTTGTCTTCCATCATAAGACCCAATACCAGATGTTAAAGTAAATGCTGGTCTCCTCCAATTGATTATAATCAAGTTAGACCCTATGTGATATGTCCCCCTTTGTAGTCTGTTCAACATAAGGTAGTTCACGAACGCGCATACGGTGCCTTAATTTTTTGGCCAAATGGCAACCGAGTCAAACTTTCATACTCATCTCTAAATATAGCCCAGACCCTGTAAATAAATCTGCAGAGTCAAGTTTTATCTTGTCCACTTTGTGTTATCCAGCTCTTGTACAGGAAATGGAGTGTATTTAATATTGATGACTCTGTATGTGTCATTTAATCGTCTCTATTGATTGGATTTCATCAGAGTGTGGGGCTCGGACGGAGCTTTGATTAGACTGTAAGGATTCTTTGCTGTTTTCTTTTACCCGACACCATATCAATGTACCTTCTGGTGTGATATCACTTTCACAATCAATATCTGAAAAAAAGCCGTGCACGCAGGCCTCCAGGAAGAGAAGTCCCTGCCTTTAAGTCTTCTCATACACATAGATTAAACCTCTCCAATTGAAAAAGGTTTATTGCGTGTTTTAGAGCAGGGCAGAGGAGAAGAAAGGACTCAAGGAGTCTCTGTAGGCTTCTCGTGCAATCTGTGCATCATTTTTTATTTAAAAGTGTCAAATTCTCCCTTTTAATGTTGGTTGACATTTGAGAATGGATCATTTTTATCAGTGAAATTTTACAGTTTCAATCCAGTGCTTTTTTTCCCTAGATGTAATAATAGTCTATAAATATATTATTTGGGCAAATTGATATCTTAGACAGACTATTCTTGTCCAAATTCATTTTGCATGGATTTTACTGCTGTGAAATGTCCACTGGGCCTCCCCAACTAATCTTCCACTGAAGCAAAGTTTATTTTTCTACTTGCCAAAGTTGTTCCACCATGAATTCACAGAGCTCAGGCTCTAGATTTAAAGAACACAAGCTAAGTAGCATTAAGCAGCAAATGTGTCTCTTTATACTAGGTTCATGGAGTTTGTGGTGGTGCCTTCATGCTGGCTATGGAAGGGGCTGGGATAAAATGCTTATTTATCTCTCCTTGGAAACATGGAATTTTCTCAGAGGTCAGCTGTCTGGATTGTGGTGGTCAAGGCTGAACTGAAACTGCTGGAAGTAGACGAGGCAATTTCGATGATTTTAGACTATTTTAAGTGTCCAAACCCTGGGGATTGGAAATAATACACTCTGTCTTGTGAAATGTAAATTCCCAATAGTGCAAGTTACCTGGCATCAACACACCCAGTGTTACCTCCTGAGATGGAAATTTTCTGCCACAGGGTGCTAGACATAAGTGGGTAAAGAACATGAACTCCATTCTTTACTACCGCTTTCCTTTTTCTTGTGGTCCCTCTTATTTCAGTAACTTTATCACATCCTCCTGCATATTATTTTACCATGTCTTATGTTCTTCTTCTTTTTTTTTTTTTTTTGTCTTTTTTGTAGAGAGAGAATGTGAACAAGGGTGGGGAAGGGCAGAGGGAAAGGGAGAGAGAGAATCTTCAGCAGGCTCCATGCTCAGTGAGGAATCCAACCCAAGGCTCCATCTCATGACCTTGAGATCATGACCTGAGTCAAAATCAAGAGCCAGACACTTAAGGCTGTGCAACCCAGGCACTCCTGGTCTTCCTTTGTCTTATATTACTTTAGAACAGTGCTTGACAAACTAAGGGTCATGAGCTAAACCCAGCTGCTTATTGTGTAAATAAAGTTTTATTAAAACACAGCCACACCCATTTGTTTAAATCTTGCCCACAACTGCCTTCTCTTTATAATGGCAGAGATGAATAGTTGCACAGAGACTCTATGGGCAGGAAAATCTAAAACATTTGCTTTCTGGGCCCTTGCAGAAAAAGTTTATAAAGACCTGTGTTAGAGCAACATGTTTTCATAGTGAAAGGACAAATTTATGTAGGACGAGTCGAAGGGAAATTCAGTTCCACCCCCAAATACCATCTTGTTATCTGGTAATAACTGTATTTTTTGTATCCCATTTCTAAAGTTCTAAGTATTGGACTGTCATTTCTATTGATATTTTCATATAATGTTCTCATTTTAGGAAATATTAACTTGTTCAAAACATACATCTGCACATTTTGCTATTGCATGTTCCCTGATGGCATCGTAAGTTAACCTTTAAAATATTTCCTTCTGTAGTGCCTGCGTGGCTCCGTGGGTTAAAGCCTCTGCCTTCAGCTCAGGTCATGATCTCGGGGTCCTGGGATCAAGCCCCACATTGGGCTCTCTGCTCAGCAGGGAGCCTGCTTCCTCCTCTCTCTCTGCCTGCCTCTCTGCCTACTTGTGATCTCTCTCTGTCAAATGAATAAATAAAATCTTAAAAAAAAATTTCTTTTTGTCTCCTCCTCTCCCATAAAATAGTAAAGTATGAGGTTGCCTCTGAAAAGAGAAGGTATATATTTTTATATATACATATTTTTCAAGTTTTGAATTTTGTTTTTTATAATCATGTGCACAAATATATTTTTTAATACACATTTTAAAATTAATCTTTCCAAAAAGTTTATTTCAGATCCTGGTGAATATATTATACCAAGTATAGACTTTTCTACATTTAGCAAAATATGATAACATGTAAAAGTCAGTTTGTAAAACAATATTTTTTACATAAATATATATATTTAAGCTTTTCCACATTTAGAATCAATGAACAACAGGCAAGAAAATTAAAATTTAGTTTAACTAAAGCAATGGTTCTCAGACATGACCTTTCCCAAACTGCTTTTGAATTTAATAGAAGTAACCACTATTTACTGAGTACTTATTAAGTATCAAGTGTTTAAGGAACAACATTTTAGTTATTCTCCCTGTCAATTCTGTGAGGAGGATTGGATATGAGAAGGCAAAGTCTTAGAATTCAAGTTACTAGAGAATCATAGGCAGGTCTATTTATTCTGCAGCTCAAGGTCCTTCCACACAACCAAATGCTTCTAACTGAGGGCAGGTCTCTGTGGCATGCAGACTTTAAATGCCTCTTAGAGACCACTTTCACTGCGGCTAGGATTCAAGGACAGAGAAACCAACACTCTTTTGGAAGAGCCCTAAGAGCTTTGATTAAACCACTGAAAATCTAATTACTACAAAGTTGGGGGGGAAAATGGTCATTTTGCTTTGCTGTAGTTCATTGGGGTTTGGAACCTTGGGATATAGGTGTCTTAAGCAATTCATGATAGAAAAGCAGGACCCCAAGTGAAGCTTTTATTTTCCAGAATCTGAGCACAGATTCAGGGTGCTCACCCTTCCGTGGCCAAGGGCTGCAGTCATCAGTGAAGATGCTACTGCTGCTGTCCTGTGTAGTGTCAGTGACTCCAAGTCATGGAAGCTTGCTCTTATGGGGCCCAGAGGAATCTGGTCTGAAAAAAATGGGGCCTTCATTCTTTCTCCGCTTTCCTGATTTAAGTTATACTTATGGTTAATTTTGCTAAAACTTGGTTCTGACCAGGTCACTTCCTTCCTTATCAACTTTTTAAAAACAAGGAATGAAGTTAAGATGCCTAGTGCTTCCAGGCAAGCATCTCCTAGGCTATATCTTTTCCAGCTTGTCTTCCTTCTGAAAGGGGAGAGGGAAATTGCCTGAAAGTCAGGAGTTTGAAGTTGGATGGCGGAAGTTGTCACCTAAAGACTACCAGCAATTGTGGATCATGGTCTTTGTTTATTGTTTGTTGGTTAAATTTTAAATCTTTCTGAAAGGGCCATTTTTTTTTTAGGCTGAATCAAAATAATCTCACTCTACTCAAATACCTTCATGATTAATGATAAAGATGGATAAGCACGATTACTTCTCTGCAGCTTATATCTTCTTCTGGAGAATATTATTTCTGTGCATGTAAACAGTCTTTGCTATATATCAGAGAGGTCATGCATATATGAGGTGTATGTGTGCGTGTGTGTGTCTAAGTTCTTGTTGATCAGACCCTGCATGTGATGAGAACCTGAAGACAGAAAGGTTATGAGAAAAGATCCTCACTGTAGGGTGGAGGTGGGACATAGAAAGGGGGCTGGCTAGAGTTGGGAGCTTGCTCTAGCCTGGGATGGGGATGATCTGATTTCAGATGAAAAACTCTAAGATGCCCTGGTATTGGAAGGAGAGTCAGATCCAGGTTCCGTGGTACCTGACACTCACACACTTTGGGGGGGCCCTCTAAGAAAAAAAAAAAGACACAAAACTAAAAACCGAAAATTAGGTACAGAGTCTTAGAAGAGATCTTCAGTCTTAGGTTTCCTCAGTTTCATAGTAAATCTGTTTCTGGCTGAACATTGTAACCTAATTTTCCTGTTGAGAACCAATGCCCTGGTGGGTAAATGAACGGTATCCCCAGGAGCCTGACTGTCAGACATCCTGGAAAGAGATAAAACTGAAGCTGTATCCTAGGCTATTTGAGAGAGAAAAATCTGTCTTCTCTCAGATCTCTGGAGGCTGGTCCAGATGCTAAGCTTCAGACACACTAGGAGTCTCCTGGCCACGGAGCTGAGCTGAGTTTTGTCACCTGGACAAAGACTGGGATCTAAGCAGGTTAGTGCCACATACAGACCCCAAGGCTGAATCTAAGCCTGCAGCTCTGAGAGCTGTTGCAAAGGAAACAATTGTGACTTGTACGGATTGTACGGATCTTTTCTGTCATTACCTTCAAACTTGAGAAGTGTTGGGATGAGGGACAGATTAACTTCTACTCTTTTGTGAAGAGTCCAGGGGGCAGCCTGTTTTGCACTTAGGATGTGTGGTAAAGGGAGGCATTATGAAGTGGTGGTCTTTGGAGCAGCAGCACCCTCAGAATCCCATGGGCCATAAAAGCAGGAATAAGACACTTTGGTGAGAGTCAAAGTATAGGAGGAACCTAATCCTGAGTGGAGAGGAGATACCATCTTGCAAAAAATAATTGTGGAACATGTGAAGGGGAAATGGGTTTCTGTTGGGTCTCTCACTAGAATTTGTGTACTTCTCAAATGCAACAAGATTTTTAGGAACAGGTTGTTGCTATCTGGTATACATACGGTCAAAACAAATAAACACTAAATACACATCACTATATTTCCTATCACTGAGCCTTTGCTCCTGAGTTCCTTTCTTTTTGCTCACCATCTGCTCTTCCGTAATCTGCTTTTGGTGAAATTGATCTGTTCTATGAGATCCAGCTCAACTGGCCATAAATTTCACTGATTCCCCCAATCATAAATGATCTCTCTTTTCTGAAGCATTTTGTCTTTCCCTCTTTTTATGGCCCTCTACTGTCACTTAGCAGTGTAGTTACTTTATGCACATCTAGATTAGCTTCTCTTGACTATAAGGATTAGGAAGTCACTCAGGTAATCTCAAATCTGTGGGTTTCTTTTTGCTTCTTGGTATTTGTAAAAGGCAAAAGGGCACACTGAAATCTCATTGGAGGCAGGGATAGCCTTAGAACTGAGCTTCCTAGATGTAAACAAAGTTGGGAAGCTATATGAACCTATACTGTTGTGAGTGTGGCAGTCGGCTTCATAAACTGGTGGATCCTGATATCATACACACCTTGCAGAAAGGAACCACAACTCATTCATCTTCATGTAGTAGCAAGTAGAACTGCAAACACAGTGAGCGGGGAGCATTAACCACATGGTGAACAGATGGATTGAAGGTTGCCAGGGTTGCAGAGTCAATGTGTCTCTTAGAAGGAGATACCATTTTGATAGCAGACTGAATGAACTTAGTTATCCACACATTATAATTATACTTCCTCCCTCAGTTCCTCTACTCTCCAGAACTGCAATCTTTCCACTGAAAACTTTGTCATTATGTATTATGACAAGGCTTAGTCTCCAGACTTTCATATTCCAATCTTCATCTCAGTTTGTGTTTCCCTTAGAACAAGACTCTTGGCACATAGTAGGCTCTCAATAACTGCTGAATGAATAGGTGGCTAGAAGATACTTATAATAGCCTTCAGCACACACATTGTAAGCCACCAGCGCCTGGGGATTTATTTCCCCTTCAGTTTGTTTTTCACTAAGAGAAAGAGGGGGGTCAGGATTCTTTGATGAATGACATATTTCTTTCTTTATACAGGTACATTGACTGTTCAAAAAAAAAGTACATAGCTGTATTGAAAACACAGCTCTATGACTCATGAGAGCTACTTTATGATTTGACTAAATTGATTTATGGAGAAAAAAATGAAAGAATAAAAAGATATTGTTGAATATTAAATAACTACCTTAAATTGAATTGAATTCTTGGAGAAGATATGAAAGCTCTGCATCTGGGATCAGGATGGGTCAGAGGGGAGGCTTGAATCTTTAGCTGATTTGCTGAAGAAAAATAAGGAGTGTGTGTAGTATGATGTGAAGAATAATCCTGAATTGGCATGAGCAAGAAAGGTAGGATTTGCCTGCTTCTTTGAACATAAGTTCATATCCTTCACGTTCATTATACTGTAGACCATTAAGCTATTTTATGGGCAAGGGAGAAGTTCAAGTACAGCACAAGTTGCCAAAAGGATTATGAAGTTCATTTTGATTGATCAATAATTAACTGTACCTTGTGAAATTACAGGCTTGACTAACTGCGGAACGTATTGTAGTGAACAGCCCAAGCTGCCAGAAAGAACAGAGAAGACATAAGAAAAAGCGATAGAAACCGAAACATCTGTCCCCTTTATGCTGCAAGAGCTGGTAGCCAAGATCTCGCTGTCTCCTTCTCTATCTAAAGTACAAACAGCATAAAGCAGGGATTGGATTGATATGGGATACTACAGAAGATGTTTGCTTATAATTATTTCTAGCACTTTTTTGAAGCTCAGGGATAAAACATTTCCAATTATTCATCAAGCTCTTGGAACTCATGGGCCTCTATAATAGGGATTTAGCAGAACAACAAATAGCACGCAAGGATACAGATGAAAGGGAGGAATGTGAGGGGATTATTAGCATAAAAAAAGCAAATGACTATTTGATGGAATTAGAACAATACAGGGAGTCAGAGAGAGATGGAAAAGTAATGCTAATTGATAAATATATAGATGTTTAGCATTAATGTGAATTATGACATGGCTGTGAAATGAATAATACCTGTTATTTTCTTTTCACATGTGAATACACACACACATACACACATACATACATATACACACACACACATGCACGCACACACACACTACACACACACCCACCTTTTGAAAGATAACTTTCCAGATGATGTATTTTGTATTGTCTTAGTGACTCTTAGGAATGCTACCCACTTTCTTTAGACTATTGATAGTTCCAATTCTTAAAATATTGGTGGAAATCCATTTTACTAATATGCGACAACCTTGGTTTATCCAGAATACATGACTTTTTATTATTCATTTATAGTTTATTCTTGCCTATTTCTTAACAGGTGTTGAGTATTGCCTAACTCAACAAATGTTTAACATTTGGGACAAATGTTAAAACCTAACACACAGCATAAGACTGACTATCCCTGCTTCTGTTCTGTAATTCTTGCACATGCTTTTCCTGTGTTAGGACTGAGAAAAGTAAAATCTTCTATAGATAATAGTAATCTTAACACAAGTATGCTTTAAAATTTGCATTTGGCAGATATTTAAATGTTGGGTGGTCTCAGAGTAAAAGGGAGAGAAGATGAAATTCACTTTCTAACTACATATAGCTGAGCCATCATTTCGACAGTATACTTCAGACCAGGGGATAGATAGCCTTTCGAAAATATATTGACTGTATTTTTTTTTTTTTAGTTACCTCTGATTACATAAAATATTTCCATTTATTTTTTTAGTAAAATAAAATACTTGAATAAAAAAGTACAAAAGAAATATAAAATAAATGACAAGATCTCTAAGACTCTTCTATTTTCCCAAACTACAAGAACCCACCGAGTTGTGCCATTCAGGAACGTTGATGAGTCCAGTGGCCCATTCCACCATACCACTGTAGATTCTCTTGGTCTCAGCATGGCCTTTAGAAGGCAGAGAGTTGTTCAAAGATAAGGTCTTTGAGGTCCTATGTAGTTTTTTTATTTTTTTTTAAACTCCGTCATATATATAGCTCAAATTTTAGTTTGAGTCAGAAATAGTATACTTACTGGAGTAGTCAAGCATGTTAAAACTCATGATGGCATACCATAATAAAATAAATCAGTTTTGCTACCTAGTAATGTTATGCTTTAAAGGATTTAGAGAGTTAAATTTGCCGCTTAAGAAGACACAAGTTTGTAAATTAAGATATATCTTCCACAGATATCATATTAATAATTATTAACACTACACATCTGCATAACTGTAGTTTTAAACACAAGAACCATTTCTGGTCAGTGTGTAGGGGTAAATCAGTACAAAATATAAGCTACTATAGGATCCCGAAAGAACAGAGACTTTTAGAACACCAGACAAGTCGATAAACACATATGTATGAAATAGGATTCCAACATTTTTTGGAACAGAGGAAGTATTTACAAAGAGAGAGGAGAAACAAAGATGAAAAGGTATCTAGTCATTTTCTGCACATATCTCTCCTGGAACTGGGAGTAGGAAAAATATTTCAGTTTTATACTGATATTCTTATGGCTTTTGAAATTATTTATTTACATTATACTAAAATAAATACCACAATAAAGTTTTTGTTTCCTATGATTTAAAGAAAAGTAAATGTTTTATGACCAGGATTTAAAGTTACGTTTGTGACTGCAAATAATTCTTAGAAATGAATATTTCCCTGTTTTGCTCTTACACTAAACAAATCTGCAGCATGTTACTTTAAAAATGAAATAAAGCTTGTGTTCATAGTGACAGTCAATAACACTACAGCATAGTAATCAATTGCTATTTGTAGCAGCAGGACTAGCAGTGGGGGCAGATCAGTGCAAATTACTGTCACTGTGTGCTGTCATGTATGCAGCCAGCCTGTAGAACCCAAGACAAATGATGCCCTATTCAATGAAATGAGACAGTAGTTAGTCATACCTGCACAACAGCAAAGGAATGTGGGCTGGCATCAACTATAACAGGAAAGTGGATATAAATTTAAAACACTGATAGGTAAGAAAAATAAATTAATCCAGCTAACAGTTCTGCTCCCAAGATTCAAAGTTAAATGCTCATACTTTTTTCTATGAGCTAGAAATTGGTGGATTACAGGTGTCTAGGGATCTGCAAAAAGGTTAGATGGCTTTTTAGTGAACACCAGAGAAGTCTGTGCTGTAGTTTATGCCAACATTGCAGAGAGATGACTCTGAAACCAGATTATTGAGTGTAAATCACTTGTTATGGCCAATTCTAATGACAAATTTAAATGGTAATTTATTTCTCATACAAATAAGTAACAACCAAGAGGGGGAACAACCATGTTTGTCAATATCATTGATCATTGAACCACTTTTTTAATGAAATCTTGTTTATTTTTATATTTAATCCAAAGAAAGAATGGAAGTCTCTGGTCCTATCTTTGAGAAACCTGTAAATCTTTTTAGCAAATCAAGCAGGTAATTTTGAAGCCAAAACTACTGACTTTTTATCTTTGTCTCTTTGATGAATCAGGCCATTCACCTTCTCTTTTGAGGGCAGGTAATACAGAGAGGTAATACAGGGAGTGGAAGGGAGAGGGAAGGAGTATATTTGACTCTGCAGAGGAAACAAGTTGAGCGAATGGATAACATAGGAATCCCTCCATTTTTAACATTTTCCAGTAGTTAATTAGGTTTGCCGAGAGGTATATTAACTCACTCAGGAGAAAAATACTTCAAATGTTACTTTGAATGGAATCAGGACCAGCTATGTAATTTACTGCACACTGTATCAAACAAATCTGGGGTGCCCCTTGTTCAAAAATAATTAAGAATTTCAAGACAACAACAGCAGACCATTAAAGTGAGGGGCCCTTCTAAGTGTGGGGACTCTTGCAACTACTCAACTTGTACACCCATGAAGCCAGCCTTTGATGGGATAGTTTATATTCCTACACTTCAACCTCACCACAAACACTAGTCCAGTTGAGTTTATGTTTCTTAATCAACCCTCGACAAATTGATCTCTAAAACAAAGATTGCAAGCTGATAGCCTGCAGGCTGAAGTCGGCCCAGAGATATATTTGGTCAACCTGATGGGTGACTATTATGGGTCAAGACTGAGTGACAGCTGACCCCCTTAGAAGAGAATTCCTCTCTCAGTCCCCGTTATTTCTTGTTCTTTTACAATGAGCCATTTCACCCTTTACATTATCTGCCTAGCCCCTGTTAACATTTGAGTTTGCCTCCCATAAAATGGCTGTGAAAATCTTTAGCGGCGTTCCCTGCTCCTAATAGCAGTGCAAATAATAGTAGTAAAAGCATCATGCTGATAAAGCTTCATGGATCTTAAGAAAATATTAGTTAAAGCACAGATAAGTTAATAGTATTGATGAAATGCATATTCTATAAACTATGCTCTGAGGAAAAATTTGCATTAACTCAGTGCCCCCTTTAATGAAAACCTGTTAGGAAAAAATGCCACTTTCCACTTCACCCTGTTTCTTTCACTTATCTATATGGAAAAACCTCAAAAATTCACTTACCAATACGCTGAACCATTTATAATTCTGAAATCACATTAAAAGCAAGTAACGAACACTGAGGGGGATGGAGGGAGAAACACTTAAGTACAATTAAAATAAATTGAAATGACCCTCAGAAGCAAACTGTGATGAATGAAAAATAGTAACTCTCTTCTCAAGTGAAATGACTTTCTCAAATATGCCTAAAATATGTACATTATTTAGAAATGTGACAATTCACTTGATTGTTAAACACACTGGCAATGAATTGTAGTTTCCCAAAAAGGAACCAAAAGACCTGAAAAATAATGCATTTAAGATTTAAGAAAACATTGCCAAATACGACTGTGATTTCAATACAGTGACTTCTTTATTGATACCCCATGTTATTAATGGCTTAAGTATATAACTGTCTTATAACTCCATCATGGGCAGAATTCGAATACAAACCCAATGTACACTTTTATTGGTTTCAAGCTGCTAGATTATTTTCTAGATAGAAAGTCTACGCTGATTTAATTGTGATTAGACTTACCTTCCGGATTAAGCTCACATATAAGAAGATGAACAAATCCTAGAAGGTTTCTTTTTTTTTTTTAAATCATCATGTCTGACTATTCCTTCAGCTTCCCAACTAATGAAATGAAAAACTTAGTGTAAACTTTGTTTGGTTTCTTCTGTATTTTACTGATAAAAACTCTTTACCTTGTTTGAAGCATTTTGGAAAAAAAAAGAATGCACCTTGAGTCAAGCTTATGCCACCATTAGCCAGTCTTTCTGAGGTTGCAGGTCTATATGACTTCATATTGTAGTGTTTTTCTTTTTTTTTTCTTTTCTTAGTTCTGCTTCTATACCCCAAAATTTAATTTTACTCAAAGAAATTTTTGCCATGTAAATCATCATGGATTAGAACTATATACAGGAGACTGTTTTTAGAATATTATTGGTATTTACCCAGCAGAGAACAGATAGGGCTACTACTACCATTATTATAACTTTCCAGGAGATGTCTTTTTTTAATAATGAACATGTGTAAGGACTTTGGCTTTTTCTGTTTGAAATATTTACCATAGAGCTCAAACATTAAACTAGGTTAAACTAAGTAAGTAGGTAAACTGTGTTAGAGGTGGGATTTGTTTTTTTCCAAGCAGAATAAATTTTGTCGCAGAAAATATTTCCCAGGGAGAACTCTATCTCATGAGAGTGTGATTCCCTTGCCCCAGGGGACTGTAACACCAGCACCACTTGCCCATTTTGGGGTTCTTTGCTCTTCATGAATGTTGTCTAGATATTATTTACACTCCTTTCTTTATTGTCATTTTTCTACATTGATCTCCTTTTACAATTGGTGAATTCCATATCATTTTTTCGGTAATATTAACACATCCCTTAAGGAAGATATACAGTTTATGGAAACATAAATAAGATTTAAACTTGACAACAATGGATTAGCACTAAATGGAAACATGATTTGCATACCCTCTATCATATGTAGAACCATCTGGAACAAAATGGGTCAGGGATGAGGCTGACTTTGTAATCCTGTGGTTGACTAACACACACATTCACATGCCTGATAAGTGTCAGGGCAACAAATTGCACATGTACTTAAAGGCTCCAGCTCTTCCTATTGTGCCATACTGTCTTTCTCCAGGCCCTATGGGTTATAAGCCTCTGTGCTTTAAAAGACTTATTAATAAATAACCTACATGATACTTTTGAGGATTTTTTAGCTTGTGTTTGAGGCAGAGTTTATAGAACTGGGAATTCAAAATAAACATGGTTGTAATTTCCCTCATGATTCCAAAACAAAATTAAAACTGGAATCATTTTTGAATTCTAGGTTCTTAGGAAAGAAGCAAATACCATATAAACAAGTTTGATAACAGATTTTCTTTGAAATGACTTTTCCATGGTATCAAGGAATCTATTCAGATTGCATACAATTGCCTAAAGTGGAAATTTAATCGAATCTTTTGAGTCATAAGATAAATCCAGTCTTTTTTTATATTTTTAGGTAAAGAGTATTTTTAATATTAAGTTTAATTATTTGAAAACCAGTTATTCATTCAACAAAGTGTGTGAAGGAATAGTATACGTACAACAATGGAATGATACGTCTTCTCCTCAATTTGCTTATAATGATTAATAAAGTACCTGTGTAATATTTCTAAGTTAACAAAAATATTAATTATATAGTTCTGCATACCTTTTGGACACACAGTAGTATAAAACACTAAAAATAAGATGGGAAAAAAGTCTCACATTCAGATATATTAAATAACAGGTACAAATACCAATCTCCTGACCACTTCATATATGGAGTTTCTTTTGTGTGTGTATATTTAAAAAATAAAATACAAACTCAGTGTTATAACAGCTTTGTTGATTAACTAATTGCGTGATCTGTAATTTCATCACAATCTATCCAAGTACTATAAACATCAGTTATTTTTGATGTTCTTCCTATGTTTTCTGCAAACTCCCATGTGAAATATATAACAGTATATTGAACTCCATTGTTTATTGATAACCCTGTTCCTTATAAATATAGAAAAAAAAACCCTAGTGGAGCCCATTTATTTTATGTAGCATGTATATGATGAAGAGCATATCAAGAATTTTTTTCCAAGAATTTATTTATTTGACAGAGAGAGAGCAGAAGCAGGGGGAATGGCAGGCAGAGGGAGAGGGAGAAGTAGGCTCCTGTGCTTCAGGGAGCCTAATGTGGGACTCTATCCAAAAGACCCTGAGATCACGGCCCAAGCCAAAGGCAGATGCTTAACTGACTGAGCCACCCAGGTACCCTATCAAGATTTTTATTAAAATAGAAACTCACCTTGAAAGTTTGTCTGCATTGTTGACAGTATGCTCACAACTGTTGGTTCCAAAAAACATTGTGAAGAATTATAATGATCTGAATTGTAAGAAATGCATTAGCATTAACAAAAGGTGGTGAGAATCTCTGGTTTTAATTTGCAAACCCTTTTTTTTTTTAACCATTTCATGTCCTTTTTTTTAAAGATTTTATTTATTTATTTGTCAAAGAGAGAGAGCACAAGCAGGGGGAGCAGCAGGCAGAGGGAGAAGCAGGCTCCCTGCTGAGCAAGGAAGCCCAATATGGAACTCAATCCCAGGACCCTGGGATCATGACCTGAGCTGAAGGCAGATGCTTAACTGAATGAGCCACCCAGACATCCACCATTTCCTGTCTTTATATTGGATTTTGTCACATGGAGAGATATAGTCTTATATGGAAATAATGAGATTAATTGGGCAGCAGCAACATGAAGTGAATGTATCTAAGAGTCAAGATTTAATTAAATAAAATATGTTTGACATATTTTTTACTAGGAAAAAGAAAACTAAATGTAATCCATTTTACTAACATTATACTATTTAAAATTCTTATTACTAAAAATTTTAAGAAGACTGTCAAAAAGTGTATTGTGCTTTCCTGTCTTGAATGATGGTGGTTTTTTAAAAAGTCTCAAAACCAGACATTAAGGAGGAGAAACCAGAAGCAAAGGAAGGTTGGTTGCCAGAGGAAAAGTTAAGAATAAAAATCAGAGGGGAGGGCGCCTGGGTGGCTCAGTCGTTAAGCGGCTGCCTTCGGCTCAGGTCATGATCCCGGGGTCCTGGGATAGAGCCCCGCATAGGGCTCTCTGCTCTGCAGGAAGCCTGCTTCTCCCGCCACCATTCCCTCTGCTTGTGTTCCCTCTCTCGCTGTGTTTCTGTCTGTCAAATAAATAAAATCTTTAAAAAAAAAAAAAAATCAGAGGGGAAGCCTGGGTGGCTTAGTCGATTAAGCAGCTGCCTCTGGCTCCTGTCATGGTCCTCAGGTCCCCGGGTCTTCTTGCTTCTCACATCGGGCTTCTTGCTCAGCGGAGAGCCTACTTCTTCCTCTACCTCTACCTGCTGCTTCCCTGCTTGTGCTCTCTCTCTGACAGGTAAATAAATAAAATCTTAAAATAAAAAAATAAAAAAAAAAAGAATAAAAATCAGGGCCAAAATGCCCAAGAAAGGAAAGACCCATTACATATGAAACCCTGTGTTTTGGGGGGGGTGGGGAATCAGCTCTTATTCCCAATCCAAGGAAAGCTATTTACATAAGGAAATGTCCAGCAGTTAAATCTAGGGTTGAAATAATAAAGGAGATGGTTCTTGCTATGGTCACAAGCCAGCTGGTGAGTTATGAGAATGGTGGCACCCAAGTGTTCAAATTTGTCAATATGCCTAGTTAGTACCCAATTGAAGATGCGTCTCAAAAGCTGTTGAAACAAGGACGTTTGGGTGGCTCAGTGGGTTGGGGCCCCTGCCTTAAGCTCAGGTCAGGATCTCAGGGTCCTGGGATTGAGTCCTGCATGGGGCTCTTGTTCAGCAGGGAGCCGTCTTCCCCTAGCTCTCTGCCTGCCTCTCTGCCTACTTGTGATCCCTCTCTCTCTGTCAAATCAATAAATAAAATCTTAAAAAAAAAAAGTTGTTGAACCACTGCAAAACAAACGAACAAAAATTAAAAGATCCTTTCATCAGCAGGTGAAAAAACTAAAAGATAGTGCTGCATCCCAGACCATTCTGTTCATCCCCACTCGTTGTCACAGAGGCAAAAAGGTGGTTTTCCTGAAGCTGTTGCATCGGCTTGCTACTTGTGAATGGATGTCCTGCCCTCGGTTTAGTTTCTTTGTGTTGAACCCAAAACAAATTTGTTAATGCCACCTCCACCAAAACTGATATGAAAATCCCCCAAAAATCTCATTGATGCCTCCTTCAAAAGAAGCTGCATAAGCCCAGCCACCAAAAAAGACGAGATCTTTAACGCAGAAAAAGAGAAATACCAGGTTACAGAGCAGTGGGAGGTCTATCAGAAAGCTCTGGACTATCAACTTACGCCAAAAGTCAAAACTGCCCCTCAGCTCCACAGTATCTGTGTCCCAAGTTCTCTCTCCCAAATAGAGATTATCTTCATAAATTGGTGCTCTCTATTTCTAACAAGGAATTAAAATAACTGAAACATTAAAAATACAGTAGTGCTTTAAAAACCATTTACACCAGCATTTGTTTCCAGTTCAATTCCTTTAGCTTAAGATTTTTTGGTACACAAAGCAATATTATGTTTAACCAAAAATAAAATTTATATTATAACCAGTTTTTCAAAATATTTTTAATTAGATAATATTTTTTTCATTGATAAATTTGGTTCCCCATGCAAATTATAACTACCAGGTAATGAAAGAGTACTGTTTGTAAAATAACTGTTCAATACAGTAATACTAATTCAATGGTCAATTAGTATTATTTTTTTCCCAGAAATAAAAGTGATTTTTAAAAATACAATACTGGCTAGTTAAAGTCATAATACTATTGGCATATATGGAGTTTTCAATAAACCTGGATTTTATTTTTTATTTATCATATAACAGATGATCTGAATATAAAGACTAGCAATTTGAAAAGACATTGATTCCATTTATAGACATAAGAATAGACACTAATAGATAAAATGTATATCTCCATATAAGAGGAGATCTATGTTTTGTTTTTTAATAAGTATTAGTTACATTTCTCTTGGTTTGGGGAAAAATCTAGATTCCATACAGTATAGATAGAGTCCTTGGAAAAAAGAATAATGCCTGACTAATGGAGAACTCTGAGGGAGAAGGGACTGCCTAATATTTAGGAAATTGTCAGAACTACCACAGGGTTAGTTTTTAAGTGTTCCAGTTTGAAAACTTAACAACCCTGAAGAAAACTTAACACGAAAATTGACAACCAACTATCCTAACATAAGAAAAGTGATTCATTTCTTGAAGATGCCCATTGAGATACTTTGCGGGCACTTAAGATTCATCAAATTGTAGCATTTATAATATGGGAAAATAGCCTTCAAAAATAATCCTTCCCTTAAAATGGTGGCAATTGCCAAGGGCCTAATATAATTTGGCAAAAAGTGCCTTGTGTACTTCAATCAAGAGCTGATTTAATCTTATTACAAAAACTATAATGGTTTATTGAACTCCTATCTAGTCTCTATTGGTCTAGTCTTGTAGATGGAAAATTACTTCCCCTTTTTGTTCTTTTATCTTAAGATGTTTTGGAAAAGGAAATTAAACTTTAAGTTATCAAAATAATGTTGTAGTTGATTGAAACAACAAGAAAACTTTGAAGTTAAAGTAAATTATTTGGAGAATGTCATGAGGCTTCCATGCAGCACTTAAATGTTTCATGCCAATTATAATGGGGGCACTCTTCTCGCAAAATAGGGAAATAGTATTTGTTTTCTATTAGCTTTGACATCTCCAGAAAGCTATCCTGCACACAATAGCATAATTCATATGGTACCACTGTTCAACACAACAATAGTTGTACATACCTATTTGAGAGACTGACCAGCTAAAAATAGGTAACTTTGATAAACATTTATACTGCAAAATGAAAAAAAATGCATTAATTAAAGATTCTATAAGATGTGTATATCACTGAAGAATTTTGGAGAGATAATAAAAAAGAAGCTATAGAAATTGAATGTGAAGGGAGTGTGAGTTTTGAGATTTCCGTAAGAGGTTATCCCTAGCTTTCCTTCTGTGCGGTGAGGGACTTGAAGAATGACTGATTAATAGAAAAGATCCTGGTGAGCTTAGATGTCTTTGCACACAATCTTTAAATCCCCAGGGTTGGCTCACTAAGCTCTCAACTTCAGTCACAAAACTGTCCTGGTCTTTGGAACAAATCTGACTCCTAGGCGAAAAAATATGGTATCTCAGCATCAAACAAATATTTTTATTTGGAATATATGCCTCCCATAACTATGCTTAAGATTTCCCTGAAATTATACCTGTGGCTGTATTCCACATTCTGGGAGCTCAGTACTTGTCACACAAGAATACCCATGCCATTCCCTCTGTGACAGAAATCTTTTCTCCCCTTAGTGTTTAGAGATATGTTCTTGAACCTTAGTCATTGTGGCTAGATTCCTGCTACTAATTCTTGTATCTACTGATCCTGATAAGCTCTCCACTTTGAATTTTGCCTACTTCATGAGAAATTCATTGTTTTTTATCACTGAATCACTCAGATATGATTAACTACCTAAAAAGTATTATTTGAGTCCTCAGTGGGTTCCAGAATCTGTGCTAAATATAGGGACATAGTAGTGATAAAAGAGATTGTGTTTTCTCTCTCCCTGGAGCTTACCAGCTAGTGGGCAAAGCTGGCATTAGACATGTGATCAGAATAGTGATGGGTGTTGCAAAGAGCCATGACAAAGGGCTATGGATGTGTGTGTCCAGATATTTAGCCTAATCTGGAAGATTCAGGAATGACTCCTGGTGAAGCAATGTTTAAGCAGAGATCAGAAATAGAAATTAGCTAAGTGAACCATACAGAACATTTAAGCAGAAGCAAACACGTATATAAAGATCAAGCAGCATAAAACTACGGTGGACTAGAGAAAATAAAAAAATAAAAAAATAAAAGAACATGGCTGGACTATGAATGCGACTGCACCTGCTTGAAATTTTTCTTATTACTCAGGAACTTGCATGATTACCTGACTGCTTTATTTCCACTTATGTCCATTCCACTGTTCCTATTACCTTGTTAT
Source organism: Procyon lotor (assembly GCA_028646535.1). Taxonomy (NCBI): domain Eukaryota; kingdom Metazoa; phylum Chordata; class Mammalia; order Carnivora; family Procyonidae; genus Procyon; species Procyon lotor. Next base: position 72,775,778 of record CM053605.1, on the reverse strand, counting down.
CTAAGACCATGGTATGAATATAAGGTATCTTTAAGGGTAATCAGCGGAGAAACAGGAGTCAAAAACAGACTGTGGTGAGAAGCTAAATTAGATGTTCAGAGTGAGAAGTACATCAGTGGATTAAATTTGCTGTGGGTTATGTTCTATTGAAAAAAATAGCAGTTGACCCTCATTGTGAGGGATAGAGTGGGCAATGCTGAGGGTTTAAGAGAACTCACCATTAGTGAGGTTAGACCTTGGTGAGCTGAAGCAATCAGAGAAATGAATAGACAAAAATAACTGTTTCCAGTTATATCTTTGTTTGGAACAGAATGTTCACATTTAAGTTTAATATGTGTTTCTAAATTTATTCTTAACATCTTTTTTCACTTTTCTTTAAAAGTTAAGAATGTCATTAAAATGTGGAGCTCAATCACGTAATACTATTTGGGCATTTTTGATTGTGATATTTAGATGAATAATTATCTTGTACACATTATGGGTGACAGCAATGGGACTCCTTGTCACCAGTCTTCTTTGTTCAGAAGCAGGAACAAGTGAGCGCACACTGTCACTCTGTGCTTATGCACTTAAGTTCTCCAAACCAGCAGAGAACAAGATATGAGATGCAAGCGTGGAGTTGCTTTTTCAGGTCTTCTCCAGGATTTCTGGGGTGAGACAGAGGATACCGCCTGGGACAGATGGGAGTTAGAGAACAACAGTGTGATTCAAATCACTAACGTGGACAGAAAGAGTTGGTGGAGGCTAGAATAGGATGCATATTAAGGAGGGAGAATAAGTTTGTCTCTGCCCAAAGCCCAGCTCTCATCTTGAAGACTTCATGGTTATTTGATATGTGTGATCGTTTTAGCTTGCACAGACCTGTTCCATATTTGAATAGACACAACTTAAGTCTTTTTTCTAATCAGAAGGCTGATGAGTGAGCTCAAATACCAAATTCAGGAGTAGTGGAGAATTCATCAAAACATTTCCACAAATTTGAATCAATCTGGGCCTCTCCGGTTTCACCTAAAGGTTATTGTATATAAGCTTTCATATGTGAGAGAATCACAGATACCACTCCAAACCTCTCCTTGAAGGTATAGCAAGAAAGGTTAGGTTAAGAAAAAAAAAAAAAAGAGGTAAGGTTAGGCAGCCTCCAGCCTCCAAAATGACCCCCACTGATCCTTGTCTCCTGTTGTGTGTGCCCTTTTGTAGTGAACTCCCTCTGAGTGTGGGTAGACCTAGTGACTCACTTCTAAGAAAAAGAATATTGCATAGATGTTGGGATATTTCTTATAAGACCAAACACACAATTAGCCAGCAATTACACCATTGGGCATTTATCCCAGAGAAATAGCAACTTCTGATCAAACAAAACCTGCACGCAAATGTGCAGAACAACTTTAATCATTATAGTATAAAACTGGCATTAATCCAGATGTCCTCCAACAGGTGGATGGGGACACAGGCAGTGTCATTTACTTACCACGGAATACAAGATGGCAGGAACAAAGCTATTGACATAAACAATTTGGATGAATCTCCAGAAAATTATGATGAGTAAAAAAGTCAACCACAAAAGGCTGCACACTGTATGATTCCAATTATATAATAATTTTGAAAAGACAAAATTATAGAAATGACCAGATTAGTGGGTGTCAGGGATTAGGGAGAGAGTAGGATGGGGAGAAAAAAGTGGGTCTGATTATAAAAGGACAACATAAGAGATAACTGTGTTGATAAAACCACTCGTTATGTTGAATGTGGTGGTGGATACAAAAACTTACACAGATGATAAAATTGTGATGAATTCAATACACAGGCAATAAAGTACAAGTGAAACTGCAGAAACCTGAGTCAAATTAGCGGATTATGTCAACATCAATAATCTGGATACGATATTTCACTGTAGTTTTGTAAGACATTACCATTGGGGAAACTGGATAAAGGGTACTACCATGGGATCTCTCCAGGGAATCTTACAACCACATGTGATTCTACAGTACAAATTTCAATAAAAAACTGATGAGATGCCTCTTTTGAGAGCAGTTTAAAAGAGACCTGCTATTTCTCTCTGTTTCTTGCTGTCTCTCTCTTTTTTTTTAAAGATTTTATTTATTTGACAGAGAGAAACACAGCGAGAGAGGGAACACAAGCAGAGGGAATGGTGGCGGGAGAAGCAGGCTTCCTGCCGAGCAGGGAGCCTGATGCGGGGCTCGATCCCAGGACCCTGGGATCATGACCTGAGCGGAAGGCAGACGCTTAACCACTGAGCCACCCAGGCGCCCCTCTTGCTATCTCTTTTTATCTCTGTCTCTCTCTCTTAGCCCTTGCTCTGGAGGACACCAGGTGCTGTGTCGTGAGTAGCCCAACGTGAAGGCACATACACCAAAAACATGTATCCCCAGCCAACAGCCAGCGATAGCCAGAGTCCCATGAACAGCTACGTGAGTCATCTTAGAAATGGATCTTCAGAGGTCTGCCAACAGCCATGTGAATAAGCTTGACAAGATGCTCCCTCAGTCAAATTCTGGGGTGACTGCAGCCCATGCCCATAACCTGAATGCAACCTTATGAGTGACCCTGAGCAGAGGCGCCCAGATGAGCCCAGTTAGGATTCGTGGGCATAGGAACTGTGAGATAATGAATAATTGTTTTAAGTGGCTGAATTTGGGGGTAGTCTATTAAGCAGTAGAGGATAACTAAGGGAAAAAAAACAACACATGACTGCCACTGACAGATCCTAAAAGTTGTGTTCATTAGGTTTTCATTGTCTGACAGGATGGCAGGGTGCCCATTCTCCCTCTTCTCTGCAACCCCATGTCTACAAACAAATAAGCAAACTGCAGCCCCATGGGAGAGGTCTGTCTGCTCCAACCCTACTCCATTCTGCTGTTGGCCTGCAAGGCTGACAGGGGTCGCTCCCCTGCTCCTTGGTTTCTGGGGTTGGTTCAGTGGGAAACAGTCTCAGGAGACTGGAGGGAAGGGGAACGTGAAGTTAGGTTCCTATTTTTTGGTTCCGTTCCTGAAAGGTTACCTCGAGCAGGCTATCTGAAGTATCCATTGACTGAAGTTCCACCCTCTTTAGAGCAGCCTGGGGGCCTGACTCAGGACTCTCCCTGTTCTGTTCTGCTCCTCTCAGGTCCAGGGTGAGTAATGTCTCTGGTGCTGTCAATACTGAGTTCTTGCACTATCTGGCCATTGCACTCCCAGCCTATACCTCTGTAAAGTCACTGGCCGTGTATCCCACCTTCACACGGCCATCTGCTACTTACTGAGACTCATTGGTATTTCCATCTGACTCCCCTTACTCTTCTCTCCCCTTTATCTATCTTTGGGCCCTTTCCTTCCACCGAAAGACCTGTTTTTCCTTTGCTTTTTTTCCTGGCTTTACCCTGGTGTTCTAATGTTAATTGATTCGGTTTCCCCAATTTTCATTCAGGTCCCAGAATTGAGCACCACAAAAAGTATTACTTAGAAGGCAGGAATGAGCAAGCAGTCGCAAAACCATTCTTGTTTTGATCTAGGGCCACCTTTAAAGTTGCGCAGTTTTTGCGTGGCAGAAAAATCTCGACAAAAGGAGCAACTGAGGGTTAAAATCTAGACTAAACTGTGCTCCACCTGCCAGATGTTGGGGTGGGGCAGCGCTTGAGTCAAGAAAGTGGCATGTGTAATTTCTTCTAAAGACACCTTCTGCTGACCATCTCGAGCTCCCAGAGGACTCCTTCTGCTGCCTGAGGTGGGGGTGGAATCCTCTTTCTAAATAGCACCAAGAGCCTTCTATGCTCTTCATGGCTTTGGCTCTCTATGCTTTGGCTCTGTCACACTAGGATCATCATATATAATATCCCTAAAATATGCACTAGGGCAGAATTCCTTCAAACAAATGAGTAGAGTTTTTGGATCAGGCTGTGTGCTTTTTACTAATAGGAGGCTAAAGGAGACATTTGTATTCTGCTTTGGTAAAAAATAACCGCTGTGTTTCCTTTTGGTTGGCAAATTTTCCTTTATTTGTAATAGCCCTGTACTCATCATCTATCAGATTTCTGTAGCATATTGAATGGCCACCAACATGATTGGGTTTCAATGAAAACAAGAAATTAAACCATAAGGTAAGATATTTTCAAAGCTAATTTGGCATCTCGGTTTCGCCAAAGCCCTATGTGTTTAGAGTTCCTCTCAGATGAATAATGGACCCTCAGTGACATATCAGTTGAACAAATTCAAAGGCTGGTGACAAATACACACAGTTTAAGCATATACGTGAAACATTCTATTTGAAAAATGTTAAAGAGTTTGAATAGAAGCTGATCTGTGAGTTACCCGGGAACTGAACATCTCTCCTTTACTCCTTCACTCACAGCATGGTCCCCTCGATATCCCAGGGTACACTATATTTTGAGGTACTTGAGTCCCTGTGCTTTGTGTAAAGAGGAATCTACTTCCTTCAGTGCTTGGTCTGCAGGGCATGGGACGATGATGCTCCTTCTGGGGGCAGCAGGGGCTTGTTTCTGTGAAAGGTGTGCCTGCAGGTGTCCTGTGACCTGAGTCCCTCCTTGGAGCTGAGCTTTTCCCATGTGGCCTAACCAGAAGGTACTGTGAAAGTTTTTGGGCAATGATTTAATTAGGTCTGACTGTGTGATGATTAAAATGGTTCCATATCAGCTTTCCTTGAGTTAAAAATATGGCACAGTTTTACTTTTTCTAAATGTTCTCTGTGTAAACATTTAATTTCTTGAATTTCTAAATGTTGGACATATTCTCATTAAAATTGCACTTTCCTATCATCTCTGCTGTCTTGATAAATGTATTATAAAAATATCAGGTTTTGGAAAGATTATTTTAATCTCTGATGTGTATTATGTGAAATATTTGACTTGTAAAGTAGGCAATGAGAAGATGCCATTTTGTATATTACTGTAATATAAGTAGCACTTTCTATTAAAAATAAATAAATATAAATGGAAATGGGGTAATCATTGAAAGCACAGTATTTCTCAAACACAGAATATAATAGAGCTCATTCAAAATGTATGGTTTTATCCTCCTAACCTAAAGACATATATTCTCTCTTATTTGGCTTTTAAAATAAAATAATGTGGTAGACTGAAAAAAATGTTGTGCACATACAGCTTTCAAGATTTTTATGGACATTTATTTATAAATATATGCAAACATTCTTTTTTACTATATTTTCTCCTTGTTGGCCAATTGCAAACTGATCACTTACAATTGTACTTGAGTGCTTAGTGACCAGAAAATTTACAAATGCTGCTGCTGCCAGAGAATCTGGAAATGCAAAAGCAGATTGAAGGAAATACTACAGGCAAAAATTAGCCATCATTAGTTACCCCTGCTAATATTGCAGAAAATCGGAATACTTGCCTCACTGAGAATTGGAAACATTTCTGAAGTTTACTTAGAACAATGAAACTTTTATATATATATATACATGTAACTATTTTATGACATTATGTTGTTATACTCTGCAACTCTATTTTAAAATTTATAAGTATTCAATAGAGTTAGATTTTTTTAAATTTCAGACTTCCTGTTTTCATTTTATGACTATATATGTAAAATCCTATAGAAAGACAAACATTTAGATCATAAATGCTAGAACGTGTTACCAGTTCTGTTTCTATTCATTCTTGATCAGTATAATACAACTGTCATCTTGATTTGTAGGTTAACTATCACACAATTATGTCACAATTAAAATCCTTCATCTGAACCTATCTTTAGTTAGTTATCAATAAGCCATTAGGCAATCAGTGTGTTCTTGGGAAACTAACTAAACAGAATTATAATTTAGGATTCAGCTGGAAAATAAGTTTATTGAACACGTATTACGTTCAATGGCATTATTTTTGGTCTCATGAAGAATTCAGAAATAACTTAGAGGAAGTATATTATCCAATGAGGGAGAGGTTTATCAATAACCAAAATGTTTAGCAGAATGTTCTACATGTTCTCATGGAGGTGGGTGCATGATGACAATGTTAAGAAAATGATTTTTTATATTGCTTCATGTATTTCCTTTGTCTTTGTAGGCTTTACTTTTTGCCATGCAATGACCTCCTTCTGTCTCAGACTTCTTTTTCTTTCTCCATATTTGAGAAGAAGAGAAACAAGGAGACAGAGACAGAGAGAGAGAAAGAGGACATTCTGAGGCAAAATAAATATTTTTTTAAAACAAACATATATTTGCGTGTATATATATATATGTATATTTGCATGCATGTGTGTGTTTTGTTGTTGTTTTTGTTTTGGGGGAAACCATAGCTGATTCCTACCATACATTATTTTTTCCCTCTTGTGCCACTAATGAATATATACTTTTCTTGATATTTTCAGTGTTCATGCTTACAGATGACCTTACTGTCAATATCTCTGTCAAGTACATTTCCTCAACACCTGTTATAAAATGCTACAGGCTTCCATGCACATGTGATACCATATTGGAATGATCCAGTTCATTTGACAAACTGCAAATAGGTAGAATACATGTTGCCTAACATATTTAAGCAGCATTACATTTTGATCAAGGGAGACTTTGGGAAGATTTTGGATGGCATAACATACAAAGATTCTTTAAGCACGGTTATTATTGAAACCAATAGACCAAAGAGATGCTATTGAAAAAATGCCTTTCTTGGTTAAAGATAATGTTGAGACATATGATAAAAGATGTGTAATTAAATTACAGTTTTCACATAGCCGTCACACATAAATCCATATCCATATATATCTATAAGCGGACGGGGATATTATTTTTTAAAACATATGGATTTTTAATTCACTCTAAATCTCTTTGGAAGAGTTCTTGATTCATAAATTTCCATAAAGAAATTAAAATGAGAAGATGGAAGATATTTCGTTGTCTATTCAATAAAATGTTCTATGTGCCTGCTATGTGCAAGGTCTTTGTGTTTGGCCTTGTGGATTTATTTGTTTGTTTATTTAAATTTTAAGAGGGGCAGGGAAGGGACAGAGAGAGAGGGAGAGAGAGTATCTTAAGCAGCCTCCACACTCAGCATGGAGCTCCACCAGGGCTCTTTCTCACCATGCTGAGATCATGACCTGAGCCCAAATCAAGAGTTTAATGCTTAACCGACTGAGCCACCCAGGCACCCTTTGTGGATTTATAACCGAGTAAAGCCCATTGTGGATTTATAACTGAGTAAGATTCAGGTCCTATCTTCAAAGAATTTCTATTGATTGATTGATTGATTGATTGATTTTATTTATTTGACAGAGAAGAGAGAGATCACAAGTAGGCAGAGAAGCAGGCAGAGAGAGAGAGAGGGAAGCAGGCTCCCTGCTGAGCAGAGAGCCTGATGCGGGACTCCATCCCAGGACCCTGAGATCATGACCTGAGCCAAAGGCAGAGGCCTCAACTCTCTGAGCCACCCAGGCGCCTCAAAGAATTTTTTTAATGATTTTATTTATTTATTTAACAGAGAGAGAGAGGGAGATCACAAGTAGGCAGAGAGGCAGGCAGAGAGAAAGGGGGAATCAGGCTCCCTGCTGAGCAAAGAGCCTGATGTGGGGCTCGATCCCAGGACCCTGGAATCATGACCTGAGCTGAAGGCAGAGGCTTTAACCCACTGAGCCACCCATGCCCCCCTCAAAGAATTTTTGTTACACACACACACACACACACACACACACACGTGCAGATATATACACCATCTAGCAAAGATTTTCTCCCAGTTTGGGCATAAGGAGATGACCAGAATGAGGATATAGTTATTTAGGGAATAAAAAGTAAGAAAAGAAAAAAGAAAGTGATACTGCAAAAGTCTTTTTTTTTTTCTTTTCTTTCCTTTTAGAACCATATTATTGTCTGTCCCTCTAGTCACTGTTTTGCTTTCTGCTGTCTTAGTTGTAATGGTTGACCATGGTCCAGAAGCAGATGATCCTACTTCTGATATAGTGTCACAGGTCAATAGTAGCCTAATACTATGTCAAATGCTTATGTCACTCACCTCACTTTACCTCATCATGTGGGTATTTTATTATCTCACATCATCATCATAAGAAGAGTGAATATAATACAATAAGATATTTTGAAAGACAGAGGCCACATTCTCATAACTTTTATTCAATATATTATTATGATTGTTATATTTTATTATTAGTTATGGTCATTAATCTCTTACTGTGCCTAATTTATAACTTAAACTTGATTATACTTATGTATGTATAGAAAAAACATAGTCTACCTAGGGATTTAACACTATATGCAGTTTCAGGCATCCCTTGGAGATTTTGGAACATACTCCATAGATAAGAGGAGGTTACTGTAATTGTGTATTTTTTTTTCTTAGCAGCAGGGGAGCCAAGGACACAGGTGAGATGCTCAGGTGCATAGATACAGGTACAGAGAGCTCATCCCAGGAGCAGTCACTGAGAATCTGAATGACTGATACATGAATGCCTATTTTGTTGCAAGCCACTAAGGTAAGTAGTTAGCACAGTATTCTTCTCAAACAGACACAGATGCTAAAGATCACCATCCTTAACAAAGACAGTGTGACAAATACATGTTTCACCATAAATACTATATGTTTCTTTAGTGTAAAGTCATTCTTCTTTTACTTCTGTATAGAATAATGATATATATTTACCATTAGGGTAGAGTATTTGCTTTGAATGACTAGATTTATTTTATTTTATTCATAAATAAATACGAATTTATTTCATAAATAATGAATTTTACTCTACTCATAGAGTAGCTTGACTTTTGCTTGTGTTGCCAAAAGTTACACCTTCAGTTTGTAATGTTATTTTCAATGGTTATTGAAAAATAAAATTTGAAAGTCTATTGAATATAATTTTATAAAGATTTTCACCTATATAACTTATTGCTTAAATTACAGGTTTCTGATGTCAAGAAGTTATTTTTTTTTATTTGCAGAGGTCATTCATGTAAATTATCAATACATGTTGGTTATCTCATTATTTTCTAATAAGTGTGTCTTCTCATTAAGTAATTACCAGGAAAAGAAAAACCAGCATCTACTGGAAATACAGAGCTCCACTGTAATATGACCAGCTCCCTGAGCATGGTAGTCTTAGTTCTTTATTTAGTCTTCGAGACTTAACAAAAATGCAGGCAAGACTATAATACACATCAAATAACAAATTGAGTAGGGAGGAACATAAATAATATTGGATTCATAAGCTGCTCTGTTATCGTTGTTTGTACACAGGGCTTAGACTTGATTAGGTGTCACGGGATGATGCAAATGGCCTAACAAATCTCTATTAATTGGGAAAGATTTCTCAAAGGATGTTGATTTTAAATTCCTCTCCAAAGGAGTTGAGTAAGAATTTTGGAGAAGAGATTTTTCCAGGTGTTAGCTTGTTTCCATAAAGGTACAAGAAACAAAAATGAGGTATTTTAGAGAGGAAATGCACTTTGGGAATGTAGTGGGAGACCCTGAAGCCTGTAAGCAAGATTACTATGTATGAGCTGTGACCAACGATGGATTCAGTTAGGGTTTGGGCAACCGATGGCTGCTATGACGATTACATAAAAGGAACAGTTTGTGATGGAAAGCCCAATGAGGTAATAAAATGAGTCAGTGTTGGTGGAAATGATCATTTTGGTGATGGTAACGCATACACACTCATTATATGGGTCTCGGTTTATAAAATTCTCCCACTTCTTTTTTTCCTTAGTTTTCACAAAATCCAGTATTGAAAGCAATTATTAAGACCTCTTAAAAGATAGATACATATGGAATGGCTTATCTCAAAGATTCAGAAATATGTAGTAGAAAATCTGAACCCAGTTTTTCTAACATTCGATTCGTGGCTCTTTGGGAGAGAAAATAGCAATGCTTCCTAATCAAGCAGCTGGGTAAGATGCCTTGGCTAAGGTTGGCGATTCATGTATTCCTGTGTAATGTAATTATCAACAAGAGAATGTTTTGCTGCCTGTTAGGCTTCCTGATACTTCAAATTTGTCTTTTTAGAAATCTGGCCAGATTTTTTTTTTTTTTTTTGATCAGGGAACCCGATGTGGGGCTCAATCCCAGGACCCTGGGATCATGACCTAAGCCAAAGGCAGCCACTCAACCAACTGAGCCACTCAGGAGCCCCAAAATCAGAAAGTCTTAATGGATTTTGAAATCTCTGATTAAAAAGAATAAATTTATTACATAATATGGATGTTAAGTGCCCTTAGAGATATTTTCCATTACTTTTTGGGTTGTGGGTTTTTATTTATAACAGGTAATGAGATTGTAATTGCTATGCAATAAATCCATCCTTTTAAAGTATAAAATTCAGTCTTTTAAATATATTCAAAGAGTTTTGCAACCATCATCATTTTGGGAAATTATCACCCATAAAAGAAATCTCATACTGATTTGCAATTATTCCTCATTTTCCCTTATGCCCAGGTCCTGAAAATTACTAATCTACTTTCTGTCTTTGTGGACTTTTCTATTTTGGGCATTTCATGTAACTGGAATCATCCAATATGGGGCCTTTTGTGTCTGGTATGTTTCTCTTAGCATAATGGTTTTTTGTCTGTTCGTTTTTAAGATCCGTCCATGCTATGCAATGTATAATTATGTACCTCGGAGTTCAGTTTGTCTGTTTCATCCTGCTCCCAAGGAATAGCATGGTTTTTCTGGAAGAAAAACTCAGGACAAATATGAAAGTTTTTACCTCATGAAGTTTTTGTTGGTGTTATTGTTGTTTTGCCTCTTGGTATAAGGACTATTGCAAATGTGCACATTGTATGAATTTTCACCAAGGAAAGCCTTCTAAATAGCAAAATGACAACCCAGTTGTGTTAAGGACCGAGTCCAATGGCAAGTTTGCCTGAGTGAAGTATAGAGGATCAGACCCAAGCTTGTACAGGGACTACAATTGGACATTTTAGTGCACGAAAGACAGGGAAATATTGATGGTTTCAGAGTCCTAAATATATCACCATTTCAAGTAAATTAATAAGGTACGCCTTGATTCGTAGTTAAATATATGGTCACTTGAGACTATCTATATGTAGCTTCTCTGGGTGTAAGAGAGGAGAAATGTCATTAAAAATATGCTAACCAACAGTTGCTACCCAGAACACTTTTACATCTATTTTTAGTGCATGATTTTATCATCAGAATAACTGATAACTGTGCTTTTAGACCCATCCATTCAAGAGAATGATGTTCTCCCTGATTAGGATGGTTGCATAGAGGAGATTTGTTGTTGTCTATTCTGAGTGTGAGCTGTGCCAGCCTTGAAATATTTGGTGTAGCGAGAACAGTACATGGTTTATGGGCTCACTGTAATGGTATGCAATTCCATCCCTCATTTTCCATTGATAGTTAAACCATTAAAGAAACAGTTCACAAGTACCAAATTAAAAGAAGTCGACTTGAATCCACAGTGCGTATAAACCATTCTGATTTCCAACTATAATCCATTCAGATGGCTAAGAATCAGGTTTAATTTGATGATTGGTAAAAGAAGTGCATATCTGGGGCTATCTCCCACAACTTAGACCTTTAGTTCAGTAAATATCATCTGCACATTCTAGCAGACACTAGCTGCAATGATGCCTAAATGAGAAAAATCCCCCTAGTCAGTCATACATTTACTAAATGATATTAGAGCAGTTAAAGGGTTCTTAGCATGAATTCACCTCAAGAAGTCTAAAATTAGACTGACTTTTTGTGCCGAGAAATAGAAAATGAACTAACTATTCAGCATGGAATGACCAAAAATATTGCAAAAGCATTTCTTGCAATTCCAGAATGTAATGGGGTGTATTGTTCATTATAAAAGATCATTGTTCTGACTAACTTTTCCAAAGTTGTATAAACTTGAGGATACTTTGTTCACAGTCATAGCTTCTGTTGTGCACCATGAGCTTAATTCTATGTTACTCTTCTGGAACTTTGTGTTTTATCATGAAGTAATCGGTTAAAAATTTATATTTCAGTTCATTAGATCCCAAAACTGATGTTTTGCTGATTATAGAAGCAATATTCAAGAGAAATAGCAGATAGGGAATTAGAATTCAATCTGAACAAAAGAACTTGAAAAAATACGATGCTATAAATGACAGAATTAAAAAAAATTCTGGAATATCCATCTCATTGATATTGTGTAAGGATATTTCTGTAGTGACTCAGAGATGCTTGCATGTCCTTATGCACAAAGCTGTTTATTTCATACCAAATTATGAGCTACAGATGATTTTTCAAGTTTTTTTCCCTCCTAGACATTTAGCAAAACCTGGTCACAAATAAGCTTTGGAGAAGATGATTTTTCTTATTGGTGATTTAGATTGAATCTGAAGAAACAAAGGGTAATTTATAACTTTAATTTTCTAAAAGCATGTGAATTGAATATGCTAGGATTCAATAATGCTACTGTGATGCTTAACTCCAGCTGTATCTGTCTTTGTGAATGGTGATTAAAAAAGGCAAATTTGCTTACATCTTTCCTTGCTGACACTGAGGTCATTGCTTTATGGGTTTGCTTTCATTTGCTCATCCATAGTAATTTCTATTTTTGGCTACTCTTGCAAAAAATCAGATGCCCTGGATCAAAATAGATATTTTGATAGTGCATTTGTAACACCAGGCAAAAGCTATAGTATACAGGAAAAAAAAAGAAGAAGAAAAGGAAGAGGAATATGGCTGGTTTCATCATAAAACATATCCAATAACACTATGATATTTAACACGGAGAAAATACTCCACACCTTGCTCTTTATTACCACAGAAAAATGCCCTTATAATGGTCATTCCTTGACATGAAGTCTTTATAAGAGAAATAATTTATTGCCTTACCTGTAACTGAAATAATGACTAAATCATTAAAAAAAAAAGTCCAATAGCTCCTTCAGAGTAAATCTTCCACAACTTGCTACAGTGCTAATCGTAAGCATGTTATACAGTAAGTTAGCCTGAAGCGAAGTTAAGCAGGCAGATTAGGACTGTAATATAGTATCAGGACTCATAAATCAAGTGTGCTTGCAGATTTCCTTTCACTTACTGCTCCTTCTTACAGTTCAGACAAGTCATAATTACACATCAGTAGGCATTGTGAACAGAGGAATGAGCTACAACATAACGCACAATAAACCCTGTCATATAAAAGCAAACTGGATAAAATAACAGAAGCAATACTCCATTTTACAACATCACACTAAAGAATTACACCGTGCCATTGTGTATTATTCTGATCAATCATGAATCCATCCACAATTGACAGCTCAGTGGGCAAAAATTTACCATTGAAGAATAGTTTCCAGTTTTATTATTTTCTTGTTTGATTATACACATTAAGTACAAGACTGTGTGTGATTCTGGAAAGCCACAGGTACATAATATAGCACTGCCCTGCACACATTGCAATTAAATAAATTCTGCTAATGCTCTTTTAAAGCTTTCTTTTATTAGACATGCTTAAAATAATTCATACCGGATGAACTGTAAGTGGTTCTTTATTCATGTTTTATTAGTATTATAATTTTGAGTAATTATTCAGGTATTCTTGTTACCTTAGACCAAAGAGATGTTGACTCTGAAGTCTTTTCTGTTATTTTCAGGCTTAGATGATATTACCACTAAGCTCAAAGGACCCTCCTTTATCACTAGGTTTGAGCCGAACATTGAAAATGGGATTTAATGAAACATGAGCAAATATTGGTTGTTTCAATTCCAATAAAACATTTAAAAGAACTAATAAATGTAAGGTAATTGTTGAATGCTAATCTAAAATTGCTACTACTGGTCTTATTTTATAGTTGGAACTCAGCAGGTGTTGGGGATATATTTTTCACATTACTCATCAAATATAGTTTTGAGAGACATCAAGGTGTAAAAACCTACCTCGCACTCATAAGAATTTAATTATGGTTAACATAGTAATGATATCAGAAATACAGGGAGAATAATTTTAGAGCCAGAGAGTAAATTACATTCCTGGAATTTCCTTCCAGATGTTACCGGGTCCACATTCTAACTATTATTTATGTGTACATAAAGGAGAACCTATTGAAAAATGAGGAGTTCAAATAACTACTTTTACTGTAATGACTTATTATTTTGAGTTTTTTTCTCCATATGATATTATTTTATGGCTATTAGGATTTAGAGAGAAACAGAGGAATGGATGAGAGATTTGGAAGCGGTTGCCTGTGATTTAAGTATATTTTCGACAAACACCAATGACCTTGGAACCAGAGGTTCCAAACCTCAATTCAGGTTTGAGTTGACCTAGGCTCCACCATGTCCTCAAGGGGCAGAGCTATATTTTTGATGTCTATCCACAAAATCTAATACTGTGTTTGGGGCATCATTTTCATTTTACCCAGAAAAAATTCCCTATACTCTTCTGCTCCCAGAAGAGTCTGTGCTAACCTCTAACATAGCAATTAATTTGTTGCATTATAATTGTCTGTTTACTTGTCTTTTTTTGAGGTCAGAAGAGAGTCTTACTTAACATTCTATATCCATGATTAAAGGGTAGAGCTGATTGGCATAGAGTTGAAGCTCAAATATTCGTTTAGTCTTGATTCAAAAATAATGATATTAACGATATTTATTGATGGTGTAGTGTATGCCAGGCCCTGTGATACATGTTTTATAAAATAGATATCTTGGGGCACCTAGGTGGCTCAGTTGGTTGGGCGACTGTGTTTGGCTTAGGTCATGATCCTGGATTTCCCGGATCGAGTCCCACATTGGATTTCCAGCTACATGGGAAGTCTGCTTCTCCCTCTGACCTTCTCCCCTTTCATGTTCTCTCTCTCTCTCAAATAAATAAAATATATAAAAAATAAATAAATAAACTAGATCTTATTTAATCTCCAGAAAAAAATGGATATCTATTTTACTATTGTCATTCCAATTTTGTGTATATGGAAACTTCCCAAAGTCACACAGCTACTACATGAGGACCCAGAAGCTTAACCCAGCCGTCCAACTCTAAAGGCCCTCCCGGTAACTATGCCTTACTCCCTATCATCTTATTCAGTCCCTTAATCTTTCATAATCTTAGTAAATTTAATTTTCACTTCCATAAAGAGATTCTGATCAAAATTCTTGAGGTCAAAGTTTGATTCTGATTTAAACCTAATGCTGGCCACCATGGAATCTCATAGTAGCCTGTACTAACAACATCTCACCATAGGGTCTTGATATGGACAGATTTGCAGAGCATCTCCTAGAATTTGTTTGCATCTTTCCTTCCTGACACTGACGATATTGCTTTATTGGTTTGTTTTCATTTGTTAGTCATCTAGTGTTTCTTCTGTTCTTTGTCTTGTTTTTGTTCAGAACTTCTGAAACTCATAGGTAACCTTCCAAAGACTAATGAACTATTTCTCTACTACAGAGGAATGGGTGCTTTTTGTTTTCCAAAGTTGAAGGATGCAGTGATTTTTTGGTAGGATTAGGCCAGAATAATTTCTTACATTATTGGTTTGCTTTATTGAGAACATGGACATAATAATGTCTTTCCTACCCCAAATAATATTTTTTTTTATCAACTATTCCATTGTGGCTCTATCTATCAATTAAGTGGGGATAAGAGTAAGAAATTGGTAACCTGGCACTGTGCCCAAATTAAAACACTTGGTTGATCAAGTATTTAACACTTTATCTCTTGGTTTGTTATTGTTGAAATGAGACCTTAAGGGAACGAGGGAATTCTATGAAAACACAGAGCAGACCCAGATTCAAGAGAGGCAGGAGACTTCTAGATAGAAATTTTAACAGATAATTCTGAACAGAAATTTTTGTGTACATAATTAAAATGTCTTCCAGTCCAAACATTTCATTTATCAATTTTCACCTCTTTCCTATTGTGAAGTTTTCTTTTTTTTTTTTTATTTTTTTTAAGATTTTATTTATTTGACAGCGAGAAACACAGCGAGAGAGGGAACACAAGCAGAGGGAATGGTAGCGGGAGAAGCAGGCTTCCTGCCGAGCAGAGAGCCCGATGCGGGGCTCGATCCCAGGACCCTGGGATCATGACCTGGGCCGAAGGCAGACGCTTAACGACTGAGCCACCCAGGCGCCCCCTATTGTGAAGTTTTCTATCAGCCACTACTAAATAGCCACATGGAAATGGTAACTTTGTTACAAACATTTTTTCTTTCATTAGTTGTATAACCAATATTAACAAAGGGTGACAGAAAATGAGGATAAAAGGAGGGACATAAAGACCTTATTAAGTTTTATTACCTCAAACTCAGAAAATTACACCAAAATAACTGAGAAGCCTCCTTCTCTCCTCATACACATATCCACAGTTAATTTATTAGAAATTACACTTAATACTAAGTTCTGAACTGTTTGATTCTTATCTATTAAGGTGTGGATCAAGTCAACAATATATGAATTAGTTAAAATTGACAACAAACCAGACATTTCTTAATAAGAAAACAGAGAAGGTGATGAAGATCTAAATAATCTCAAATGCAGAAAGTGAGTAAAAAGGGATTAGCAGCTTTGTCATGCTGAGAGGTGGCAGAGCATAATTTTGTCTTTAACTTGAAATGTTGCTAGCATCAGGAAGAATTAGTATAAAAGTCTTATATGAGACATCTGTTAACTTGGTCAGCCAAATTAGAAAAAAAATTTCTTTGAAGTTTCTAAATAGTCATCACTTTTCAATGGGTATCCATGTGGACAGCAAAACTGTATGAAATACAAATATGGTTGAACTTCAACTGTATGAAAAAGACATTTGGGCCATAGAAAATATCTGTTGGAATATATAGATACTGAAATAATGAGTAATTCATAGTTGATTTGCAGTTTGAAGATTATATAAGTATATGCAGCCGTAGGGTTAAAAAGGCTTTTTCTTCTTCATTTATTTTCTTAGAAAATGCTATTATCTAGCTTTTTTAAATAGCAAGTATGCAAATTTCTCATGCTTTATGAATGTTACATCAAAGAATTCTTGACCAATCAATTAATTCTTTTTTTTTTTTTTGATTGTCAGCAGCTAAGTATCTTGTGAGAATAGTTTTTTTTTTCCTAAGTTGGTTTGTGCAGAGCTCTAACTCCATTTCCTAAGAAATGTTTCATGAATGGGGAAATAATGCATCATATGAAAGGAGATGTTTTCTCGCTTTGGAAATTTAACCCTTTCTTTTCCTACCTCTTCTCTACTTTGTAGCTGGAATCTGGAGGAGAGAAAAACATAGGATAAGAGTGTTGGTGTGAAAATCTGGTGTATTAGGAATTACTTGGTATGTATTGAGAATATTTAGTAGGCATTTGAGTTTATATTCATCTCAAACTACCCCCAACTTTTATTTACATAAGCATCTGTAGGTGTAGAAGGTTGAAATTAAATCTCTGGAACATAGAATCTCAATTTTGGGGGAACACTTGAGAGTCATTGACATAGAGATGATAGTTAAAGCCATGAGCCTGAATGAGACCTTCAAGGGAGTGAGTATAGGTCACAAGGAAAACGGATACCATTATCAAGTCCTATGGCATCCAGCATTCTGAGGTTGAGGAAAAGAGAAAATCGTGAGAGTCTGAGAAGAAGGAAACAGTGAAATAAGAGGAAAATCAAGGGAGTGTGGCATCTTGGAAGCCACCAAGTGAGGAAAGAGCTTCTAGATGAAGCATGATAGAAACTGAGAACTAGGCATTCAATGCAGCAATGTGGAGAAGATAGATGACCTTGACAAAACAATGTGTATGGTGTTTCTAATAAAATACATTCAAGGGGCGCCTGGGTGGCTCAGTCGTTAAGCGTCTGCCTTCTGCCCAGGTCAGATCCCAGGAGCCTGGGATCGAGCCCCGCATCGGGCTCCTTGCTCGGCGGGAAGCCTGCTTCTCCCGCTACCATTCCCTCTGCTTGTGTTCCCTCTCTCGTTGTGTTTCTCTCTGTCAAATAAATAAAATCTTTAAAAAAAAACACAAAAACACATTCAAGTGGGCTTCTGAGAGAATGAGTAGAGCAACTGGGGACAGCAAGTTTCAACAACACATAAGAGAAAATTTCCTGTAAAGGGTAACTGGAATAGTAACAGGAAAGGGAAGTAGGGTTTAGAAAGAGATTAAACTGGAATAAATATAGCCTGTTTGTGTAATGGTGGAAGTATGTAGAGAGGGATAAACTGATGCCTGTAGGAGAGAATTGATGGTATGATATATTGGAATGGGAGAGGGTTGGGTCTAGTGTACAAATGGAGGGGTTGACTTCAGATCGAAACACCAGTTATATCTATAGCAATGCCTATGTCTATATCTATGTTGTTCTATGTATCTACATGTGACATCTATGACATACATATTAGTAATGGTGCGATGTGTTTCAGTTGCTGGTAGGTGGGTAGATGCAGTATTTTTTTTTTTTTTTTACCACTTAATGTTTCTTAGTGGAGTGGGAAGCCTGGTAATCAATTAAAAGTAAGATTGGAGTGGGATGGAATTTATGGTAGAGTAAAAGATGCAGTGATCTAGCAAAACAAGATGAGAAAAGCATAGTGTGTTTTTCTGACAACCTTAAGGTTCTTGTTTATGAATTTAAGGCAAGACCAAGTAGCAGAAGCAGGTTGTGGTTTTTTGTCCAGCCATGGGAAGGAATAGAGCAGGAAGAGAACTAATTGACTCACCATTGTAGTTTGCCAGAGAGTACAAGAAACAGCAAGAGTGGCAAGGGAGTTGGGATTAGAAACAAGGGAATGATTGTGCTGATGGATCTCCAAAATCAAGCTGGTAAGGACTGGGGTGATTTCTTACAACAGAAATCTTTGGATGCTTTTTTCTCTTCCTCTTCCTATTTATCTTCTTTGCTGCCACAAGTTGTCTGCACAACCTAAGAATGGTTAATTCTCCCCCTTTCTTAGTAGCCTTTAGAGGTTACACGTTGTCCTTAGGAGAAAGTATAAATGTCTCAGCAAGGCATTAAACTCCAACTTCTACCTGCACTTCACTTCTCTATACCCTACTCCACTCTCATTATTACCTGGTTATGGCACATTCTTTCAAACAGAGTATTTTGCCCCATTGTTCTCTTTCTTGGAAATGCCTTTTTCTCATGATTTTAGCCTCTCTTCATCCTGGAACACCCAAAGAAAATGCACCGCTTTGTAAAAATTTTCTCATTTTATTTCAAAACACAGATAATTCTTCTTTTATTCCTTTTGCAACTGGTTAATATTTTTTAGGACACTCACTTTATATTGTAACTTACTATTGACATGTCTAAATCCCTAGAGGTAGTACATTTTTACAGTTATGGAATGGACATTATTTATGTCTTCCACTCCTGTTATTCAAATAGTTCCTGGCTTATAGTTATCAGTAGGAACTTTTACGAATGACTACATGCAAAAACAAACCGAAATGGGAACATATGGTGGTGCCAAATGTCCTTACATCTTTGGTAGACAATGGAGGAGTTTGAATTGAATATGGTGGACACAGGTCTTAATCCAAAGAGGCAAAAGAGGGAGCATGTCAGTTCTAGAGGAAACTAAAACAGAAGTTAACGGAGAACCATGTCTCTGCTTAAGAACCCAGCGTTCTTGCAGCTATTACCACTGTAGTTTGCTGCAATGGCCTCATTCAGCGGGATGTGTGAAACTTCCCAAGGTTGTTTTAGCCTCCAGATACCTTGTCCTTGAGCATGTGTGTGTGGCTGATTACCTGTTCACCTGGCAACATTCACAGTCCCTTTTACTACAGTACTGGTCTCCCATCCACTGCTCCTCAGCTTCTCTGCAGAAAAGTGGTGGTGAGGACTTCTTGTTCTACCAGCCATAGCTGGGGACTATAAGTAAGGTGGCGGATACGAATGTCTTTGAAAGGACTAGACAAATGTGAAGCATTATTAATTGTCTGAAAGGAGAAAAAAATCTGAAATACTAGTTGTGCTGTGAGAAATGGAAACGTAGGTATGCATTGGCTTTTCTTTGTTTATAAATGATTGCTAATTTAATGGGAAAAGTAAATATTTATATCAAATCTTTTACTTTAGTCCAAAAAATGCACTCAGAAGGGAAATGAATAATTTTAAGCTTAAGATATTGAATAACTATGGAAAATCAGCTAAGAGTACTAATGATTGGAATGTTCCCATGATAACAGTCTTTTTTTGTTGTTTTTTGAATGGTAAATGAAACCGTTAGCTAACAACATACTGAACTTTTCTCAAATAAGGCAGAGTTCAGGCTTTGAGAGAAATCAGGTTACTCCATACAATGAAATAATCTAAATAAAATCTATACCAGAAAGAAAACCAGGGAAGGGAGGTACAGAGAAAGTAAAAGGATGTTTTCCAAAGCTGGAGAATTTTTTTTTTTAAAGATTTTATTTATTTATTTGACAGACAGAGAGAGATCACAAGTAGGCAGAGAGGCAGGCAGAGAGAGAGGGGGAAGCAGGCTCCCTGCAGAGCAGAGAGCCTGATATGAGGCTTGATCCCAGGACCCTGAGATCATGACCTGAGCCGAAGGCAGAGGCTTAACCCACTGAGCCACCCAGGTGCCCCTAAAGCTGGAGAATTGATGGGAAAAGAGGAGGGGACAAATGAGCGAAATTACCCAAGCAAATTCATTCAGGGTTCTAGGCAAGGTTCCAGATTGTAGAACCAAGGTTCTAGGTTCTAGGCAACTGCAAGGTTGAAAAAAAAAATATAGTAATCTGCAAAGCACCCAGTCTGCCTGTGTGGTTTCTGTCACCAGACTCATCATTAGGATGTTATGTGTGCTAAACTTTGGTGTGCTAGTTGAAAGAGCTGTGACCAGCTACAGTTTTGAACCTATAGTCTGGTTGTTTGGGGACTTCTCACTATGGCTGACACAGATTTGAGCGAAGTCCTTGATTATGTGTCTGGCATGTCACGTTTTCAACCTTAAGTCTTTTAATTAATCTTTGATGTGGCATACATCTTGAAAATAGTAAGAGGTAAAGCAGGAAAGAAAGAAAAATGCTTTCTTTTTGGAACTAAATAAAACATTTACTATGGATCAGAGGATCAGAAGAGAGAAATACAAGTGAAATCTTTTTTTTTTTTTTTTTACAAGTGAAATCTTTAAAGAGGCCAGTTCTCATTGGGAAATTATGTGAAGAGGGAGTCAATAGAAGAAAATATTTAAGTTTGAAATTATAAACACACGTAGTTTTTAAAATACATTTATTTTTTTGTGTGAAGTCCTCAGACAATTTGATGTTATTTGATGTAAGGGGTGGAGAACCTGTAAGCAGAGAGCTTTTCAATTACAAACACGTGAAACTTTTGCTAGACCCTATGCTGTGACTCTGTCTTATAAATGAGATTGCCTCCAAACAAAATTTACTGACTAGATGCCTGTGTGCCAGATAAGACCACAGCAATGGCGCATTTGTTAACTGTAGTGTTTCAAAAAACATTGAAATGATCACAAACATTTAAAAATTGGAAGATTTTACATTTAAAAAAAAATCTAAATTTCCAGAAAAGAAGTCCTAAGACCTGGCAACAGTGAACACACATTTTTACTTGATGGTAAGTAAGTGGATTTCATAGCAGCTGTGCTTTCAATGAGATATCCTTTCCCTTGATCCCTGAGCTCTTCCTCATTCCGGGTTGGTCCTATACAGTGCAGAATTCACTCATTTAAGTTCTCTGATTGGTACCTATTGCCATAAACTTGAAACTCCATCCTTCATGGAGTTTTGATCACCTTTGACAACACTTGACTTTATATCTCATTTGCCACGTTAAAACTTCTTCAGCTGTGGAGAGATAAGTGCAAAACTCTAATGTATCAATTATAATTGGGAACTTCCTCAAAAGACTGACTTGGTATTTTAATCATATCAATAGAGTTATTCCTGAAGCAGAAAGCAGGACGTTAATCCAGATTATTTAATGTAAGACTATTTGTATTGACTAAGAGGACTAAAACACAATCAAAGTTGAAATTAGATCAGCACCTGGCAGTAAAGAAAAGGATCATTTCGACATAAGAAATGAGGTGCTATTAGAAATGGTAAGATGTAAACAAAGAAAACATCTTAGTAAAATAAATTTTTAAAAGCACCTATGTAAAAATCTAGACAGAATAGTTTCAAACACAGCATAGATTTAAAAACTGCTACTATACCATCTCTAAATAAAATAAAGCAGATTTTTAGAAATATAAAATGATCACATGTTATTTTTTTCCCATTTGAACCAGATTTCTTGGATTAAATTGCTATTTAAGTTGAATTTGATAAAGATAAAATCCATAAATGCATACAGAATATATTCATAACAATATTGCACCTTGCGGAAAAAGTAGATGAAGTAGATAATATGATATTTTTTATTGGACCAATAAATAAAAGGCAATTCTCAAGCCCCAAAGTCTCAAGTACATTTTCACTTTAAATGAACACACTCATGAAGCATTTTATTGCAACATTTTCTTGTGGGAAGATATAGGTAAATGGCTGCAAGGATGTGAAAGTGCGTTGTAAACTGTAAAGCTCTATTTAAAAATTCTTCACGTTCCTGGCATACAGCTGGGCCCTGTTGTGACTTCTGTGTGCTGTGATTAACATCTATCTTACAGAATTAAAGTGAATTGAAAGAGAAAGGATCAGTATATATTTTATCACATGGGAGAAATAACTGTACCTATAGTATGACAAAATTGTTGAATTAGCAACAATATTAATAGACATAATGATATGCTCATAAAAGCAATTTACATAATTATTATAGTTATACTTCCAGTTATAGAATTGTATTTCTAATAGCTAACATTTCTTGAGTGTCAACTGTACCAATAAGCATTTCACCTGTATTAACTAATTTAACCCTCATTTAACCTTAGGAATTTGAAACTATTATTTACATTTTTAGAAAGTGGAAACTGAGACAAAGAGAGGTAAAGTAACTTTTTTGAAATCACAGAGTGGTGGAGCTGGGATCTGAACCTGCCCGATCTGGCTCTATAGACTGTGCTCCATTAGGTGGAAAATCCCAAGGCAGGAGACAATGTCTTACCATGATGATAAATCCACGTTCTGCCTCCCTCAAAGTGTGTGCCCCCGGCAAACTTTTTAACTTTTCTAAGTGTGAGTTTATCCTTTACGAACAATAGAAACAAGTCTGTAGGTTTGCAATAAACATTAAGTTAATGTATAGAAGGCATGGAACAGTGTTTATAGACCCAGGTATTCCAGAATAGGGGGTCATCTATTGTTACTATTACAGTTTATTGAAACATTCTCATGGTTATTAACCATAGTAATTGATTGGGCACATAGCATAATGATTTACAAATAAAAAGATCATTCACTTTTACAAAAGAGGTAGGGAGTAAAAAAAAAAAGGTAGGGAGTAACTTCTTACCTATAAGATCTTGTTTTTACTGACAAAGGCAAAAAAAGTTTATAATGCTGTTATAGAGTCAACATAAAATACTGGAAAATGTATTTTTGCTAGTTGAATAAAATATGGCTACAGAATCATAAGGTAAAAATGGTATGATATCACAAATTTATAGACTGATATATTTGACCATATAAATTTAATGTTTTCCAGTCACCAAAACACAACACAAAACAAAAATCCCACTACAGAGTGAAAGGCAAATGACAAAATGGAATATTTATTACATATTTAATATATCTTGGGTAATCTTTTTAAGGTATAAGGGAGTCTTATAATCAAATAATTACAAAATGAATACAATAATAGGAAAGTAAGAGAAAACACATGAAACAGTTCAACTTTCTTATTAAGGAATATATTGGTTTGGGTTTATCAAATTAGCAATTTTTAATGATGACATCCATTTTGGTTTTAGGATGAGAAAGTTTACTTTAATACACTGCCAGGAGCAAAGTAAATTAATACAAACTTTCTGGAAGATAATGTAGTAATATATTTCATAAGGCAGAAAAGAACATAGTTAGTGACCCAGTAATTCCATTATTTTTAAGGAAATAATCAGACAGTTGTATAAATGATTTCATTACAATGTTGTTTATGATAACAAAAAAAAACCTTAGAAACAACCTAAATATCCAACAGTAGTGAAACAAGTGATAGTAAAATTTATAAAATAGAATATCACTGAAAGTCATATTGATTTTTTGACAGAAATTTGTGTGTTATATTACTTTAAAAACAACTTACCAAAATCATATATACACACACAGACACAAAGAGTACATATACACGTATGTATATATATATATATATGCACTTACATATACACATACATATTTCCAGATATGACATATTTTAACCTCACACAAATTAACATACATATACATATGCAAAGTGTATGTATATACATAAATACTATAGCAGTATATAGCCTTTTATTTGTCATACATATTCACATCATATCTATTCATTTATCTGTATATATTATATATGAGTGTATATATTCTCTGATGATATATAGTTAACCATGATTATGTAAGTGCGATAGGAATAATGATGATTTTTATATTTTCTATATGCTTATCTATATAGTTTAATTTTCCTATAATATGCATATTCCTATGTAATTAAATATATAATGCAAATAATTTGCCTATCATGGGCTAGTAACTAAGATCTTGGTTCTGTGACATATGTAATCAGTGCAATTCTGATGTGATTTTGTGCTTGGGTGAAAATAAAAGTTCATTCCTCATTTTAATCAACGCTTGCATTAATCTCTGGCAATAGTTGTGTATGTTGGACTGCTCTGTTAGTGATGACCATGTGGAACGTAACAGGTTTCCCACAGTTGGCATGTCCTTAAAGAGCCACCTACTGATACTGGGCTGTGCTTCCTTAGCGTTCCTCAGTAAGGTGAGATTTGAAGACCAGGAGAGTTTAAGGCTGTCACATGTCCCAGTAATGAAGGCCAGCACTATTTTTTCCTCCAAATTTACAATGAGTAGAGCTCTCTGGGTTTATCTTAAATTCTTGGTGAATATTCCCCATTAATGACACAGTATCTTTCTTTGACTGCCGTGCATGTCGTCCTTGCCTAGTGGGAACCCTAATTTGCTCTAAATTGCCAAAGTGCTCATTATGGAATGCTTAGTAGCTAGAGTTTGTACATAATATTTGAAAATCAACCTTAATTTTTCTGCCTGAGATGAACACTTGGATTTCACAGTAAACATAATCAGAGATTTACAGAAACCTAGTGAACTCTGTTTATTATACTTGCCTGGAATAGCTACAGAAAAGGTCAGAGGTCCAATGTCTTCATGCAGAGACAGATCATGTTCTAGCTGGTTCCGAGGAGGAAAAAAACAGTAGGTGATGCTTTAATGAATGGCTTATCATGTGAAACACACTATGTGATAATAGCAGTATTGGTAAGACAAGAAGGGAGTTTTTTTCTTTTTTTTCTTCTTCTTTTTTTGTAAGGGTTTAGTTAGTTTTACATTGCTTCAATGCTTACATCTCAACAGCAGCAGACAAAATGTTTTGCCATGACACTATTAAATTCTTCAGAGTTCTAAGCAACTTTGATTTCACAGACTGGGCTGGAATTTCCATTTTACTTTTTATTTTACTTTATCATTTTATTTCATTTCATCGAAAGCTGACGTTTTAGGAATTTAAGTGTGGGGGTTGGAACCCTTTTGATTTCTTAAATCGTGATATTCTTTTACTCTTTTCTGTTTGAGTTGGTGGTAAGTACAGCAAACAGAACAGAAATCTCCCAGAGGTCAAAGTTTTATTGTAAAAAGTGTTCTTACAACCCAAGAGAACTTGCTGGAGTGACAGCAGGGGTGTGCAAAGGCACCCTCTTCTTTTGTGAATGCCTTTTTTCAAAATGCGGCAAACCAATGAGAACAGTTAGCTTAGCAGGTCGTCCTGACCTCAGGACACTCTCCTCTCATTCAGCCAGCGAGACAAGGCTCAGCTCAATGGCTAAAAGAAACTGTTGTGTACCAGTTCCTCTCCGACTTTAATGTATACATGTGAATAATGCTCTCCTGATGCTGACGCAGCGAGTCAGCAGATCATTCTTCATGGAGCCAGGTGTGTACACGTGAACAAAAAATTAACAATTGGGAAGAGAACTCCGTAGAACAATAGGTCCATGGAACGGAAGGCAGGGAGAAAAAAAGAGATCCTAATGGAAGAATTTAGTGAATGATAAAGGAAAAAGGATCCAGTCCATCGTTACTCTTGAAGAAATTCATTAGGTCTTTGATACAAGGAAAATTGCATTACCGTCTTGCATGGTAATACCAAAGTCATAGCCAGGTGTTTTGAGAAATTTTGTGTAAAGTTCAATACTATAAAACAAGGCAACATATAAGACTATAAAATAAGTACAAACTCAGAATAGGGAAGTTCATTTTCACTATAAAACAGAGGGAGAACTCTAGAGGGGGAAAAATGGATATATTTACAAAGTACATGCAAGATTTTTTATATTAAAATAACTAAAAGGTAAATAATATGCTATGGATATATTTGCAAAGCATAAAATCCCTAGTAAAAATTTATTTTGGAAAGTTTCTCTTTTCTGATTCAGTAATGAAACTTATTTTAGGAAGTATTGAAATATGCATAGAGATGCATTTTTTTTTAATATTTTATTTATTTATTTGACAGAGAGATCGCAAGTAGGCAGAGAGAGAGGGAAGCAGGCTCGCTGCCGAGCAGAGAGCCAGATGCGGGGCTCAATCCCAGGACCCTGAGATCATGACCTGAGCCGAAGGCAGAAGCTTTAACCCACTGAGCCACCCAGGCGCCCCATAGAGATGTTTTAATATAGACATTAATTTCAAAAATTATAGTAGCATTAAAGAATAGAAAATATCCAAATTAAATAATCAGGAATGGGCTAAAAAATCTAGACTATGAAATATTAAGAGAATATTGAGTGACAGTTTTAAAAAGTATTTAACATTATAGGGAATTCTCATGGTTTCTTTTTAAATGTAAAATTGTCAAGTTCTATCAAATGAATATATACATATAAGTATATAATACATGTAATAATGCATATGTGTGGATGGATAGAAGACAGATAAGAATAGATACAAATATGTGTATATCTCCACATGGATGAAGAAAACATTAAAAAAGAGATTTTTACAAATATTTTTGTAAAATATATTTTTATATATTTTATTTTATGCTTTATATCTTTTTTATATTCAAATTTTCTGCAACAAAATGCATTTTTTTATACAATCATCAAAGGAACTATAGTAATTCTTTTTTTTTTTCTTTCTTTTTTAATAAAAGAGGACTGTGAGTTCAGGAGGAATGTGCTTTTCATGCCATAACAATTTTAGTCCTGACAAAACCCAGATCAGAGAAGGCCCAGAGCATCCTGTGTCCTCGTAGCCTCTCTTCTGACCCCTA
The DNA here is from genome assembly GCA_028646535.1 of Procyon lotor. Lineage (NCBI taxonomy): Eukaryota > Metazoa > Chordata > Mammalia > Carnivora > Procyonidae > Procyon > Procyon lotor. Next base: position 72,748,475 of record CM053605.1, on the reverse strand, counting down.
AATAATGCAGAAGTGACTCCAAGGGGAAAGGCAGAGTACAGAATCTTCTTTGGTTTTTATTTGTCAACTGTAAGCCATGATTAAGTATCTATGACATATCTAGCACTCAGTTAATACATCTATTTGTAAAAACCTCCTAATGAGTTAGAGTGACAAACTATGAATGCTTAGCTAACAAAAGCTTTTCTATTTTAGAGTTAAGGACACATTTCCACTCTGAAATATTTCTCCTTTGCCTATACACAGTGTACCAAAGAAACAAATACCTTTGATTTAAAGAGAACACAGCATGTAATGGTCACTGGGCATGTATTTTATATAATGCTCATAAATGCTTGGCAAAATAGGTGTTTTTGCCCCCATTTTACAGATTCAGCAATTGAAATGTCTAAAATCATAGAGGGAAGGACTCAGGTTTGTCTAGGGCTTTAGCCAATATTCTTTCCTTTATGCTAACTGACCTTTCTGAAGGGTTTTTACTTAATAACTACAGACAAGAGGGGAAGCAAGGAAGAAAGGAAACCATCCTAAACTGTTGCATTTTGTGGATTTGCAACCAGGTTCTTGGACTCTATGGCTCCCAGGGACAGTGTCTGATCCTTAATCCAAAAGGTCCTCTGTCTGAATCCTGCTTAGGCAGCAGGCAGTAACTGAGTTATTTTCAAGTCTGTTTTCTGGCGGTCGATGTCTCCAGGGAAAAGTGCTCAATGTGTTTTGTGAACATCAGTCATTTATTAAACTTCTCACACACTTTAGAGAGCTAGTAAACAAACAGGAACAAATTGTAAGTGAGGACACAAATCTTACATGATGTCCTAATTATTCAAAAAGAGGTTAGGTAGGTTATGGAAAATGTTTCTTTAATGGGCCAGTTTTTCCACTTCAGATCATAAGAGAAGAGGTGTGTAGCAGGAGCTCAAGTAACTTGAACATATTCCTCCTCTTACCTCCAAAGGCTTTTCTCCAAGCAGTAGGGAATTGTTTCTATTTTTGCTTTAATGTCACGTAGTAAAAGAAGAAGCATTTATTATTCATTTTAATGTGGTAAAAGTCACCCATGAAGAATGGCATGGGAAGAGTTGAAACGGATACAACACACGTCACCTGTTAGCTGAGGTGGAACAGTCTGAATCATTTCTTTCACCATCCAGCCCCAACATTTGCGTGCCCCTGAGTCCCACCCTTGAATGCTGTGGCTGATCCTGTTTCTGCCTACCTGCTTCAGCAAGAACGTATTCTCTTGGTCTCAGGTGCTCTTGGAACACTTACTTGCTTTATTTCTAGTAACAAAATCAAAACTCTATCTAAAGTTTCAAATCTAAAATAAAATAAAATAAAATAATAAAATAAAATAAAAATCTTCAATTCTGCCGTTTTCATTGACTTATCACCAACTTCTCTGGATTCTGAAACCCTCCACTTCAGTTGCAAAAACTAGACCAAGGGTATACTTGACACACACATGTAAGTATCTTGCACCTTGAAAAGAAAAACTATACTTTCTAAAAATGTACTAGTTTTATAGTTTTGTACTTAAAATATTAAAGTTGATCTATTTTATTAAATTGTATTTATATCAATATCAACATGTTATATATTAATATATAAGAATGTATTTATGTGCCATATTAATATACAATCACATGATGCATTATTATAACATGAATTAGACATTAATTTATTAATTTTAATAATATTTCATGAATTTTATGAGAATTGTTTTCTATGATCTAAGAAATGATACCCCATCACTTTAGTGTGGAAATTCCTGTACAGTTCTGGGGGCAATATTCTGGCCTCCTATTAAGATAGGAGGAAAGGAAAGGAAAAAAAAAACCAACATGATTTTGATAAGTCACACAATCCAATGTTCATTCTACTTACCTATATAACAGAATTAATGTGACATCATAGAATGAAATTATGCCTATAAATTATCTAGAATATGGTAGATCATTGATTCATGATATTATCCTTATTTATTGAAAAAATATCAATTTAAATTGGGGTAAAATATCCCATGCATGGGGTATGTGAGTGGCTCAGTCAGTTAAGCATCTACCTTTGGTTCAGGTCATGATCCTAGGACCCTGGGATCCAACTGCGCCTTAGCTTCCGCTGAGCAGGAGCCTGCTTCTCCCTCTCCCTCTCCTTCTGCACCCCCCCCACAAATAAATATACAAAATCTTAAAAACAAAAAACAAAAACAAAAAGCCAAGCATGTAGTTGAGCAAAGCAACTTTGAAAGTCTGTTTTAATTTACAATGTTATATTACCAAACATCCTAAATGTTTACAGACTTGTTAAGTTTACCCTTTCAGGTTAAGTACTCTTAGACAAACCAGCTGGTGGTGGAGCCAGTTAATAAGCTGAGAAAAACTGACTGCTAACCAAAGGAGGGTGGGAAAAATCCCAACCCTTGATGCAGTCTAGTATACTGATACAGTATACACCCTTACTCCTTGGTATCAAACCCATTCGGAGGGATAAATGGACTGTCTCTGGTCAGTTTTGCTTTTGAAAAATAAAGCATTGTATGGTACCATCATCTTTTAAATTTGTTTTTTTAATTATTTTTCAAGATTGTATGTATTTTTTCAAGCATTTATAATAAATCTGCTAGATGCAGAGATTGATCCCAGGACCCCCGGATCATGACTGAAGGCAAATGCTTAACCAACTGAACCAACCAGGTGCCCTGATTTTTCAAGGCTTTAATCTTTTGCACCAAGTTATGCAGATCATAGATCTGCGTATGGGAGATCAGTTCTTTTGAATACAAGCTTATTTGGAGAGGGGTGGAAAATAGACAAAACTACTGGAGTGATTTTTGTCATTCTCTTTTCACTGATACCCCTAAGGCTCGATAAAAATTTATTGAAAAGAGTTAACATCAGCATGTATAGCTAGTTATTGTCTGGATGTGCAGACCTACCCTAAATGGAGGAAAAAAAAACCAACTACACAGAATAGTGTAGTTTTGAACTGATGCATTTTCATCAGTAATACACTGGAGTTGATCAATTTGCCCTAACTTTGTTATAAGGATAAACAAGTTCATGCACAAAGGGGATTCCCTTAATGCTGTATATGTAATAATATGTAATGATGTTTCCCAAACAAATTTTTCTTAGATCACTTAGAAAGAATAGTGGGGATGTATTAATTAAACTGAAGATCACTGAAAATTAGAAAGGGATGCAAAATGACAGTGATTTTATAGATTGAAGTTTGTTTCTCTTTATGTAATGGAATCTACATGAATGGTTCGGATTCGTGGCATAGCTCTGTTTCACACTGCTTTTCAAGTTCCAGGCCTTCTTGCACCTTACTGTTCACCTACCCCTAGCTATTGTTCCTGATCTGCGTGGCTTAAGTTGGCATGAGTATGTTCATAGGAAAGAAAAATCTTAGAGGATTCATGGCCACTGTTTATAAGTCCAGCCATGGATGGAAATGTCACACATTACTTTTGTTCACATTGTTAGAACTTAATCTTATAGTTGCACATAGCTGCAAAGAAGGTGGGGAAAATTCAATGAAAGCATGAAAATACAATGGAAAAATTCCAATGAAAAACCCCTGGGAAGCTAGGGGCCATATTTCTACAACTATGAAGAAAAGGATAAGATATTTTGGTGAGCAAATAGCTCTCTGATTCAAAGGGAGTAAATTAAGCAAAATCAATATTAAATAAATAGCATTCCAAATAAATGTAGAAATTTTCCAGGTACACAGATAAAGGACAATTTTCTAGGCCATTCTATGGTATATGATGGAAAGCATAGTTATCCATGATAACTTGGATATCGTTATCCAAGTTAATATGATATATTAACTATATATCATAGTTATTGGAAAGACATCTTTTTTTATTTTAAAATTTTTCTTTTTTGAAAGAAATTACTTATTAGAGCCTTCTTGTGAGTATTCCCTAAAGAGAGAAACTAAGGGTAGAAAAATTAAAAAAAATAAACAAGCAAGCTCATTATTAGAGCATATAAACACATTGTAATTATTCTGAATCATCCATTTGTCTATACATAACTTGCAAATAATGTTAGTACAGTCAATACCAAAAATAAAAATAACTGCCAAACTCTTCTCTACATTTTTGAATATATTCGTATATTTATGCATTTACAATATTTATATATACACATATATTTACATATATGCATATACTTCTGTATGTGTGTGTATATATTATAATGAAAATTAAATTCTACCCGTTACCTAATGGTTGGCTTGTACTTTTACAAGGCCAAAGATATTTTTAATTTTCAGATGGGTGTGAGTTTTATGGGAGGAAAATGAACAACTATGAAATAATTCTTTCCTCCCATTTTTTCACTTATGGAATATTATCCATGTTTTATACTAAACCTGAGGGTGTGAAATGGAGTAGAGAGGGAGTTATGTGTAAAGCCTAGGACCATTGATCCCAAAGAAACCTAGGGTCCGATCACTACTTTCTAGCTCTGTGACTCTGAGTAAATTACAAGCAATTTGTCCCCCAGTTACTTCTGATTGTGCTTTCACAAACTAAAGTGGGGATACTCACATTTACATTATAATAGCTCTGAATGAAGCAATGTCATGGCTTAGGTAAAGTATGTGATAAGTACTATTTGAAACACAGTTGTTTTAGTGATCTATTGATGTGTTCCAAACCACTCAAGAATCCGGGTCCATAAAACAACTGTTTTTATTATGCTCATGATTCTGTGGGTCAGAATTCAGATAGGAACAGGCAGAACAGAGTGTCTCTGCTCCATGATGCCTACGGCTTCAGGCACACACAATGTAAAGACAATTATGTCTGCTACATGTCCCTGACTTAGTATCTAAATCTACAGGGGGATTCTACTTGGCCAATTAAGTGTTTGTCCATACATTTGACAACTTATAAAAACCAGATTTCTCATAAAAGTTCAGGTTTCTGGTTTATCTTTAACAATTAGATCGGACAACATTTGATCCCCATTCTTACAAGGCAACTGAGGACCAGCTGTCTGCTCACTGGGGGTTTAGCACACTCTCTCTGTTCACTGGTCTTTATTGTCTAGGTACTTAGGATTGCCAGTGATCTGGTCTCTGATGCTGAGGGTCAGTCTCTAAGTTATATTTGACCTTTCCTTCATGGAAATGATTCTGAAAGCATGGTGTGGGAAGTCTGGGGGCCCTGAGATCCTTTCTGGGTTGTCTGTAAGGCAAAAAAACTATTTTTGTAATGATACTAAGACATTACTTGAATATTTAAACTTTCGTTCTCTCACAAAAGTGCTGCATAATTTTCTACTGTGCATTTTAGAGACCTTCATGACTCAATGAACCAAATTTTCCAGATGACTGATGCACAATGTTTCAAAATCATGGGTAAAATTTTCATTCAAAATGCACTATAGATCAATCAGTATTAATGCAAGAGAGTACAGGAAGTTCATTGATAATGTTTTAGAGTCCCCATTGCAGTTCATTTTTAAGAAACTACTACTTGTTGGGTTTTGTTGTCTCAAAATACATCCAAATTGTATTTATAGACTTTGAAATTACACCTCTGTTTTCCAACTACCTAGCTGTGAGAGGTAGTTTTCTTCATATACTTCAACTGAAATAGCACATCTCAGATTGAATGCAGAGCCAAGATGAGAATTTATCTGTCTTTTGTCTGATATTAAAGATATCTGCTAAATGTAAAAGACGTCACTCATCTTTATTTTCTTTATTTTGAAAATATGTTTTAATAAAATATTCAACTTATGTTCACAGGTGTATCATTATTATTATTTTAAATTGATTAGTAAATAAATATTTTTAAATGTCTCTATTCTTACAAACAACATGATAAAGGTTAAGAAATAGAATTCATACTAACAAAAGCTCTTTAAAGGACATCAATCGAGTTAAAAGTGTAAATGGATTCTGAGGCTAAATGTTTGAGGACCACTGCCTCTTCACAGTGCATGTTCAGAAGTCAGAGCCACTGCAAACAATCAGGAGAATGGGGTCAGAGCTCCACAGACTACTTTCTCTCAGGAGTCGCTGCTTCTGTGCAAACGAGGGAGCAGCTCTGGGACAGGTATTAGCATGCAGTCACAGGCTTTTTTAAAACACATCCTTCCTACCCAGGAGTGGCTACCTAGTGTTGTTTATATTTGCATAAACAAGATGCCACAAGAGAGTGATTTTTCAGAGACAAAAAAATCCCGTTTTAAATAGAGAAAATTTGTAAATGGCAGCTTCTCTCCATGAAATTTCATCTAACTGCTGCCCCCTAGCCCCAGCTCCTGCTACCCATCAAATTTGCTAATGGCGAGATAAGTTACCGAGATAAACTTAACCAAAATCGAAATGACTGACCAGGTTAGCAAAGAATTTTTCTCAGTTAAGAACAGCAAAGTTAATGTTTAATAATGTAGGCAAATGATTTCCCAAATACATGTTGATCAACTGTTAGCTTTTGACTAAAGTAAACAAAGTGTTTTCCATTTTTACAAAAATATCTATGATTCAATATTTATGGGTATCACTCATAGTATGTAGAACTAGCCACTTAATAAGAAATTAAAGATTTTTGTGTATTAGGTTATATATGTTTTGACCATTTGATTGTATAAGTTATATGTATTTAATGTTTACCTCATGTATAGATGTACATAACATTTTACAACAACTTTGAATACAAGTTATTGCTTAGACTTCAGATATGGAATTGAAAATGCTTGACAGACCGAAAAAAAATGATTTTTTGACATATCACAATGATGTAACCAGAGTTCTGTGTGAATGGAAATCTTAAAATTTGTTTCCACAAAGCAAAAATTAGGTAAAGAGAATAGAAACTGCTGTTCGTAGTTATTTTTTGCCCTATAAACACCAGCTAATTTTTGCATTGTCTGTATGACTGAAGATTAGGTTGGAAATGTAAGTGCTTAAGTTCCTTGTTCAGTACCTATTTCTAGTTTGTTTATTATTTTACATATCTGTTCATTTAGATAATTATCTGACACCTGCTCGTGGCAGATTGTTTTGACAGATTACATTGGCTGAGATCAGTTTGTTACCTGGCATCTGTCCAGTAAAGGTGATTCCAACAAGCTAGCAATTTCTAGGCAATCGTAAAAGATCTTTTTTAGCGAGTTAGAATTTTCTTTATCCTTAAGGAGGCATTGACCAAAGAAAAATGTTATTGACACATATTAAGAGATACATTATCTTTATTCCGTATCAGGGGCATTCCTTTCTCTGAAATGCTGATTTGAACATCATTTAGATTTAATCAGAAGGAGCATACTATATGAAAAGAGAGTATGTTGGTTTTAAATTAGGTATGTAATTTGGTTGGTATCTTGAACAGCTTTGAATAGCATTATTTCCTTGTTCTTTTTTTGGTGGCGTTTTGACACTTAACAAACTCTAAATATCTCAAATTAAAATGAATACTTTTAAAGCACATATATAATACTGTATGTATGGTTATGAAATTAGAGCAACTCTATTATTATAGATTTTTTTGAATCCATAAAAAGTAAACAACATTCAAGGAGGGAAAGGATAGTCAGTTACTCAGTGTCTGACTGTATAATAAATAAAACAATTTCCTAGGAGCTGTGATAATTATTTAAGACTATTTTGAAATAAAATAGGAATTTAAAGAAACCTTGAAAGTCAACTATAAGACACAAAAACAAAAGAAAAATCAGTAGCTTTTCTTTCTTAAAGTGAGCCAATATTTCTATTTTTTAATCAAAGGAGTAATTAATTCTAGAAGAAATAGTAAATTTATTTTCATTTTTTTTTTACTTTTGTAAAATTATTTAACCAATGTCACCTGAATATTTACTATGGGGGCGCCTGGGTGGCTCAGTGGGTTAAAGCCTCTGCCTTCGGCTCGGGTCATGATCTCAGGGTCCTGGGATCCAGCCCCGCATCGGGCTCTCTGCTCAGCGGGGTGCCTGCTTCCTCCTCTCTCTGCCTGCCTCTCTGCCTACTTGTGATATCTCTGTCAAATAAATAAATAAAATCTTTAAAAAAAATACTTACCATGTGTCAGGCATTTCCCCAACACCCCCCCCCCCATTCAGCAAGACAGACCTGGTTCCTGTCTTAGGCTACTTCAGGTCTAGCTTTAATTCTTGCACTAAAGTAGTCAAACTACAAGCTCCCACCCATGCTTCTAACTATTATGATTTAAGTACATCCATTTTATGGCTATATGAATTGGCCAATAATAATTGTGAAACCTGTGTTGAAAGCAAAATAGAACATCTTGAGACATTTAAAAATATCTAGTGGCTTGTGAAGTGACCTATACTTTGGATATATATTTATTGGAGAAGAGAGGACCAGGGTTTTTGCTACCCTTGTAAATTCTGTCTAGTTATCTGGCATGATAGGAATTGTTCACAGACTGCTCTGAGAAAGTAGTCCGACACTATTTTAGAGTATTCTATTGGACTATGGGGAGTTCAGAAAAAGAAAAAAAGGAAAGAAGAAAAGAAAGAAAGAAAGAAACAGGGCAAATCCTTAAAGACCTTCTGATATAATGGGAACACAGCACCAACATAAATATATGGATATAAACACAAGTGACTCCAAGAAATAAATATACACAATCAACTGCTGTACCAAAGGCTCTCTCAAGGGCCTCTTTGTGCTATGTGATCTCATGATTTGTTGAACCATAGCTTTCTAGAGGAATATACAAAAATCTTGGAGTTCCAAAGGGCATTAAGTTTGAATACCTGGGCGTCTTCAGAGCTTCTGTGAAAAGTTTCATCAAAGAACTGAGCCTTAGGTCGTATATATCACAAACACAGCATCACACTCACCAGAAGCACAGCCAATTTACCATCATGTAGACATTAGTGAAAGAATGAAAAATACAACCAACTGGACCATTGTCTACATGGCATGGAAGAATTGCTCAACTAATTTTTTTTGATTGATGGGACCAGTTGTTTTGGCGCCACTGCAGGACTGAATCATAGACAAGTGCCCTGCATGAGTCATTACGGATTCCAGAGATGCTCAGTTTCTGATGCAGCTACAATTTGAAATGTAGGATTAGATACATTTTATAATAAATCTGTTGACTTTTTAAAAATCTGACCAATCATTAGAACTTTGTTTCTTTGATTTAAAAAATTGTTTCCCTTTAAAACTTAAGCCACATCCTCATACCTTATTTTATGACTTGTGAAGCATTCTATTTTATGAAACAGAAGACTGCATAAAAATTTGGACCGTATGCATTAGACAAAATAGTTTTATCTGGAGAAATCTTATTTTTTTCTAATAAAAAATCTGGCATAAAATAAGTTGGATGATGACAAATTCTCTTTGAAATGCAGCACTAGGGGAGAGTGACACGGACTGAGGAGAGGAATAGCTGTGCCATACGGAACAAGGGGGTATAAAGGAAAACACACACTGGAGGTGACTTCAGTTTATTTTAAATGGCACACATTCGAAGTAATCTCAGAAAAGGAAGGGACTCTAAATATTCCAAGCTAAAAGGTACAAATGGAAATAAATAACTGGATAAAAAAATGGAAATCATGCTTGTTCCTGAGTCAGGCAAGTTGAAATAAGAGGATTCAAGTTCAAGAACAAAAGATGATTTCAGAGGAAGGCACCCTCAGCTCTATGTCTACCTTCCTACCCTCATGTCTACCTTCCTTGGGTGAGGTCAGAACTATTAATGGCATCAAGCAGATTTCGAAAGATAGCATTGGATATGGTATATACTAAGCACAGTCTTTAATTGGCAGGAGGTACTTTCTTCTAATCTCAAATAATTTCATAAAAATTCATTCAAATATATCAGTGATTACTATGTATGGGAATGAAATTAGGAAGTCTGATTTAATGACCATTGAGGAACCCAAGTAGAGTACCTTTTTTTTTTTTTAAATATTTTTATTTATTTATTTGACAGAGAGTGAGGGAGAGAGCATGAGCCAGGGGGAGAGGCAGAGAGAGAAGCAGACTCCCTGCTGAACTGGAGACTCCATCTAGGAACACTGGGATCATGACCTGAGCCAAAGGCAATGCTCAACCAACTGAGCCACCCAGGTGCCCCCCCAAGTAAATTACTTAATGCAACTCTCTTCCTGTTAATTTGGGGATACTGAGACTCAAGGAGACAAGTAACTTCAAACACACAGAATGATGGCAGTGTAAAGAAAGGCTCTAGAGTCCTGGCCAAGTGCTCTTTCCATTCAGTGCATGTAAATAACTTAAAAATTAATGTCAACTTTTAACTACTGATTCTAACATATCAGCATTATAGATAACTTTAGCTAAGTGTTCTTTATATGAGGAACCACTTCCTTTTGTCAATTTTTGATATTAATTTTTTAAAGATTTTACTTATTTATTTGTCAGAGAGAGAGCACAAGCAGGCAGAGGCAGAGGGAGAAGCAGGCTCCTTGCCGAGCAAAGAGCCTGATGTGGGACTCGATCCCTGGATCCTAAGATCATGACCTGAGCTGAAGGCAGCCGCTTAACCAACTGAACCACCCAGGCGTCCCATTGATAGTAATTTTTGACCGCTAACACAATTTCTGGGTTTCTTGAAGCTGATTAACTTGAAAGTTTTAAATATATTTTAAAAATAAGGGTTTTAGGGGCGCCTGGGTGGCTCAGACATTAAGCGTCTGCCTTCGGCTCAGGTCATAATCCCAGGGTCCTGGGATCGAGCCCCGCATCGGGCTCCCTGCTCTGCAGGAAGCCTGCTTCTCCTGCTACCATTCCCTCTGCTTGTGTTCCCTCTCTCGCTCTGTTTTTCTCTGTCAAATAAATAAAATCTTAAAAAAAAATAGTGGTTTTAAAGGAGAGATTTTTAAAAATAAAGCATAAAAGCAGTTTGTATATACAGACTATAAGCCAGGTTCCTAATACTATCGGTGAGTACTTAGCTGTGAATTGCCTAGTTTTCCCTTATTTCAATTGATTCAGAAAGGCTTTCTCTTGCCCACTCTTTTTTTCTCATTCATATTACTATTTCTCCACTGCCTCCCCCCCTTCTCAATATATATGTTCATGAAACAAACTGTTTAAATTCCAATGATAGTGTAGTGACCAATCTATAGCAAGAGGATGTATGGCCAATAAGGTCTCTTCATTTACTTCTAAAAATGTCAAGGGCATAGTTTATTTATTTAGTTCAAAGGCTAATGCTTGATAAAAATGGCTGTAAATGCAAGCATGATTTTAAAATAACACATTATATAAACATCTTGTGGCTTTAAAAACTAATAACATATGTATGATGATTTATGTTTGGTAGAAATTTGTAATTAGCACAAGGTCATGTGCATAAGTAGGCATAACATTTCATGTTGCAGTATAAATACATAATAGTAAAAATAGGAGCTGAATTTGTTTATATTTGAACTTTCAAAAATCTGATTTCATGGTATTTCATGGCCCATCATCACCATTGCTTTATTCCATGGATTTTTGATGACATCAAGAGATGTGTTCACTCAGAAACATTTATGTGCTCAGGGGTTATAATGGGAGTTATGAGGCTATGCAATGGAAACATAAGTGTATTTTATTCCAGAGCAGAATAAGACTAACAGAATGTGTTGTGTGCGTGGAGGACAGATATTCTTCAAAAGAATAAAGACTTGGCCTTTGGCTCATGTCCTTTCTCACTCCTCCTCTTATAGACTGAATGTTTGTGTCCCCTCAAGATTCACATGCAGAAACCTAATTCACAGTATGATGGTATTTGGAAGTGGGACTTTTGCGAGATGATTAGGTCATGAAAGTGGAGTCCTCATACATAAAGTTAGTGCCTTTATAGAGAAGATTTCTGAGCATTCCCTGGCCACTTCTGTCATGAGAGGAAGACACAGATAAAAGCCAGCTTCCTGTGAATCAGGCCCTCACCAGATATAGAATCTGCTAGTGCCTTGACCTTGGGCTTTCCAGCTTCTGGAACTGTGAGAAATAAACATTTGTTGTTAAAGTCAGCCAGTCTGGTATTTTGTTGTAAAATTCTGAACGGACTGAGATACCACTTTAAATGAGGAAAGCTAATTTATCTTAATAATGAATTGGAAATTGAAAAGAAGCTACAAACATACCTTAGATCCAACTGTCTCCTTATTTACTCTGGGATTCAGGAATTTTTCGGGGAAAAGCACCTACTGTGAGAAGGAGTGTGTGTGTTTGGTGGGGGCACACTTGTGAAGGTGATGGGCTAAATTTAATACAGGGCCGAAATAATAATCTCACCAGAGCAGTTCTCTGAAATCACCTCTAATCAGTCGTATGAATGACAATTGCATCTCTATTTGACCGAACCTCAAGAATTATAAAAATAATATAAAACCAGAAGGGAAGTTATTAGTATAGACAAAGAGTCATAGATGAAGGATTATGGTGATAGAAAAGATAGCCTACTTCAAATGGAGATATTCATAGACAACCTCATGGAGTGAGTAGCATCTGAGTTAAACTTGGAAGAAAAGGTGGAATTTAGACATTATGGAGATTGGTGAATAATAAGGATAAAAACAGAAAGAGTATGTAGGAAATAAAAGGAGAACAAGCAAAGAAATTTGACAGGACTGGGTTTGTAAAATCTGCTTCAGCAGGGTCGGTCTCTCAGGAAATGTGTCTTTCCTTCCATTTGTTCAGGTCCAAAAAAAAAAAAAAAAAAGGAGTCATCCTTGATTTTTTTTTCTCATATAGCCCACATTCAACCTGTCAGTAAATATGTCCATTCTGACTTCAAAATATACCCAGAATCCAAGTCTTTCTCAGTCTTTACTGACTTAGAACCCCAAAGCCTTCCCGTCTCAATAGAGAAAAATGACAAATATTTAATCTACATGATTTGGATTCTGTTATTGCTCTAGTTCATCTTTTTTGAATCTCTGCTTCTCTTGGAATTCTAGCCAGGCTAGTCTCGTTATGTCAACCAGGCAGTGGCCCTGGGACCTTTGCATTGCAGCTTTCTCTGCTTAGGATGCTCCTCCCATAGGATTTCCAATGGCTTGCTCTCTGATATGGTTTGGAACTCTGCCCAATTTACCTTATCATTAAGGTCATCTCTGACAACCCTATTTAAATCCACAACTCTGGCCCCTGTCCTCACTCCATTCTCCCTCACTCCTCTTGCCTGCCTTACTTTACTTGAGAGGACCTACCACGAGCCATTTCAAACAGGTGAGCCTAGACCCTGCTGCTGTGGCAGTTAGAGACCCTCCAACCCCAGGCCCTGACAACAATATGCTCCAAGTCTATACAGACTTGTGGCTCCACCGTTTGCAATCTTCTCCCTGGGACCCAGGATAATAAATAACATCTAAATGGAATATTGCTCGTTATTTTGGCAGAAGAAAATGAAAAAAATTGGTGAACCATAAGCTGACCCTTAAAGCTTTTTCCTGGAGTGACACATCTTTTTCTAATACATTTCATAGTGTTCAAAGCAAGAAGTACAGTTGAAACTTGTATCAGTAAGGGGATGAAATATAATTCTCATGCACTGCAGGGAAGGGCATGGTATCGAATATTTGGCAACAAGTTCTATAAGTCACCTCATTATGTAACATAATCTATGCTGTTTGCTTGGTTATTACCTGTTTCACTTCATATCTTATAAGGTTCCCTAGAAATGTACTCTGAAGTGGAGACTGTGTTTACAAAGCAAATATTCTTTGGAAATACACCTGTGCAGATTGAGGAAGGCAGGACTGGGCAGAGGGAAATATTGACCTTTAGTATGGTTGCAACTGAATCCTCAGTCCACCTCACAAGGAGTTCTGGAGCTTGGCAGGCCCTTTGGGGTTGTCTCAAATTGAGGATAGGGGGCCAGGCCTTTGCCTTTCCACATCTGATGGCCATTGGCTGCAAGTATCTTCCCAAAAGGGAGCGTGGCTTTGCTCAAGGGACCTCTCTGCCATAAGGCATGACTGCCAGCCAGGGGCACAAGTAGGGAGAGTCAGTTGGCCAATTTGGCAGGGGGAGTATGTCTGCTCTACTGGGAGATCTTGGCAGAACACTGCAGCACCACCTGTCTCCACTGGAATAAGTTGCCCATGAAGGTGTTTGATGCTGAAGCCACCATGCCTTAATCAGCTCCTTGCATGAGATATGTTTTAATAAAGGTTAAATGAAAAGAATGAATAATTTGTATAACATTTTAGATTAGAAAAGTAGAAGCAAATTAAGCACAAAGGGTCTTCATTGCCTAAATAAGACTTAAACTTGTCTTTAAGTTTAAACTAAGCGAAGATAAATGTGTACAAGTGGGTTTCTGGAATTCTGATCAAATGGTAGTGCATACAATGCATTGAATGCAGGAAAAGAGAGGCGAGGGCCATCTTTCAGGTAGCGGTACTGTGACACAGGCCAGTGCCATGGGATTGCAAGTGGGGAGGGGTAGTGTGACAGAATTTCTCAGGAATAAAAATTTGGCACCATGGCAAGGGGACAGAAAAAGAGGGCCAAAAAAAATCAAAGGTCACTTGGAGGGATTATGCTCTTAATGATGAAACAAACAAAGCAACAACCCCAAAAAGAAAAAGAGAGAGAGGAGATAAGAAGTACTCTGAGAGGAAAACTGAAGAGCGTTCTCTAGTTAGCTTCTCAGAAAGTAGTCTAAGACTTGGGGACAGAACCCTTTGCAATGGTTCATATTGGGTCAGGAAAAAAGGCCTGTCACTTATGTATTAGATCATCTTGTATTTTTATTAACAGTGTAAGACCTGAGTCATTTTCATCATGTGATTTGTTTACAGAAAACTAATTGACTTAATTACACTAGTCTTTGGTGTCAGCTACAGTACAAAAATTTATTTGCAATAAAAATACACGAAGCATCCTGACTACTTAGAAATTCCTGAGAGTTTGAACACACAGCTGCACCTGTTAGACATCCATTGAGATGGTGTACATGGATGGGGGTGTTGAAGGGGAATATTCTGATCAGGGCTTCCATATGTATGAACCAATTCTGACTGTTATTTCTGGACTCAAAGAAAGGTTACATGGTAAGCGCAATGTCTGCTGTGCTGTGCTGTCATTTCCAGCAACTTGGATGATTGAGAACAGCTTTACTTTACAGATAGGTGTTCTTCACAGTCAATCAATGATATCGATGCAATAAACAAACTATATTGTTATAGTTAATATGATAATATTATGAATGTGCAAAATAGTAGCCATGGTCTCTCTACCAGCCTAAACATGCTAATGGGAAATGTTGTACAAAGGTATATAAGATATATTGTTTGATACATAGGAAATACTCGACAAATAGAAAAAATGATGTTAGTTATAGTCCCTTATAATTTAGAAAAAGATGTTCTGACTAAATATTCCTGTTATTCTATATTATCTACATGGCTCACCAAATTCCCAGGACTAGAATACAATAAAAATATGCTTAACAGTATAATTAACAGTTTGATTAATTAATTCTATACTTTAAAATAAAAATTACATGTTCATGAGTTTGAGTTTTAAGTAAAATCATCTCTTCCTCAATCCTCAGGTATTATGTCTCATGAGACCTGTTGAATTATAAAGTACCAAAAATGTTAGGCCTTGATCTCATGAAGAGCACATATTTCTGGTACTTAATACAGGCCCTGGTATAATAGATGCTTGAAAGATGAATGAACTAATGAATAGACGAATGTCTGCCGAGAGGGATAACAGCAAATTTGCAGGTGGGCAGGGTTTCAGTTATTATACAGGTGCTCTGTTTTTTACTTAAAATATTAGTTTCTAGATATGCATTGCGGCATAAAATAGTATTTGTTTATTTGCTACCTACTTGAGTGCCATATTTTTTCTACATTGATTTTTAGAGCTAAACAAATGATTTTAAGTTCTTTCTAGCCTATGGCTAGACCAGAATAAGTTGCATTTCAAAAACATCCATATACCTTTAAAGTGATGGCTGAAGAAATCTCTCAAGGCATTAAAAAAAGATAAAGTCTTCTTTTAAATGTATTTTGCTCACCTTTCTTTTAAAAAAATGGGAGGGGTTAAGAAACTTGGGGTTTATTGAATCAAGCAAAGCCTCAATCCCACAGTAACCTATTCAGGGGTGATATTGATCAATAGAGTCCAAGACAGAAGAACCTAACTAAAATAAACAGTGACTTTCTTATCCTCAATGGGTTCTTCATGAGCTTCCTATAGGTAAGAACACAAACATGATTTTCCTTTAGAAATTTTTTTGTTTATTCCTATTAAACATGCCTCAGGGGTTCTCTAACGTGGGTGAAGTCCACAGTGCATTCGATTGTGTTGGTTGTTTTTCCTAAGACTTGTTGAAGGTTTGGCAGGTTCAGAAAACCTATCGGCTAGGAATCTAAAAAATTAGCTAAACTGTTTGATAGAAAAATATCAGACATATTTTTACGTGCATTTCTCTTTACTAAGAATTTAACAGGTATCTTTAAAATGGAATTTGGTTTTATAAGTAAAGTTTTGATCATACTTCATGACCACGTGACTTTTGCCCAAATGAGAAATCATTTGACCCCACCAATTAAATATAACTGTCCAGGATTTTAACTTCATGCATCATTTGTAAATCTGATAGTAAGATTCTCTAGTCTCTTTGAATCTAATCTTCCTCAGAACCATCTGTTTGTCTTGCTTTCTTTAGACCTTGGTGTATTTTCTTTTTCTCGTTCACCCTCTCGCATCCTCAATTTCCTTGTGTTCTGTTATGTATTTTCAAATGTTTTTATTCTTCTCTTTCTCAATCTTTTGGTGGCAAAGACACATGCATCAGAAAAGAGATATGTTCGGGAACCATCAGACCATGTGTAACTTAAATCTTCATCACAGGTGTCTGTATTCCAGAGTCAACATTCACTTGAAAATGGGAAAACACAGAATGGCACAGGACAGGACAATTTGGCTTCACATAATTAAAAAAAAAAAGCAAAAACTGACAAACTGCAGAATCCAGCCAGGGGCTTGCCATGGTTCAGGTAGCCAACCTCTCGGAGTGTCTTGACCTCTCAACCAATTTTAATGCCTGATCAGACAAGGAAGTCCAAGTTAGATAAGCCCCAAAGTCTTCTTTGTGATACATGTTTAATGTTTCCTTCTCCCACTTCAATTACACCGTCTTCATTATGCTTCCTTCCTCACTATCACAGTTGTTAAAATGAAAAGCCTCTTTCTGAGTGCCACAGCTCCATTATGCAGGCCTATACCTGTGCTGGCAGCATGCTCTTCTTCTCACCTCAGATTGCCTTCTGCTTGGGGAGGAGATCCCTGCAGTGCATCTCAAACTGAAAACTGAAAGAAAATTAAGTTGCTGTTTGGAGTTTGAGCGCATTATGGAAAGCGGGCCCTTTTTTGTCTACCAGGCATGTTAGTATAAGCTATTACCCACCTTCTACCCTGTTCCCTACAGTGGGAGCTGTCAGTATGGAAATCTCATCTAAACTTTTTGTCAGTTTTTACCTAAAGCAAGGAAACACACACTTGGCATTTTCTTTAGATGGTGGCTACGTGTTGAACATAATGGGCCACAAAATGGTTGATGTGGCTATTTGGGCCATTCCGATGGCTGACTTGGGCATTGAACTGTAAAGCCTGATAACCCAGTAATAATTAGCTTCTAATTCAGAAAAAACACGAAGTTGAGTCAACTATTTGGCAGCAAAACATAAGCAAAAACTAAATACTAACTAAATATGAACTGCCTTCAACTAATTTGAGTTCACTGTAGAAAAGCACAATATTTGATAATTTCACATTTTGTGTAAATATTTTATTTTTTAAGTTTCTAATACGCTTATAGCTTTTCATGAGAATATCTAATTGCACATAAGTGCAGGCTCAGCTGAAGCTTCAGGACTTAAGCATTAAGGACCCCATCAATTGGAAGCTAAGATGCCCTTAATTGAATTGGCAATGATAAACCTAGCAAGCAGGAACATGGGTGGGTGTTTGCTGGTCTTTGGAGAGATTATCTAGGTGGT
>CM053605.1:72602676-72729991 GCA_028646535.1 Procyon lotor | reverse complement strand
AAAAAAAATGAAGTTTTATCAGACTTTAAACATGTAGCCTTGGGATGTCCTGCTAAGAGAGATATATAGAGAGAGATATGTATCTCTCTATATGTATATTTGTATAGTCATCTCAGATGTAGTTTTGAACTACTCGCTTCTTGTCAGAAATGACTAAGAGTGGGGCGCCTGGGTGACTCAGTCTTTAAGCTTCTGCCTTCGGCTCAGGTCATGATCCCAGGGTCCTGGGATCAAGCCCCATATCAGGCTCCCTGCTTGGCAGGAAGCCTGCTTGTCCCTCTCTCACTCCCCCTGCTTGTGTTCTTGCTCTTGTCTCTCTCTCTCTCTCTGTCAAATAAATAAATAAAATCTTAAAAAAAAAAAAAAAAAGGAAAGAAATAACTAATAGGAATAAAAGGGACCCAGGAAGCAGCCAAAAGTTAGAGGATAAAATGGAAATAGTAATTATTTAATAGCTTGTTAAGAAAAAGTAAATTACTGGGAAAATGATGATTTTAGAAAGCTTGGAAAATATAAAATACCTGATCTCTAATAATCTCATAATATAGAAACGACTTCCGTTCTCTCCTTGGACTATTTGGCCAGTTCTGTCTCTGCGTATAAACCAGGATTATGGTTGTGGGCCTACAAACTACACCTTCTACTCTCCTACCTTCAGCTCTTCTTTTTTCTCCGTCTGTTGACATTGGCTTGTTGCAAAGTCTCCTAGGAAAATAATAAATATATTTTCAATTTTTGAGGCTCAGATGTATACCTGCATCTCTGCTGAAATTGTGGAAACCAAGATGAATGTCTGAAAGGATTATGGGCTCAGTAGGAGAAAAATCTACCCTGAAATTAGAAGAGGGAAGGAATAAGGCCTGAGGGAAGGAGAAGAATGTTTCCAGGTAAGATGTGGCCATTACTAGAACACCACAAAATCAGCCACATGAGAGATATTTGTGTGCTCAAAGGAAAGAAAGACCATCCGAGTGTAAAGAAAAAGTAGGCATGTTTTGTAGTGTATATCGATATGTCTTTTCTAAAACATATTGTTATTTTTATGTATTTTTCAGCTGATAAGCAGTAGGAACAGAATTTGCACCTAAGAAGTAATATTTCCAAATCCCTTGTTTTTATTCATTATACGATTCTGCCTCTCATAAAAGCAATAGGCAAGCTCTTAAATATTATTGGTTGGATGTATCTTCACTCATTAATATTTCAATTTTATTTTATATTTAAGTAGGAGGAAGTTATAAATATTCTTAGTTTTAGAATATTTAAAAATATTTAATTCATTTTATTTTATTCTTATTAGGAACTGGGGCCACAAGGCCGCATATCAGACAATTACATTCAGTGCATATGATAAAATCTAAGTGCTTGCAAAAGGAGGTTCTCCAGGGTCTTTAAAAAACAAATAGAAACAAAGCATTTCTTATTACCACTGTATGCATGTAAAAATCCATATGGGTAAATGTTCTTAAAAGGATTCTAATGCAATCTATCTATTGCATTTGTCCTTACACAATATTCTAAAAAGTTAAGCTTCAGTCTAGTCCATGTCTACTTATAATTAATTTTGCATTAATGTATACCCTACTTTAATAGGTCTTGATATAAAACAAAGTAGTATTTAGAAATTCCTCCCACATGATCTAAACCAGAAAGCTAGTGCAAATGAATGTTTCCTATTTGTGACAAAGAATTAGTGAGTCAAAGTCTTCTCTGAAAGACTGATTGTATGATATCATGAACTCTGTTTCTTGGAATGTAGAAATATTAGCAGAATTGAGGGTACAGCTCTAATGGCTAATTGCCTCTCTCCCTCAGCATGTGGGCATTTAGGGAAGTTCAGAATGGTCAGGTTGAGCCAGCGTGCTGTCTGCTGGCTGCACCCAACCTCCCTTCATCGTGAATAGGAATAAAAAGAACTGAGATTAAGGCTTAATGTTCCCACAGAGAATGTCTTTCCTAGAGTAAACTTAAATGGTTTAGAACAGGACCTTGCAAAACTATGCCTTCTAGATAACTCTGCACCAAGGAATAGTAGAAAACTGCTTTCCACTGCTAAGAGAAACACACCAAGAATGAACCCAGAACAGAACAAGGCCACCATCAATGTGTGCCTGTACTCAACAGAATACACTCATTTAGATGGAAAACAAAGAAGCTTTGGGACTCTCCCTTGGGTTAGCCTTGGGTCTAAGCCTCCAAGAAATAAATTTATGCCACATAAAAGTTGCTATCTTCCAGCTTTTGTAGTTAGGTCGCTTACAAAATAAATTTGAAATTTATATGCTCCTCTGAATATTTGTAAGTTGATATATAAAAGTTTTTGTAATAGGTTTACAGAAGATTAATTTTTGATACTAGAAAACTAAAATATTGTACACGTTGAGAAAATGAAGTATGCTGAGGTTTGACTATAAATGGAATAAAAATTATATATATTGATAAGATAGGTTTTAAATGTCTTATTGAAAACAGCACACTAAATCTGAAAGAAATCACATAAAATTGTATATCTTTAGCCTTATTCAGTGTTATCTGGAAAAATTTAATTGTTTTGGAAAACATTTCCATTACATTTTAAAAAATCAGTATCAGTAACTTACATGACTTGGGCAGTTTGAATGTGAGACATTCCAACACTGACCAAACAACCTGTTTTTAATGCCACTCTTCATTTTTAATAAAAATATGTATACTACAAGAAAGCTTTGATTAATCTGTAAAGGAAGCCATTGCAAACCCAATGTTTTGATTTTTCCTTTGACTAGCATTAGATTTTGTACCTCAGGACAATGAATCATTTTAATATTTAGCATGGATGGGAAATGTGTATTTCTTCTGTAAAATGGCTAAAAAGACTATTTTGAAGGGAGGGTATTTCTTAGACAAATTAATTTTCTGAAGAAATTTTATGTGGAATTTGAGTAACTAGAAATTGATTCCCCAAAACTATATATGCTTGCGTACCACTCAAAAATCTTTTCATGACCTAAAGGATACTCTTACCTCTTCTTGAACTGCTGGGTTAAGGAAGAACTCCCTTCCTAAAAATGATCAACTTTCCAATAATAGAAATAATCTAAGACATCTATTGGTGAGAACAAGTGAGAGAACAGGGAACAAAGAGGGTAGAAGTAAAAGGGGTATGAGCTTTTTGTTTTGGATACTTCAAAACCTTGAGGAGGGTAGAAAACTTACCTGGAATGTGGAATTAACAAGTGTTCCTCTGTGAGGAACACTGTTCCAAAGTGTTAAAGATGGAAGTCTAGGTTCCACAGGTAAGTGAAATCATATGATATTTGTATTTTTCTCTCACTATCTGGCTTATTTCACTTAGCATAATACATTTTAGCTCCAACCATGTTGCTGCAAGTAGCAAGATCTCATTCTTTTTTATGGCTGATTAATATTCCAGTGTGTGTGTGTGCGTGTGTGTGTGTGTGTGTGTGTGTGTACATCACAAAAACAAAACAAACTAATGAACACACACACAAAATGGGAAGAGATTCATAAATACAAAGAACAAATTAGTGGTTGCCAGAGGGAAGTGAGGTGGGAGGATGTGTGAAGTAGGTGAAGGGGACTAGGAGGTATAAACTTCCAGTTATAAATGAATCATGGAGATGAAAAGTATAGTGTAGGGAATATAGTCAATAAGATTGCAATAACTTTGTATGGTGATAGATAGGTAACTGCACATATTGTGGTGAGCATTGTATACTGTATACAATTGTTGAATCACTATGATGTAGACCAGAAACTACTATAACATTTTATTTCAAATATGCTTCAATTTAAAAAAAAATAAGATAAGAGCCTATAATTTCCCAAGTTCAGTTTTGTTTTCTGACTGCTCCAGAAAAAATTTTTACCATGAACCAACTCATCTGTCTTCCTATACCCCGTCTACCCTCATGTTTCTGATCACAGCAATAATCCTAGGATTTCTCATCTCAGCTATTTTTGGATTCTGCTCAGAAATCCAGTATTTCTGTACCTACCCTCTCTAATTTTCAGCAAATGTTTTAAGCCTACTCCCCTTTTCTCAATCCTCTGACCAAGAAGCCTAATCTTCCTCTTAGTCCACAGGAATGGAAACGGCCGCCACTCGCTCCATCAGTTTCCCCTGCTTCCAGCCTCACCAGCTCCTTTACTGGTTCTTCCATGTCTGAGTTAGCTACAGTTAAACATTTCCCATATTGGACAAATGAAGAACACTGATGTTACATGTTATCCTGTAGCCTTGATTCTCAGCTTTCCTGAATACCCAGACTTCCTAAGAACGTTCTTAGGTGCACTGTTTCCACTCTCTTATCCTCCCCTTCACGCCACAACCCTGCCTTCCAGTCTCCACTCCTACAACCCCAGTGAAACTGATTGTCCTGGGACAACTGCATCTTCCCCTGTTACTATAGTCATTGGGAATCTTTTATGCCTTATTTAACTTGATTTCTCTGTACACCTTGATTTTGTTGACCACTTCTTGTTTCTGAAATATTCTGTTCCTTTTGCTACTATTCCTTTTTCTCCAAATTTTCTTCTACCTCACTGTCTGCTTCTTCTAGGTCTACTTTGTTACCTCTTCTTATTTTCCTTGCTCCTGCAATTTGCTCATATTCCAAGCTCCAAGTATTCCAAGGAGTACTTACATACTCTGCCTGATTTCAAAATTTATATTTCCATCCCTGATATTTTTCTTGAGATCTAGACCTATCATCCACATGCCTATATACTGCTATCCACAGATCTACCCAAAACAACTTGTCCAAAAGAATATACATTATGACTGCTAAACGTCCTTGTCTTATTTTAAGTAAATAGCAAGACTACCATTTCAATTGCTAAAGTCAGAAAGTCAAGTATCATTTTTAACTCTGTTCTTTTTCTCATCCTCTATATCTGAACATTGACTATTCTTTCTAGTTGTACATTTGAAATATCTTTTAAATCTCTGACCTTCTTTGCATCCCTAGTTCAGAAAGGAATTTTCTTTTTCTTAACTAGTAGCTGCAAGCTGTTTAGAATTATATTTCTAAAATGTAAATATGATCATATAACTCCCTCCATCAGAAAAACTTCCATTAATGACTTCTCCTTTCAAAGTCCTGCTCAACTCTCTGGCTTCATCCTCTGCATCACTGTTACCCACCTGCCACCACCAGCCCTAAGCTTTGTTGGTTCCAATCATGGTCACTGAAACTTTACACCTATTTTCCCTCTTATATATAACACTTACAATCTGTTCCCGCTACCCACCTAGCCATCCACCATGGCAATTTTGGTCACTTCTCTGACCTTCAATTAAACTTCACTTCTTCCAGGAAAATTTCCTTAGACTGTAACATCCAGGTGACATAGCCATCGCAAGCAACTTCTAGTATACTGATTATCACTCAGGAGAGTACTTACATACCACATTGCAATTTCTCATCTTTTTGACAAATTCCACAAATCTACAAGCTTTCTGAGAATAGACAATGTGTTATTTTTGTTTAGAATTGTATCTTCAATGCATAATCTTTTCACCAGCACAAAAATAAATACTTTTGAATTAATAAATGGCTGGCACTGTCACTTCTTTCAATGAGAAAATTAAGTCTCTGAGAGCAAATTGAAGGACACCACATTATAAAGACTTTTGTCTGCCAATGGTTTGAAACTTCATTTGACTAGAGCTGCTTTGAATGTAAAGTTTTACACATAAGAACTTTGGAGTACAGGCATTATTAAACTCTGATAAGAGCGTGAGATCAGGTCCTTTTCCTTAGTCTGTTTTTCAGATTCCTAACACTTTCATTACAGAGTCGGGGCCAGAAGATAAAGAATGTTTATACTTACCTTTTTTTTTAAATGTCATTAAATAAGTTGTTTTCTTTATTATTAAAACAATTAAATGTGGATTTAAAACTTTATATTTCTGGTGAATATTTTGATGTCTAAACAAACTGTTCATCTGTTCTCAGAAACAAATATCTCTGAGGTTATAGTTGCTGCAATAGCTGCTTCTTGACAACAAAAATAAATAGAAAATGGAACATTTGTTCAATTCTGTTGATTTTCTTAATCATTGAACCTCAACATAATTTGTCCATTAGAATTTGAACCCCTGATGGACCAGAACTCTGTTTTATTTATTTTTGTAGCTCTGGCACTTGTCATAGTATTTAGCAAAAAGAAGGTAGTTAGTACATGTTAGGTGTGCACATAGTTTTAAAACTACTCAAGTCATTGTGAAAACAGTGAGTAAAAAAAAAAAATTCATTCTTTTTCAATCTTTATATAATTCAAATCTCCTTTCTAGATATACTATGCGTGTAAAGGCCAGTCAACTTTCTCTCCTGAAAAAAGGAAAGATGCCACTGAGAATTAAATATAGATATTTCCCTGCTGGCGAATATATTCTGTACATAAAACTTATTATTTGTTTTTTTTCTCCAGAAGAAACATCATCAAAACCATAAACTCAGAGGTTGCCCAGTTTGCATTTTATTACTGTGGAGAAGATGTCTATTCACACAACCGCCAGTTGCTTTATTTTTGATAAAGCATCTGTAATTACTTTTAATTTGAATATAAATTCCCTTTGTTGAAAGAAAACACTTAACCTTAGCTATGTTAGAAAGGAAAACAGCATAAAAACTGGCTATATACATATTTAAAATCATACACATAAAAATACTAATTAAGATAAAACATTATACCATAGTCTCTATAATAAACACAAATTAATAATCCAATCAGGAATGTGAGCACCTTCAGAAAATTATGACATGAATCACATAATCTTACAAAAAATTAAGTTCAGGAAAATGACATGGACTTTAGGTCATGGCCTAGTTAATTTCTGACACCTTTGAGGATTTTTTTTTTCAGACTACATAAAACAAAATCTTCATCTGTTAATAAAGCAAATTAAAAAAAAAAAAAAGCTTTGTACTTTGTAGTTTCCCAAACAATCAATATTTGGAAGGATTTATTTAAAAGCTGTCAAACAACAGAAGAAACTGGAGAATACAAACAAAATTGCCCTGACTATTCTTTAAGTAAGATTCTGAGATAAAGACAGATAAAGGTATTTCTTCCAGCTTTTTAGAGATTTAAAAATGGAAAATTTATTTACCATTGTAATAGATTGTGTTGTAATCAATGTTGTGAGTTGCTGTCCAGATTCCCTTCAAGACTAAGCATTTATTCCTCCAGATGCAAAGTCTTGATAACTGAAAGCTCTCAGCTGAGTCCATCTTCATGACTGGCTTTTGTTGCAACATCAAGTTCATATCTTCCCTGTGGCCCGTCCTATGTCCTTCACACCCCATTCTCCAAAGAGCTGATCCTGAGAGTATCTTCAAAGAACATTTGTACACAAATCTTAGAATCTGTTTCCTAGAGAACCTAACCTAAGGTAGATATTCAGAAAAAAATAAATAAAAGTAGGCTGTGTGTTTAGAAGCGCAATACAACTGATTGAAAATGAGAAATCTATCTTAACCTTCTCTGTCTGAAACACCTTGGCAGGTACATAGTCGTCTGGAATTAGATGTGGTTCACTGGTTTGACTAGGGTTTTTTTTTTTTATATAGGGAAGGCTTGCACCAAGTGAACATGCACACAATCTGTCCATCTTAACAAGTTTGTCACTTCCTTATTTCTTCCGGTCTCTTATACTTGCCATTTATTTATTATGCCACAGTGAAACATACTCAAAATTTAGATAAATGAAAACAAAAGTAAGACTAAATTGTATGTCAACGGACCTGGTTTTAGACCCAAATTGTGGAATCAGACCTTCCATGATTGCCTAAAGGAATCATTTTCCAAACTTACTCTGGTTATAAGAAACTAGGACATTTTTTTCAAAATATGGAGATTATGATTCAGTCATTCTGGGTAGTTTGATAGAGTTTGAATATGTTTCCAGGTAAATATAATAATCAGGTAAACATGAGAAAATGATAGCCCAAAGAGAAACTAATAACCTAAAATCCTGAAGCCTAGTGCATCTCAAACTTTAAGTACATACAAGTCAATGAGTATCTTGTTAAAATGCATAATTTGACTCATTAGTTCTGGGCTAGGGCCTGAGATTCTGGATTTCAAGCAAGCCTCCAGATGATACTGATTGTCCATGTAACACTCAGTAGTAAAATTATAACCCATCCAGAACACCTAGAAGAGAGAGCATTCCATATGTGTATCTTTAGTCTTTTGGGAAAATGGACCCTTTGAAGATATAAGGGTTTACATAAGAACAAACTCATTTTCTGTGTTCTCCTTGTTCTCTATCTATGATCTATCTATGTATCTATCCATCTATTTTGCAATTGGTATCTGCAAAAGGTACAGAAGGGATATTGCCTTTAGCCCATATGAACACCAAACTAGCCTTTGGTTGGTGACCATCACTATTTCCACGTGCTGGGGTTATCTGTGATTCTCACTCTAAAGTTTCCCTACTTGAATTCCCAGTGTTGTCCTCCAGTAGTTTCAAATTGATCATCATCTTTTCATGTCCTCAGTTCAGCTTGATGAATGGATTTTTAAGGGTCTCAGAAAACATCTTCTAGAAAAATGTTTATGTGACATGTTCTTGAGTGACATACAATGTAAAACTAGTCAACAGATTCATGTATTGTATGTTTCCATTTAAAGGAAGAATGACTTTTATGACCAGGGTAGAATTGTTAGCTCAAAGTTAATGTTGAGAATTAAATGAGTGTTTTGAAAGTTCATTTATCACCCACGTTCCTTTCCAGTTCTGCTCTATTGTCTGGTCTTTTTACTTTGGGTGGTCTCAAGGGTATAACAGTTGTGTGTTATACATTCCTTCTCCTTATGTAGAAAATGGATTTTGTACCTATCCATATATGTATGTGCATGTGTATGTGTGTATGTATTTTTTTTCTTTTTTTGTCTTTCTTGATTAAAGCACTATGCTGTCACTGTTACAATGTCTTTATTCTTGGGACTATCAGGGGATAAACCTAACCCCAATATAATTAAATTAAGTTAAATAACAACTAAGGTGTCAGATAACTTTAGTCAAGGTCTCAGAATAGAGGAGGCTTTGTCACAGAAACCTGAGTCCTGCTGGAACTTCCGTGCACTTGGTTTTGATTCTAATTTGAATTGAGTTATATTTTCTTTCAAACCCTCATGAAGATTGCTGATCTTTTTCTCTAATTTCAAGCCACTGATTAGTATTCTTGTAAAGCTTTCCGCTATGGTTAATTTTTCTTCTTTTACTTTTTTCTTGTCTTTTCTCTTTTTTTTTTTTGAACACAGATTTGCAAAATGAATTTCCTGTAAAGACATTCCTTTATCATTAAATAATTTTTAAAAGTCTTATGTTACAGAGTTTCTTTTTTATTTCTGTTAATTTATAAAAAATTATAAAATATTTTCAAAGTCTGGATAAGTTGGTTTGCTCATTATCACAGTCTGGAGTTTTCCTTTGTGTATAAAAACTAGATTAATACTCATTATTGGGTGCTATTGTTAATTACTACAAGTCTCACACATATATTGGGTGATTTATCTGAACTATGGAAGGGTAATTCAGAGTCTAAATCAGAACTGGTCACTGAACTATTTGAAGTCAAGGTATGCATTAATACTGAAGAGGATTTACAAAGATCATTTCTATGAACCCTGCTATCCCCTTCTTGGAACATCAGGGGTTCTATGTAAAACAGGAAAGTGAAACACACTTTGTCTTCCACAGTTCCCAGATCCTTTTAAGTAGATTTTATTCCCTAACTATGCCTTCTTTTACTCATTGCCTCTCAAACTTTAACGTGCTTCAGAATCACCTGGAGGGCTTGTTAAAAGACAAATTGCTGGAACCAACACCCAGAGTTTTTAATTCAGTGGGTCTGGGGTGGGGCCAAAGAATGTACATTCCTAACAAATTCCCATTGAGGTTGATGCTGATTCTACTGGTCCAGAGAGCCCGTTTGAAGACCATTGTGCCTACTTGTTTTCACATTTCTCCTTTACAGTCTCCGGGGTTTCTCTTCCCACATCAAATGTTATCTGACTGTTTAAGAAAGAACAGAAATAAACTACCTATACATGCAACAATATTAACAAACTTCAAAAATGTTATGCTGCTAAAAAAGACAGACATTAAAAGGTATGCACTGTATGGTTCAGTTTGTATCTATAGTTCAAGAACAGGCAAAACTACGGCAAGGTGATCTGAATCAGAAGAGTGATTATCTCTGAAGATACAAGAAGAATAACTGGAAAGAATATGGAAGAATGTTCTGAAGTGATGTAAATGTTCTATATCTTGGTTTGGGTAATAGCAACATGGTGCGCATTTGTTAGAACTCAGCCATTTATACATCAAAGATATGCAATATTTCATACATGTAGATTATAACTCAATGAATAAAAAATGATTGCCAAAAATAAAAAATGGCTATTCATAGAAAAAAATCTGTTAAGCCAATTTAGACTAAAATTAAGAGGATAGACTTAATATGGTTCTCTCAAGAGCATTTGAATGTTAATAGATTAACAACCAGAAGGAAAAAAAAAAAAAGATCTTTTTAATAGTGGATTTTTAGGTATTTGCTAGACTCTGGGGATCGACTATTGTGGAAGCAGGGAAGATTCCTGAGACTGCTCTCAGCACTATTTCTCTATTTGCTGACTAGATTACCTATACATCTTGGAATTTTACTTTTTGTTTCCTCAGGATGGGTAAGCACTCAAATGAGGATTGTCTTACCCTCCAAAGTAATGTAGCACTCCAACCCAAAAAAATCTTTATCACATGATCACATTGTATAGCATCATTCCATTCTGAAATTGACTTGTTTATTCATGCTTCTTTGGGGAATTTTCATTCCACCCAAGCATAATATAAACTCCACAAGAATAGGTAATATGTCTGTTTTTTTGCACTGTATCACCAGCACCTAAAATAGCAAACCTTTTCAGTTTCTAAATGTATATAAAATGAAAAACATATCTATGTTAAGAGAAGTTTGACCCTCCCCCAGAAAATTTCCAAAGGCTACACACATATATTCACCTTGGAAACTTGGAAAAACATACTTATGGTTCATGAGTGATGTTGTGAGCAGAAAATGGCACAATGACACCTCCTGGCCAACTCTAAATGATGGCAGAAAGTAAATGGACTGCTCAAGAGGTTGGCTTCTTAAATTTCCTTTTCCAGAGCTGCTATTTAAAAGATACAGTGTCATACAAATGATATTAGGACTGTGGTTCTAAAAGTTTAAAAATCCTCATTATAGGTTTTGCTGCTAACATCTTCTATGACCTTGAACCAACATGACCCTTAAAATGGTAATAATTATCTCTTTCTCATTGACCATATAGAGCTATTCTGTGCAATAATACTTAATAAAAATCAAAACATTTTATTTCAATGTGAAGTATTATTTCTATTTTTGTTAATATTAAATAAGATTATTATAAGAGTGATGGTGATTATAGTATTACAGAATTACAAGAACTACAAGGAGTATTACAAGCATAATTTAAAAGTAAAATCTGTTAAACTTTGGAAATATGTTCTTTCAATGTATATACTAAAATTCTCAAATGTTGTAATCGTAAAATTTGTGGAGAAAACTTAGGAAATATCTAAAATTTCTTTATTATACAAAAATTCTTTATTGTACAAATAAGGAAAATTAAGCCCAGAAAAAATTAAATTGATTTACTCTAGATATCACTACTATTTATTTACAATATTGAGACTGGAAGCCAGTTATCTCTTTACTCCCAGTTCAAGGAGTAAAAATAACCCAGAATGTAAAAAAAATTTCTACCTATTTTGTATCTTTAAGGACTAGTATTTTAAATATTAAGTTCTAGGCCATGAGTATCCCAGCATAATACTATTCTTCCAGAGTAATTTGCTGTTGACTATGGATTTAAAAAAAAATGAGTGAAAAACAGATAATCACATCAAAATAGATAATCACATCAAAAAATGGGCAGAAGATATGAACAGACATTTCTCCAAAGAAGACATACAAATGGCTAACAGACACATGAAAAAATGTTCATCATCTTTAGCCATCAGGGAGATTCAAATCAAAACCACACTGAGATACCACCTTACACTAGTTAGAATGGCCAAAATCAACAAGACAGTAAACAACAGATGCTGGAGAGGATGTGGAGAAAGGGGAACCCTCTTACACTGTTGGTGAGAATGCAAGTTGGTGCAGCCACTTTGGAAAACAGTGTGGAGATTCCTCAAGAAATTAAAAATAGAGCTACCCTATGACCCTGCAAGTGCACTACTGGGTATTTACCTCAAAGGAGCAGATGCAGTACAAAGAAGAGTCACATATACCCCAATATTCATAGCAGCAATAGCCACAATTGCCAAACTATAGAAAGAACCAAGATGCCCTTCAGCAGATGAATGGATAAAGAAGATATGGTCCATATATACAATGGAATATTATGCCTCCATCAGAAAGGACAAACACCCAACTTTTGTATCAACATGGACTGGAACTGCAAGAGATTATGTGGAGTGAAATAAGTTAAGCAGAGAGAGTCAATTATCTTATGGTCTCACTTACGTGTGGAGCATAAGGAAAAATATGTAGGGCATTGTGAGAAGGAAAGAAAGAGTGAATGGGGAAAATCAGAGGAGGTGATGAAGCATGAGAGACTGTGGACTCTGAGGAACAAACTGAGGGTTTTGGAGGGGCGGGAGTGGGGGGCTGGGTGAGCCTGGTCGTGGGTATTGAGGACACATATTGAGGCACATATTGCATGGAGCACTGGGTGTGGTGCATGAACAATTAATCCTGTAACACTGAAAAAATAAAATAAACATATTTGGGGAAAAAAATCAAACGGAAAAAAATTGGTTCCCAAGGTGCAAAAAAATAAAATAAATTAAATTAAATTAAATAAATAAAATAAAGAAATGAGTGAAAAATATGAAGGTACTTAGTGAAAAGTGGATTGTGCAGACATTCTTATATAGGTGAAAACATTTTGTTTATAGCTTAGTCTTTGGGTTCTTAGAATATTCCTCTTAAAAAGAGAAAAAATATTTGTGCTATCAGTTAAACCTTTTTAAAATTGTTTTTCAGAAAGAGAAAATGCTTTTGGGGAATCCATTTAGTAAAGTTGAGTCTTTTGAAAAATGTTGCTGTCATCACTGTGGACCATTTGGTTCACCTGCTAATTCCCAAGAACATGTACATAGTAAGAGGACTCGGCCTCAGGCGATCCTTCCTAATGCAGGAACCAAATCAGTAGAATGGATGGGATGCATATAAATATTTTGTCACCTTCGAGTACCAGAGAGCTCAAATCGCTGAACATTTCATTCCCTTTCGTGGCTGAGAAACGTGCGTTCTTTATTATAAAAGGTTTGGGGATGGCATACTGTGTAATGGCTCAGATGAGTGAAAACAAATTTAAATATAAGCAATGCACTGGCTTATACTTTGTATGTTGTAAATACTCTTAGAAACAGTATGAGGCCTTATTAAGTTTGAACCTTAGGTCTTTCAACTTCCCTGAGAAAAGAGAACAAATGGTAAATGCATGAGAAAATAAGTAACTAACCTCCGTGATTTCCTACTTCAGCTCAAGCCCAGATATTTTTGTCGGTTGTTAATTACAGTCATATTTATAAAGCAGTTTCTTTTTTTAAGGGGAAAAAGAAAAAGAAGAGAAGCGTCTCAATGAGAAAGGCTCAACCATGCAGTGTAAGTTCAACAGTTTTCTGGGTGGGAAGAGCTTATTGGCAGGAAGACAGTTGGTAGGGCCTCCTCTTGCATAAGAGGGAGCAAAGTGTTTAGCTGGAGTAGATGAAGAAAGAAATCAGAGACAAGTTAGGAGGTAGGACTAGATCCAGATTCAAAGGAGAAAATGGCAAGAACTCTGGCTTGAGAATGGGGAAGCCTCGGAGGAAAGATGAAAGGAAAGTATGGTAGGATGCAAAATGTTCCTTCAGCCCAGAAAACATGCTCAATATTGAATACAGTGCTGATATTGCGTGCAGTTTCCCCTTTCTTTCTAGAGTCATACTCACATCTGATGGTGTATGGATGCCCCATGTGTCTCTACCATGGTGTAATTTTTCACTGCGCCTCACAGGTCTAGCAGAGTCCTGGGTTGATAGCATGAAGGAAACATGGCATTTTAATATAAGGAGAAATTAAGGGACAGAGAAGTAAATTAACTGATTTAAGATCACATGAGTAAATTACCAATGAGATTTACATTAGGACTAATCTCCCAACTCATCACCTTGCATCATTTCTGGAATTGTTGTATTGGATGTGACACAGAGGTCATTCAGGCTAGTCTTCCATCTTCTGGCTAACCTTCCCTTGGAGGTTAAAATCCTGAGCTGGCATCACATTCACCCACTTCAGCTTTGTCCTGATTCCTTTCAGGATGAGTGGTAGTGCCTATCGAGAATACTAAACAGATGGTTTTGCTGAGCATGAGACCCTGGGCTTCTCTCAAATGCCCCGAAACGTCAGTTACTGTTTTGATTGCTTTCTTATTTTTCTATACAGACACTTGTTGACAGGAAACTCCGTGGCCACCATTCATTGCATTTAAGTAATCAAACAACCACAAACTGTCACTGTCACTTTCATTTCCTGTCATCATTCATTTTCTTTAGCTGCTCCCTGTCTATCATTTCAGCTGGATGTCCCATGTGTCTGTGTATCAGGAAAGAAAGAGTGTAGGTGTGTGCAGGTGCTGGAAAAAGACATGAGAAGGAAGCGGTAAATGCTTGCAACCTGGCCTCTGGCTTTCAGTGTGTATCATTCACCTGCGGTTTTCGAAACATTTTTTTGTTTCTAGGATCAAATGGAAATCCTAGCCTTATTGCTGCTGGATTTTCTTAATCCTCCCACAGTAGTTAAAGACTATCTCTAGCTTCACTTTGTTTGTGGTAGCTTGTGCAGTCGTGATGCAAGACAGGCGTACCTGCTTCCATCAGCAGCGACAGGAGAAAGCTTCATGATAGTGAGAATTGGATTTGGTTGTCCTTCACAAGGACCTTCCTCCCAGCTGTTTCTATATAAATGTATGTCTCTATAGCTTGGAGGACTATCAGGAAACAGGTGTTTTTCTATTAACAGCCAGGATGTAACAAGGGAAGGAGAAGGTATAGCAATATGTGAGAATCAGGTGGTCCACGGTTGAATACTTTGTACACAATAACTAATCACTCAAAGCTTATATCTATTTATAATAAAGTCTATAATTATGAGCCAGGTGGCTGTGGTTAGGAGACCATGGGGGTTTTTAAACAGGTTCCTTGATTCACCATCATAGCTTCAGAGACAAGGACACCTGGGCAGTGGAAGGAGCAATATGCCCCCACCCATCAGCAGCAAACACGTGCTCTGTCCGAGCCTCTCTCTGCAATGTCTTCTAAATTTGCACACGCAAAAGTCGTCATCTACAAATTGTCATCTCCATTTGCAAATATAATAGCCAGAAAATCTTACATGAGATGCTATGGGCTTTGATCCAAAAGTTTTGCTGGTTTTCGGGATGAATCTTATGTTGAATTGATATAGATAGGGGTTTGATAATACAGTATTTTGAAATCCAAAATGTCATTTTGTCAGTTGACCCTATGGCTATAGATTCTTTTTTTCCCCTTACCATTTAATTGAGAATCCATGAAGGATGGTTTGGATAGTGAGATCAGGGCACTGGTATATTGTGAAAGTGAAACTATTAGTAATATGTCGTCGTTTTATTGAATATCTCATAGGTAGTGACTGTGTTGGGGTCTGTAAGGGATAGAAAGATGTATGGGAGATGGTCCCTGTACTTCTTCTTAACGGGGCAAATAAGACATGATAAAAAGATTTAAAATAACTATATTACATATTCTATCCCTGGCACAGACAACATTTGCTAAACCAGCGAGTCATGGGAAAATACTATGCAAAAAGATAGGTTACCGTTAAAGCTTCAGGAAGAAGGTGGGATTAGAAGCGTGGACAGGAATTGCAAAAGTAAAAAAGAAGGAGAGTAAAGGGCATTTGGGTGTACTGATTGTCTTAGTTTTCTATTGCTGCAGGACAAACTCATCTGCTTAAAACACCTACATATTATCTCCCAGTTCTGCAGGTCTGGCATCTGGCATGACTTGAATGGGATCCTTGTGCCACATCCCCCGAGTCCACAAACAAGGTGGCATCCTGGCGGCATTAATATCTGTAGCTCAGGGTCCTCTTCCAAATGCATGGGGTTGTTGGCAGAATTCAGTTTCTGGCAGCTATGTCATTGAGGTCCTTGTTTTCTTGCCAGCTGTCATCTAGGGGCCATTCTCCCCTCTTAGAAGCCCCCTCTCAGTCCTTGCCACTTGGCCCCTCCATAGGCTCTCTCACAGCCTGCCATCTGCCTCCTTCAAGGCCAGCAGGAGAATGTCTGCTGCTTTCAAACTTTCTTCAGGAAGGGCTTAGTCTCTCTTGTAAAGGCTAACTGGACTAAATCAGACCCATTCAGGTTAATCTCCCTTTTAATTAAGTCAGATACAGCAGATTAGTCAACCTGATTATTATCAGGAGTGAAATCCAATCATATTAAAATATCCTGCCCCGTTGAATGGGATGAGATTGCACAGCGTGTGTACCCAGAGGTAAAAGTATATGGAAGGGTCTTAGAATTCTACCTACCACGGTGATGGAGACAACATGTTGTGAGGTGATTTTACATGGTGTGTTTAGAACATAGTTATTAGATCCTTCCAACTGTTAAAGTCAATCATGAAATAATTTTTAGAACTGCAGGTTTACAGAAGGAAGGAAGGAAGATGGAAGGAAGGAAGGAAGGGGAAAGGAAGAGAAAAGAGAAAAAAGAGAAGAGAAGAGAAGAGAAGAGAAGAGAAGAGAAGAGAAGAGAAGAGAAAAGGAAAGAAAAGAGAAAAGAAAAACAGCAAGGACAATAAATGCATCAAATCCTTAACCATTTTGATGGGTTATATGTACTTAAGACAGCATTTTAAATGAGACAGTGAGGGGAGTCACCACCCAGTAGGCTTAATAATCTTGAGACATATTACCAACTCTGACTTTTTGAAGTCCTTGATAATGACTTAGAGCAGGGTTGGAAAACTGGGGCCCAAAGCCTAGTTGGGTATAAGCCTCTAGTTGACAATTGTTTGTTCCACTGGTGAAGGGTTATATAATCAATCAATCTATCAATCAATGAAAGAGAAATAGAAGAAGGTGAAGACAAAGAAGGAAAGAAGTGTGGGAAAGAAGCAGAGAAAGTGGAAGATGAGGAGAAGGAGGAGGACAAGGAAGAAGAAGGTTTTGTACGTGGCCCTCAAAGCCTAAAATGTTTACTACCTGGCTCCTCGCAGAGATAGAGTGCTGTCTCCTGAGCCTAACTCTTAGGCAAGAAAGCCATAGGCAGTCTTCAAGCTGTGAATTTTAGAACACAGGGGCTAAAGAAATTACATCAAAGTTTAAAGAAATCACATCATAGTTTATATTAAAAGGCTATGGAATCCTCTGTCCCACCTTGAATTGAAGCACCCAGAAGGGCTCCCAGAAAGAGTGTGGGGGGAGGGAGGATGTAAGAATTCTCATTTCCCTGCTTAGAGGTTTAATTGACCTGAGCACCAATGTGGAGCTCAGCGTGTCACTCAGTCACTGTGTCAGCTCTGTTTACAAAGCTGTGGTCCAAAACAATTAATTGACATTATTTTGATATAAAATTTTTATACTAATTGTTTTGTTGCATTTATATTTTCATTTATTTTATTTGGCATTTGCTGGCTGTTCTTGATCTGAATATGCACATTTCCTCTGTTCTCAGAAATTCTTTTCTATTACTGTTTTGATCATTTTAATTACTCTGTTTTCTTTATTCCTCTCTTCAGTATCTCCACTTACTGATGCACCTGAGTGTATCTTTGATA
This sequence comes from Procyon lotor, assembly GCA_028646535.1. Taxonomy (NCBI): domain Eukaryota; kingdom Metazoa; phylum Chordata; class Mammalia; order Carnivora; family Procyonidae; genus Procyon; species Procyon lotor. The sequence continues at coordinate 72,712,074 of CM053605.1, read as the reverse complement.
TGGTGGATTGTCTCACATATAATCCTTTCTTCTGGTTTGTTTGTTTTCCCCCCATTTTGCCCTTTGGAAGATTTCCTCAAATTTATCTTCCAGTATTCTGTGGGATCATTTATATTAACAACTGTACATGTCATTGTATTATTCTCTGATTATTTCCTTTTTATAACATCCTGTTTTTGTTTTATGATGCAGAATCTTCTAAAATTTCTCTGAGTACAATTATAAACCTTTTGCTAAACTTCTCTTCTGTTTCCCAGACTTCTCTTTTTACAGAAGTGTTTCTTTGTGTGTTTATCTTTGGTTTTCACTTTAATCTTGCAAGTTTTTAGCAAATGAATGTCCTCTTAGACTTTCTATTGTAGTGGATTTGTGTTCTTATCATACCTTTACAACATTTTACTTGTTCTAAGGAGGGGCACTTGGTAAACAGGGGTAGCCAATCTGCTTTCTTTAACTAGAAGCCAAGATTTTGCTTTTGTGAATATTTTTATTTTTATTTTTTTTACTCTTTTATAGCACTATAAACAGTGTCATTTCATTGTCCTCTACCTGTCAAGACTTCTGGAAAAGCAGTCTACAAAATTCTTATGTTTGGTACTTTATACGTAATATGTTTTTTCCTCTAGCCACCTTCAAGTTTCTCTCTCTCTCTCTCTTTGGGTATTTGAATTTAATATGTATAGATTTGGGGGGTTTGGTGTCTTTTGGTATATCTGTGCTTCTTTGATATGTGGTTAGTCAATTTAATATGCTTTCACAGTTCTTAGAGGCTGTGTTCTGCTTCCTTTAAAAAAAAAGCATTTTGGTCTCTGTCACTTTTTATCATTTCTTACATTTTTGTTTAATATCTTTTCATGATTTTCATGTCAGAGCTGAAATGACCAATTTCTATTGTATGTTCTCACATTTTCCCATTACAATGTTAACATTAATCAGAGTCATTTTAAATTCTCTGTCCAACAGTTGTAATATCTGCATCATTTCTGAGTCTACTTCTGATGACTGCTTTGTCTCTTGGAAGTGTTTGTTTAAATTATTATTATTGTGATAAAACACTTAACATGAGATCTACCCTCTTATACCCTCTTAACAAAACTTTAAGTACATAATACAATATCATTAACTAAGGCACATTGTTATAGAGCATATCCTATAACTCATTTACCTTGCATTAATAAAGCTTTATACCCTTCGAAAAACTTCCATTTCTTCATTCCTCCCAACCCCCAGCAAATACCATTCTACTATCTGTATGAATTTGACTACTTTAGGTATTTCATATAAATGGAAATATGCAATGACTAGCTTCCATGACTGGCTTATTTCACTTAGCATCATGTTCTCCAGGTTTCTCCATGTTGTCTCCCATGGCAGGAGTTCCTTACTTTTTAAGCTGAATAATATTCCATTGTGTGTATATACAATATTTTCTTTATACATTCATTCATTTATGGAGATTTAGGTTGTTTTTTAGCTAACATGAATACTACTACAATAAATATGGGAGTGCATATATCTTTTTAGGATCCTTATTTCATTTTTTCTTTTCTTTTTTTTTGGATATACAACAAGAAATAGGATTGCTGGATCATGTGGTAATCCTATTGTTAATTATTTAAAGAACCACCATACTGTTTTCCATAGTGGCTACATCGTTTTATATTCTCACTAGATTCCACAAAGATGAATGCACAAAGATTTCAATTGCTCCACATGCTTCCCAACATTTGTTATCCTTTTTCTTTTACTTTTTTCCTTCCTTCCTTCTTGCCTTCCTCTCTCTCCCTCTCCTTTCTTTCTTTTCTATTTCTTTCTCTCTCTCTCTCTCTTTCTTTCTTTCTTTCTTTCTTTCTTTCTTTCTTTCTTTCTTTCTTTCTTTCTTTCCTTTCTTTCTTTCTTTCTTTCTTTCTTTCTTTCTTTCTTTCTTTCTTTCTTTCTTTCATCCTTCCTCCCTCCCTCTTTCCTTCCCTCCTTCTTTCCCTTCCTCCTTTCTTTCCTTTTTTCCTTCCTTCCTTTTTTCCTTTCTTCCTTCCTTCCTTTTTTCCTTTCTTCCTTTCTTTCTTTTATAATAGCCATCCTAACAGACGTGAGGTGATAGCTCATTGTGGTTTGAATTTCCACTTTCCACATGATTAACGATGTGGAGCATATTTTCATATACATTTTGGCTATTTGTATGTATTCTTTATATTTGTAACTATTCAAGTCCTTTGCCCATTTTTAAATTGGTTTCTTTGGGGGTTTTTGTTATTGTTGTTATGGTGGAGCTCGGAGATTTTTTATTTTTCTCACCTGTTCTTTTCATATATTTTGAATATTGTTTGGAGCCAGACATCTTATGTAAGAGAGTAGAGATGGAAGTAGTAGGTTGTCTGCTTGAAAATGGACACATCTTTTCTCTTATAGGCCTTGTGTAAGTGAACTGAGTTAATCTAATTAGAAATAAAGCTGGGTTTGAGTTTTGTAGTTGGTATGCTTACCCTCAGGACACCAAAGGCTTCAAAATACTGTAGCAATATGTTGTGTTTATGGTGGCTGGTGTGGTTGGTTTGTTTGTTTGTTTGTTTGTTGCTTTTACTGCCTACCATGGACTTTTTCTTATCTCTACTCTGAACACCAGAGAAGGTCTGACTTTTGCAAGTTACCTGTGATGTGACATGTTAGCTTGGCAGTGGAGGGTGAGGGAGTGTTCTTTGTTATTCTGATGAAGCATCAGTGTAGGGCTTTGTATGGTTGTGTCACATGGGCATTGTCTTTTCAGTGTTTCTTCTCTTCTCTAAAGCTGTAGTTCTGAGCCCAGCCTGTATTCCAGCCCCCTCCCCCAGAATATAGCTTTTCTTCCTGTTCCCTTTGCTTAGTTTCAGTGAGTTTTCATAACTGCCCTAAAGGTGTTATTGCCTTTTCTCCTATAGAGTAAGGCATTTGTTCCACAGGGGACATGGGGAAAAGTATCCCAATATAGTCTGATGTTCCTTTCATACTGACTGTGACTTCTTTCCCCAATTTTGTACCATGAGAGGAACTTTCTCAGATCTCTCCCAGTATTTTCTGTGAGCAACCAGTGGGGTTGATGGAGAAAGAACTTGCAAGAAAATGCAAATTTGAGGCTCTGAAGACTTCATCCTCTCACCAGTGCATTCTTAGTCCCTACCAATCACCTTCGCTGAACTTTTCCTGCTGGGGTCTGGCTCTATCTTCCCCTAATAAGCCAGTGTTCACATCTTATCTCTCTCTGCAAACACTCATCTCTCAGACCATGGGCTAGTTGGTTACCCTCGAACCTCAGCATTTCAATAGATTTAAGAAAAAAATTGAATTTGCTTATTTTGTCATTATAACTTTGTGTGAATTGCTCTTTCTAGGTCTCTCCAGTCCCAAGAAGAAACTACACTTATGTTTACATTCTTCAAATTTTAGTTGCAGTTATATATATGACATCTCTGTGTTAGACTCAATACCTATGTAAAACTACTTATGTTATATTATATTTTCCAAGGCATATTTATTATCATACTTTCTCCTTAGAAGAATTCAGTCAGGTAGGAAATATCAATTCCATTTCAGAGATTAGAATACAGTGGCATAGAAATGTATCCAATATAACAGAGTGGCCTAAAAATAATGTCAGGACTTGAATTGATATCTGTTCTCCTCTTGTCTGACATGCTTGTATTTTCACAATTATGATTTAATTTCTCCTTTGTTTAAAGTCAGAGCCCTATTGGTTCCCCAGCCATCTTCACCAAAACTATTACCTATGAGCACTCATTTCAGACCTTTAGTACTTCCAGCATTTTAAACAAATTTTAGTATAAAAGAGTGATTTAGAAGCATGGGTTAAAATGTAACCAGGAAAATCCCTATTCTCTTGAGATGATCAAGATTATTACTGCCTTTAACTGGATTGAGAGTCAAGAGGATTTATTATAAAACGCATATGCTAAGTGACAGTCCTCATTCACCTTCAGTTTTTGAGCAACAATTTAGTTGTAACAAGGACATAAAGAACCTTAAAATATTAAGTAATAAACTATTAGTGAAACATGCAATTGTGCTATGCCTTTTCCTTTATAATTTAAACCTCTTCACATTTATTTCCTTTGTTTGGAAGCCTTACTGATGTCATAAGTATACTTCATAATAATAAAATATGTATTACACAAGTTGTGATTTTAGTAAATATTTAGTGGACTAACTGCACTGAGTGTTCATTGACCTTGGTAAAGACAAGTTTGATCTTTCTGAAGCTTCTGATTTTTCTCTCAAGTATGTGGGAGAAAAAAAAATTTTATCTTTAAATGGTTTACTCTTTACATTGTAAAATTTGCTTTTGTGCCTTTTTCACTCTTAAATCTCTGAAGTTACAGTTCCCTCATGAGAGATGACACAACACGGTAAAAGATCTAGATGGATCGGTAGTAAATTTGTGGGTATTTTTCTTTTTAATAAAGTCTTTGTAGGGCTTGTAAATGCCTTGGGCAACTTTTTCTTCTTCCTCACCCTTGTCATAAGGCCAGGTTATGAACAAAAAAGAACAAATATTCCTTATAAGATTAGTTCATGTGTGAATCAAGCAGTGTATTTCAAATAGCCTTTTTCTCGGAAAAAAAATAAAAACTCTTTTTTGTTTCTAGGTATCTTATATTAGAAAAAAATCAAGGCCCTTAATATACTCTCTTGAGTTTTATAAACCTCAGAATGTTATGAAACATGGGAAATTCAGGCACAGAATCTGGAGCAAAGTTCATTGATGATGCCCTGGGACTTGATCATTTTATACTCTTTCATGATGGTCTGAGAAGGCAGTGCACCAATTCAAAAATAAAAGAGTGTGCTTATATTGGCATTATGACATCTCTTTCAAAAGCAGCACTTTACAGAGCCAATGGCATCTTAATATTTCCTATCTTGGAAGAAATTATGTGATTTTTTTTCTATAGTCACAGCCATTTTGGTATATTAGTTTGTCCCCTTGCTCCAAATACTAACCTATAGCATGGATAAATCTAAAGAGACAGCTGTTGTATGTTCTCTTGATCATTTCAATGTCTGGAATATGGAACTTCAATTTAAGACTATTTATATACTTTAATCCAGCACAATTTGGGACTTTTCATTGACATTATAAAATAAATGGCTTACAAATAAAAATTTTGCATTTCTGCTGGCTTTCTGTATGTTCAGATTTTACTCATTGTGAATCTTAAGTTAGGACTGATATTTTACTTTGGAATTAGCAGTTAAATGTTGGAGTAGGTAAATGCAATGATCCAATCATACAAAACAAAGTTAACAGCCTTGTTAAATATACATATATGACAGCCTCTCTAGATATCCATCCATGATGGTTGTAGTAACTCAGGTTCAGTGGTAATTTTCCTAGAAGGAGCAAGTGGCTTTTAGGAGAAGCCATGTCTTAATGGCAAACAAGAAATGCTTGCTTAATAATGTTTGCTCTCTCCCTAAACCAGAAGTAGCAGACTCACACATTTATAGAGGCCAGGGAGATCATATAAATGAGGAAGGCTGGCTGAGGAGACCATGGCTAACAGAAGAGTGCTTGGCCTGCCTAATGCACTAGCTCATTTTCAACTCCAGCTGACTTGCCCATATTGGAGTGGAAGTTCATTTGTATCCGAGTCCTCTGTTTTTAACAATAGCCAGCGATCTAGATTTTTTTTTAAGATTTTATTTATTTATTTGACAGACAGAAATAGCAAGAGAGGGAACACAGGCAGGTAAAGGGAGAGGGAGAAGCAGGCTCTCCGCGGAGCAGGGAGCCGGATGTGAGGCTTGATCCCAGGACCCCGGGTCATGACCTGAGCTACAGGCAGACACTTAACAACTGAGCCACCCGGGCGCCCCAGCAATCTAAATTTAAAAAAAAAAAAATCAGATTTTACTTTACATCTAAATGTATGAAACTAATTAATAATTATTAATAGAGTTTGTGGTCAGACAACAGCAAGGCCATGCTCACTCTCAGCTACCAGTCTGTAGGCATCACATAGGCACAGGCTACTTACTCCCTGTGCGCAGAGAACAGAGCCTTATCTCCAGTTTACTCTGCATCCTCAGTGCAAATTGACTGACCCATGGTAGACCTTCCAGTTACTGAATGAATAAATAGTTTATGTAGCTGATTAAATGCATTCTGTTTCCCCCAATCTTATACTTGAGAATTCCAAAGTGAGACTGATGTAATGAATGGTAAAAGTAATAATGCACAGGTAAATTCAGTGATGCCATTGGCTTCATAAATTTAGTACCAGAATTCTTTGCTTACGTGAGGTATTAAAAAAAATGGCCTGTGGTTAAGAAAAATCTAGCCTGTAGTCTTATTTCATTTGGTTCTCAGTATTTCAAAACATCCAGTCCTATGCAGAAGATATACAAACCGGAAAGCTTCATATAAATTTTTGGATTTCATGGTTTTCTTCAAAGTAGACAGATGTGACATTATTGGGCCCACATCCCACATGCAATGTTGTTGGATCTGGGAAGTGACTTCTCTGAGACACGCTTTTCAGCTAGCATACAACTAACATCATACTGAGGCTGAATGCCACTTGTCGGTGGCATTTGTGTGATTATTTTTCTTACAGAAGGAAAATATTTCTCTGAGTCTATGTCTCTGCCAAAAGTGAGAAAAAAAGAAAAAGAAATACATTCACATATGAAAACTTATGTACACAAATATCATAGCACCCTGATTTGTAATAGCCCAAACTAGAAACAACCCTGATGTCGTTAAACAAATGAATGGTTAAACAAACTATGGTACAGACACATGGTGGAATATTACTCAGCAATAAAAAATGAACGAAATTTTGATACACATGACAACGTGTATGAGTTTCAAAGGATTTATACAAAGTGAAAAAAAGTCAATGTGTGTGACCACAAGATTACACACAGCATGTTTCCACTTGTATATCATTTTTGAAATCACAAAACTATAGAAACAGAAAACAGGTTAATGGCTGCCCAGAGGTAGAGACAAAGAAGGGACAGTGGAGTGCAGGATGGAAGTGAGTGTAGCTATTAAAAAGGCAGGGGCGCCTGGGTGGCTCAGTCATTGGGCGTCTGCCTTCGGCCCAGGTCATGGTCCCAGGGTCCTGGGATCGAGCCCCACATCAGGCAACCTGCTCTGAGGGAAGTCTGCTTCTCCCGCTGCCATTCCCTCTGCTTGTGTTCCCTCTCTCACTGTGTTTCTCTCTGTCAAATAAATAAAAAATCTTAAAAAAAAAAAAAAGGCAAAGAAGGATCCTATGGCAGCAGAAGAGTTTTGATTCTTGACTATCTACGGTGGCAATACACAAATCTAAACTCGTGATAAAATTGCATAGAAGTAAACACACACTTACACACGTATATGTAAACTGGGAAAATGTGCCTAAGAATGATAGTTAGCTTCAATGTCAGTTTTCTGGTTGTGATATTATGCTATAGCCTTACAGTTTGTTATCATTAGGGAAAGCTCAGTAAAGCATACCTGAAATCTCTCTGGATTATGTCAAATACATGCACCTGAATCAACAAATATCTTAAAAAATTTTAATTAGAAAAAGTTGGAAAAACAGTCGAAGCATTCCTAAATTGTCTAATAGAAGGTTGTACAATTAGTCCACAACATGCCCCCTTTACCCAACCGTGTTACTTGCCTGGTCCTTGTAGGAGCTTGAGGGTGTAGCTCCTGACTTAAACTGCTATTCTTGCATCCCGGAAAGGGTCTCTTCAAATGGAATGCTGTGGATTTGAAGTTGGAAACAGAACTGAATCAAGAGGCACAAAACAGTGGTCAAATTGAGCACGAAAAAAGAGGGACCTTGAAATTCCCCCAGGGAGAAAAAAAAAAGAGGGACCTTGAAATTCCCCCAGCTTTTGATGTTTTCTAGAGACAAAAAGATGAGCAAAGACAGAGCACACAATAATATTGCTAACTATTGTTCCATTTGCCAGGGCACTTCTGTCCAGAGAGTACAGTGAGCCCACACATTCTCTGCTGTTTCTTGTCTTTCACGTGAGCTAGGAGAATAACTTGAAAGTTAAAACCTGGTTTGGCTTTAGCACCTACATCATAAGAGAACATCATCCTTAAGTATCCTACCACCTACCCAAATATCATTGCTCTGTAATTAGCAAATCTAATAAGCAAGGTGGTTGTCCAGACAAGGATGGTATAGAGGATCAGCAAAAAATATCAAAAGGTCAAGTTTGATCCACAGTCTTAATTTGTTATGACATTATGAATATGCTATCTAATTGAATATAACGCTAAGGAAAATGGAAAAAAAAATAATTATCCTCAAAAAGTTGATCAAATGCCCCATGAAAATCTGGACCCTACTCTCTGTATGTGCTCTGCTCTCTTTGCTTACTGGGTCCAGGAGAAAGAGCAGGTAAGTAGGAATGTGACATGCTTTCCATGTCTCAGGTCTGCCTCCCTGCGTCAGGGAGGTGTAGGCTTCCAAAGTCTCGGCGTTTAAAAGGCCTGACTTCAAGCTCTGGGGGAGGGGACAAATCTCTATTTGTTTATAGTCTTTAGCTCTAATTACATAATTACATTGGAAGGAGGACTGACTTCTGAGGAAAAGCAACAAAGCAAACAAGGTAAAATTGTAACAGGTCAGTCCAGCTATTATCTCTTTAGCCCTCCTGTGTGTGTGTGTGTGTGTGTGTGTGTGTGTGTGTGTGTGTGTGTGTGTGCGCGCGCGTGCGCACCCAAGCACGTTCACGCGCCAGCTCATGGTATTAACAGATAAAGGCAGTCAGGGGTGTGTGCAAGCCTATCATTTTACCTTTAGTGCACTGTAGCACCCTGATTATCTCATTGAAATTGGAAGGTAAATGGGATGTTGTAGAAACAGAGCCTTTGCATGGCAGGTAATAGAGCAGACCTAATTAGCCTCAAGTACCTGTAATCCTAGGAGATGTACCTCGAGATAAAAGCTAGGGAAAGTCCCTCAGGTATGACTAATAGGTCCCCAGCCAGGTTGGCTCTGGATCAGGTGTAGTGTGTCAGCTGCGCTGAATGCATACTATTGATCCAAGAGAGCCTGCACTTTCTGCCACAAATTGATTTCAAATTGCTTACAAGAGAAAGGCATTTGGCTTACCTGTTTCATATTTCAAAATAATTTTCTTCAATACTCCTTTGGTAGTGGATGGTAGTGTCTTTTCTAAAACCTGCTTTTTAAAAAAATATATTCTCTCAAATATTGTATTTGGTTTTCTTCAAAAATATTTGGTAAGTGCTATGGATAAGTATATCATAGATACATTTTATATTTTGTAACAAGAAATTTTGTTACTATCTTAAAAGAAAAGATGGATTTTTTCCATTTATTAATTAATTATAAGATTTAAATAATTAGAAATACAGAAAACATAGCCACAAGATTTTAACTTGACAGTAATCTATAATAGTGTTTTTCAAACTTAACAGCAGAAATCTTTTATTTAAGAAATATATTATGACACAGTGTTTACCCCTACACCTGCCTGCTCTCTTCCCTACACACACTCAGACTGACAAAAGCAGAATCTTCTGCATGAAGCCAGGATGTAGACCTGAGCCCCATCCATTGAGCCCCATCTCTTCTCTCCTCTGTGAGGTCTTTGAGAAGCCTCCAAAGGACCCTAAAATATCACTGGACTAGGCAATGTTCAGTCTTCAAGTGAGATCGTATCTAAACAATTGCAGAAGAATGAAAATCTAGGCTATATTTAAAACCTATTCCCGAGTGAGATCCCATAATCTCTTGCCAATCAGTTGAGTAACCAAAACTGCCAGAAAATGCTTCCTAAGCATTATTCTGATCAGATATCTGGGACATCTTACTCATTCTAACAATAGTTGTTGAATATCTACTATGTCCAGATATTGTTCTAGGAACTGGAGAGGCATAAGTGAACAAAGCAGAACATACTCAACTTAAAAAGAGAGACAATATAAAATTAACAAAATAAATGAAATGTTCACTAATATTAGCAGAGAACAGTGCTAAGGAAAATAATAAAAGCAGTATAACAGTGTTTGTGGCTATTTTATTTCATTTTTTAAAAGATTAATTTATTGGGGTGCTTGGCTGGTTCAGCTGGTTTAGTGTCTACCTTCAGATCAGGTCATGAACCCAGGGTCCTGAGATCGAGCCCCACATGAGGGTTCTTGCTCAGTGGGAAGTGTGCTTCTCCCTCTCCCTCTGCTGCTCCCCCTGCTTGTGCTCTCTCTTGCTCTCTCTCTGCAAATAAATAAATAAAATCTTTAAAAAAAAAATAGAAAAATAAAAGATTCATTTATTTACTTGAGAGAGGAGGAGCAGAGGAAGACAGAGCATCCTGGAACAGACTCTGACCTGAGTGGAGAGCCTGATGTGGGGCTGGATCACAGGACCTGAGATCATGACCTGAGCCGCAATCAAGAGTCAGATGCATAATAAGCTGAGCCACTCAGGTGCCCCAGTTATTGGCACTTTTAAATGGGCTAGTTTGGCTCAGCCTTTTTCAGAAAATATTTGAATAGAGCTTCAATTAGTGGAAGGAGATATCTATATGGATTTCTGGGGGAATACTACATATATATTACAGTACTTCATAATGTAGTAAACACTTAATTTGTATACATTATTACGTGTTTATTCTTGATTTATTTAAATACTTCTGGATCGTGATTCAGTGAGAAAAACCAAGTTTGCCATCCTCACATATAAAGAAAGGCAATAAAGATAAATGTAAAACTACTGGAAAATTTACAATAAGATAGGATATTGCTGCCATTTAGCTAATAGCATGGGTTAAAAGAGAAAGCAAGCCAGCATTTTGTGGCACTTTTAATTAATGGCTTCCCATGCATTTCATAGTGTAGTATTCCCTTTCTAAGTCATAAAGATGGGGTTGAGAAGTTGGCAAGATGACCAGTGGTGTGTCGGAGCTCACATGTACCAGCTCATGAGAGTCATTTGTGGGCAACTCTTTCCGATTCTCCATTAGTGAATATCACTTTGGTAGACTGAAATCAGCCATGAGTGGGTGTACTCAAACCATAGAAATGGAAAAACACTATCAGTCTGCCTTCCCCAACCCAAGAATTGGTTGGTAAACATTTATCAGCACACCACTGAATATAAACTACTGGAGTCCATTTTCAACAGGTTCAACTTAGTGTTTTGTTCTTAAAAAGTGTGCCAAACAGACATGTTCCCTGGGGCAAATAATACAGTATATGTTAATAAAAAATAAATTAAAAAAAAAAGTGTGCCAGCTTTCTCAAGAACCCTTCACTAATAATCCTATCAGATCAGTTGCCGGAGTTATTCCAATACAACAGTTTTTCCCCATTCAAATGAATTTGCCCCTCAGTGGTCAGTTTTATTCCTAGTCAGCATGACCAGAAGCAGAAACTGCCCCTAATTATCTAAAGTTAGAGCAAAACACTTTTTGTGATATTCATTTTAAGTGGAGGCTTAATCTGTGCTTAGGAATTCTTCTGTTCTCCCTGGAAAATAAATGTAATACTAAATGGAGGTAAAAGTGATATGATATATTGGAGGAAAAAATATTCTGATCAGAACCCACAAAGTATAAAAGTGGGACAAACTGTAAAATAAATAATGTAGTTTACCAAGAGGACTCAATATTTTCTAGATTACATGTGAGACCTACAAATACCAAAATAAGTGCAAAAATACTAATTTGAGGGGCTGAATTGACTACTTCACCTACTTTTCCTCTGGGTCAGCAATTCAGAGTTAACAACTAATTTATATGATAGCTTTTTCGTCATCAAAATTACATCTGTTTTCCAGTCCTCTTTCAGGATTTAGAAGACATTTTTGAACTGGGGCATATAATAAATCTGAGAACTCTCATTCTTGGGATTTTATGTTGTATTTTGTCTTCTTTAGTGAAGGTTTGTCTTTAAATCAACAATGTTTCTAAGCTGCAAAGTTAAAATACTTTAGGCTTATTAATGTAATACACCTACAGGGGCACAAAATTGGACCACGTTTGTTTGAGGCAATGCAAGATATGAACTAGACAGCTGCCTTTTTCTCACTCATTTCACTCCATTACTGGTTAACTTAGTGGAAAAATGTAAATGTTCCAGGGATTTTAGGTTGAAGGTATCTCAGCCAATGGAGATGTGTGCTTGACTTGAGGTCTAATTTAACTCCCGTGTAGTATTGATCAACATAGACCACCAGGGACACTAACAATCTTCTTTTGCCAAAGGTAGACAATGGTATAAGAGTAAAGTGTAATAAATGCCCCTGTCCACTCCCATGTCGATATCCGGCTGCCTTTTGTGTGTTTGTGTGAGTGTGTGTGTGTGCAATTTTGAGTGCATCAGTATTTCACGTTTATTGTAGTGTGATGAAACACCTTTCAGAATGGCCAGAGGGACACTCAGCAGTAAGCATTTAGGCAGTACAAATTGGAGCGAACAGGAGGACAGTTAGCAGGGAATATTTCTGAGGTCAAAGTAGTCTGGGTAGGAGCTGAATCAGCTAAATGCAGAGTTAAGAGCTGCAATACCTGCCGCAAAGTAAATATAGATTACCTTCTTGATAACAAATTGATCCACTGGACAAGGATCTTTCAGAAAAAGAGACAAGTGCAAAAAAAAAAAAAAAAGTAATTCACACTGACCAATTTTTTAACCCTTACTACAACCATTACTACACTGACCAATTTTTTAACCCCAACTACAACCATCCTATCTCCCTGTAACTTTCTACTTGCCATAACTTCAGTCTAGAAGACTCTATTGAACAAGTAAACACCTATGCAAAACTCGAACTCCAACTTTAGCAGAAGCAGTTTTGAGAGGCAAATTAATCCCTCCTCACTTAACTTATGATTCTATACAATCACTATGTTAATTATCATTTCCAAGTCTGAAGAGCATAGCAAGCACTAGTAAGTAATTGTTGTGATTATCACATCTGGAAAACTTATACATGGATAGAAAATCAGCCTAATGCACAAGCACCATTTTGAATTAATTCAGCAAATATTTTTGAGCCTCTGCTATGCGCCTGCCTGCTCTTACATGTTTATTTAGAAAATTGCCGTCTTCAAAAGATCTCTTTCAAACTGATTAGTTCACTTTATTAAAACTGAGTAAATTTCAGTGGGGAGGGAGTACGTAAGGGTGGGTGGGTAATGTTTTCATTTATTTAGTTAGCAAACATTTATTGAACAAATTCTCCAAGCAAGGCTCAATGGCAGATGATGGTATATCAGCCTCAAATACATAGTTCCTTTCCTCAAGGAACTCACAGTGCCTTTGGGAAAGATAAACGATTAAAAAACACAAATAAAGTGTGGTAGGTGATACGAAAAGGAAAAAGGAAGTGAGGTGCCAAATTATCCAAAATGGCAGGGGGAAAAAGATCAGAGATATTTTCATAGAAGACATTATAAAATGTGAAGGACCTGGCAGAGGTACGACGGAGAAGAGAGGGTGGAGGATGGTGTACGGAGGGGAGTATTCAGAGCCAGCAGAAGCGGGTATGATGGACGGGCAGGGCTCATGCGGGGGCATAGAAAATAGAAAAAGTAGAAAGTAGAAATAGAAAAAGTCTAGTATGACTTCATGCAACTCAACATAAACACTACTTCCTGGGGGTGGGGTGGGTTTTGGGGAGCACATAAAAGAAGGGTATAACAAGCCGAAATCCCAATTGGAAGCTGGAAGTTATATAAAGTTATTAATAACAAGTTAATGAGATGATTCCTGGTCCTAAGTAAGACTAAGATGTAGCATCAAATTGTGGTAATTGAGATGATTAAAAGAAGAAATCAGCTTGAGCTGAACATCTTTCAGGTAGTTTCTTCTGAAACTGCTAGAAATATGAAAGTTCTGTTGTATTTCAAAGAACAAAAAAAATCACATCAGTGAAGTTTAAATAGACTGAATTGAGAAATAATTTTTCTGACTCTTCTAAAATATAATTATGAATTTTGTTAATGAAATTTTCTCATTTTAGTTTAATTCATTCTAAGTGACATTTTTAAGGTACCAATTATCATTGGGTACTGAGGGTCCCCTGTATGTAATTGGATCTGCCAAGGGAGTTGGAAGGATAGATCAAAGAATTCTTTAAGTTTTGCAAACCCAAACACCGGGGAGATCCAAAGAGCATCCAGGAAGGTGCAGAGTTTCTTCTTCAAACAGTATAGATTCAGCTACTTACTGAGTGTGGTGACAAACCACTAACAATCTATAGATTACACTTAGAAGAGAGTAACCATTTTGATTAAATAGACAAAAATGGCAACAATTTTCTCATTTACCTTAAATTGAGCACTCTTCTCAGTTTTAGGCTCATTACCCTTGTTTCTGGGCCAACAGGGCACAAGCCTGATACACCATTAGTAGAGGGTAGGCTCCCTTCTGAAACTGGCCACCCACCTCCAACCGCCGGCTGCTTAACAATAGTTGAACGTATTCTTAGGGAACTCTGTCCTAGGCACTGCTCAGTAATGCTCAAATGGGGGGAAAAATAAGAGAACCGCCCAGGTTAGCACGCAGTCCTGGATGTCCTTCCCAACCTGAAAGATAGAACATGTATTTCACAATTAACCAAAGCCTAAAGAATTTGGAACTGATTCCCTGGGGAAAGGAGCATGTATTTTAGCCAATGTAGCAGTTAAGCAATTCTAAAATTTTATATATCATAAGATCATATTTTCAATTACACAGAAGTATGTAAATAAATAAATAAAGGTTGAAAATAATTACATCAACAAAACATGTGTAGATAGAAGGGGCTGAAATAATAACAGAGACTGTCTTTTTTTTAAGTAAAATCCTCAGATTTGTAAGCTTATAACTATGCTATATAAACAGTTTCTGTCAATTCTCTATAACATTAACATTGTACCGATTTGTGGAGAAATGTGATGATACTAAAATTTGCTGCTGTCTCTTGGGAGGAAAAGAGAGAGAGGAGAAGTGAGAGAGAGAAACAGAGACAAGAGGACAATGTCATCGGTAATGAAGAGATAGCAATTCATTCACTGTATGTCAATGGAAAAGTACCTGGTTCTACTTTCCATTACTAAGCAAAATACCAGAAGAGTTTGTTCTGTGCTTTTAGAAAATAAAATAAAATTATATTTCTATGTATGTAATCACACATCTGTGAATACATTAGGGGGATAGAGTTACTAGTATATGTTTCCAAGTGTGTTCCATTATATTCCAACTGCAATTTTCTGAACACTAATTTACAGCTGTACTTCAAGCTTGCTTCTGCTACACTGAAATAAATACTGTATATATTTCAGGAATTCTGTACAAAATGATATATTTGATAACAGAGTGACTGCTGATTCAGTAAACATTGCATAGCTGCATTGTGTTCACAGTGGTGCCCCATGATTTCCGCACGGCAGGCTCACAAAGGAGGGGAATTTGTATACATCAATATTTTAGAGTCAAATCCTTGAATTCCTCGTCAGTCATTTCACATGCTGATTGGGGAAGCTCCAGAATCCCATCTGATCATGTGCAGGAAGAGAAAGGTCCATTTTAGAGATGAGTTGACTGAGATCATGATACATAAAAATCACTTATTAAGATCATATCAAATCATGAGCATAAAGATGAAGAGAAGATAGCTCAGGGCCTATTGATTTAACTCGCTTCCACGCGGGCCTCTCAGGAGCTGTCAGAGGTATAAAGTCTTCTAGCTCCTAACTGGAAGGCATTGACTGAGATTGCATGAGACAATACAGCCATCTCACCTCTGAGCATAACATCCTTCACCTTTGGTGCCAGGGATGCTCATTGCTTCCCACTCTATTTTCTTTGCTCCAGGCAAAGGCTATCTAAAGAAGAGCCGATGCTTGTAAGGCATTGTAGTTCACAGGTCTCTAACATATCTGGGGCATCTGTGTGCATGGATAGAAAGTATTTTCAGTTCAATCACTTTGAAAGGCTGGATAACAGAGGAGCAGGAGGATTGTAGCATGGATAACAAAGTTGTTGTGGGGTTTTTTTGTTTTGTTTTGTTTTTTGTTTTTCCTTTTTATCAACAGGGAGCTCAGTTAGCAATTGCACCAAGCATTGATTTCACTGGCCTGTTTGTAGGCACTACAGGGGTCTTTTTAGCTGTGCAACACAGACATATGCTGAACAGCCTTTGATTTCTTTCTCACAAGTTTGTTTTACAGGATAGGCTCTTGCCAGCATGAGTTGCTCCGGTCATTATATGAGATCCATATCGTCGCTCTGTATTTAAAAATCGTCTGTTCCCACGCTGGCCTTTCTCATCTCCTGGCAATTCTTGGGCATCCCATGGTTGCTCCCCACCCGGGTTTGGGAGGTCCTGGGTTTCTTCTTTAGAGCATCCTAGCAGCAAATGATTCCCGAGGGCATTGGCCCTCACTGCTCCTTGGGCATGCTGCGGGCCTTCGTTGCTAGGACGGTCTTACGGTCATGCGCGTGCTGTCAGCACAGAATGGGCCCCGTTGTGTAAACTTTTCCCCAGAAGTCTGTGAAACAACGTTTCAAAACCCATATCTCATTTGTTTTCTTCTCTTTTCCTCCTGGTTGGATGTCAGTCATCAATCGAGCAGAAGACAACTCATTTCATTTCTGTGACACACCATGATGGACTTGTGTTGCAACCCTGACTTGGTTTGAGAACTTCAATTTCTCAAGCTGAAAGCTTGAACGTCCCATGGTTGGAAGAGCTATTGATCCAGTGTAGATGGACGGCTCAAGAGGAACTGATACATTCCTTACAGCACTTTCTCTTTCCCTTGCCTTTCCTGCTCACTCTATAATGCAATCTTACTCAGAGTTTGCTGTCATCTACCAACTTTGATTCTGGCCTCTAGAATATATTCCGTTTTTATACCATTTTTTTTCACTAGAAGCTTTCTCCTCATGGAGCATTGCTCCATTTCATTCCAGATGAATTGTCTATTAACTGAGGAGTTAGTTATTTTTGGTCCCTTTTACAGCTTACTGTAGAAAATGACAGTAAGTGATAACTTCTCAAGAGCCTACCTGATGATTTTAGAAAAAAAAGAATGTACGGTATTTCTCTCAAATAGAAAATGCTAATATGGAATATTAAAATAACATTAAAATAAGGAATTTAATCTATTATTTAAAATACTATTATTTAAAAGTACTACTTTATTATTTAAAGTACTATTATTTAAAATAGTACGTTAAAAATCTGTGAATAACCCAATACAAGTATTAAAAAACATATTTTTTTAAAAAAAGTCTGATTTATAAAATTTCTGGTGGAAATAATTAGTTCCGATGGAAATAATTAGTTCCGAATGCCCTCTTTGATAGAAAGAAGTGGCTATTCCCTGTCTGGAATTCTAGAGACTTACACTACCCTTCCTAACATTCCTTTCTCCAATTAAGATTTACATTAATTTAGAGGTTGAAAATAGTATGAGGGTCCGAATAGATCTCTACCCCCAAGACTAAGAATTTTCCTTGACAAAATTCATGAAAATATACCTTATTTTTATTTTAATTTTTCCTAACACTTATTGCAATGATTAATAAGTGCTAAGATCTGTGAAAGCACTTTAGACATATTTGCTTCTCTAGTCTTCAGAGGTCTCTAAGAAGTGTATCATGTTGCTACATACATCTAATAGGCCAAGCCACCGGAATCCCTAACCTGCTCTAGTTCCACAAATAACAAGAGTAAAGCAACTATTGGAACCAACTCTGTCTGAGTTCAGAACATTCTCAGTTTCATAAGGAAAACAGAATTCATCTCAGAAAGAGACTTTCATAATGGGAAAGTCTACATACATGTGGCCAAGTTTAAAAGGAACCACTAAGACAGCAAAGGGACCCAGAGATTAGCAAGAATGCAAGCCACTAAATATTCCTGAAACTAATCAGGCCAGAGGAGTAAAGACTACATCAAGCAAGAGCTGGAGCTAGGACCAGAGACATCCAGAGAGACCTACACAAGATACAGAAGAATGGCACCAAGATCTCTCTATTTTCTATCCTCCGATTATCTGCCTTTGTTCCCCACTGGCTTCAGTATACTAAAAACCAGAGGACAAGAGAGTCTGGGTGGTACAATCTTTAGGAATCAGCATTTCAGATCTCAAAGTATGGCAGAGGGACAGAGAATAAGGGATGGAGCAGAGGGCAGGGCAACAAAGAACTAGTCACACTAACCAACTGGCTATAGACAGAATATCCCAGCTTTCAAATGACAGCTCAGTCTTTGCCTGCCATGGTCTAGTTCTAGGAAGTAACTAACTTTGCAAAAAAAAGGCAATGTCCATAAAACATCTGACAAGTCACATAAAAATAAAAACAAAAACAAAAACAGAGTGATTTTTATATGCATTCTTCCCAATTTTACAGGGTACTTTTTATGTCTTCATATAAATGAACGGAGTATGTAATGACATATTTTCTTTAATGTTTAACTTAAAATGTTCCTAAAATCTCAGATTTTTAAAAAACATTTAAAATATATTTAAAAAGTAAAAACTGAAATATAACCTTAGCATTATTACTTGAACTTAACTCACCTATTAAAATAAGTGCATGGAAATTCTGTTATTTCTTTAGCTTTTTTTTTTTTTTTTTACAGACTTGCAACTTCCAGTAACTTGCAATTTCCTTCTCATTGACCATCTTTTAAAATATTTCCATACCCTTAATTTAGTCACTGGCCTCTTTGATGCTGCTGGTTAACAATAATCAAATTAGGCAATGATGAAGAACAATCATAGAATGTGTTCACCTGCCATGCACAACCATTCACAATCATCCCAGCCCTCGGTTCCACACCCAACCTTTAAGATCTTCACTCACCTGATGTGTCAGCCAGTCTGGGCTCCCTCCGTGGTATAGAGCTCATGTGACGTGCATTCTGTGCTTTTGCTCCTCTTGATTGCTCCAGATTGAATGCCAATTCGACATGATCTGACCTGACTTGCAACTAGTTTTCCTGTAAATAGTCTCCATATCTCCCCCACTACTGCTTGGGTTATCTTAATAAAAAATATATATATAATTATACTGTTTGTTCTCCTAATAGCCTCCTCTGACTATCAAATACCCACAGGATGAAAAATCTAAGCTTCTTAATTCATCAAATAAAGAATTTGCAGTCTGATTTCAACCCATTCCTCCAGCCTCCTCTTTTCCAGTTTTGAATCCCATGTAATCTACACCCATCCAAAGAAGACCATGGGCTGCTATTGTCCTCTGCCTTTGTTCATGAAGTTTCTGAAGGTCTTTTCCTTTTCCATTTGGCACACTCCATCCATCCATCCCATCATCTAATGTCCTATTAACTTATTTATTCATCCAACTTAATAATTGCTCTAGACCCTATTTTTGGTCAAGTAATCTGCTAGGAGCTGGAGATTCAATGGTGAGAAGAAATAGACAGCCTTTGCTAGCATGAGCTTTGGTCTACTGGTGAGATAGATGTTTATTGAATAACCTCACATGTGTAATAACAAAGGTAAATGTTGTTATAAGAAATAAACAGAGTTCCATGAGAATGCTTAATAAGGCAGTCTGCCTTTGACTGGTGGTAGTAGTGAGGAGGGGCCTATTAAGGGAAGTGATGCTTAGCTGAGATATGAAGATGAGAATACTTGGCTAAAATGGGAAGAGGAAAGAAAAACATAAAGTAGAGAAAATACACATGCAAAAACTTTGGAGTTGAGGAGAACATGACATTTTTGAGAAAAACAGAAAACAAAATAAAAAACAAAGAGGTTACTTATTATTACTGTTTTAGAGCAGAGGCAGCTAGTAGGAAAGAGTGCAAAACTTGATGATATTTATTCTCTCAGTCTTAAGAGTACCATATATTGTCATTTATTTGTGGCTTCTTCAATTTCGTTCATTAATGCCTTACAGTTTTTGAGATAAAGGTCTTTCATCCCCTTGGTTAAATATACTCCTAAGAATTCATATTTTGTATGACTAAATTCTTAATCATATAAAATTTGTGTTATCTGTGATAAAAGATCTCTTTAGAGACTGGCATTTCTGAAGATTCTCAGGATTAAACTTCAGTTTAAACATGGATTAACTACAAGGTGAAAAGTTTTTTGTTCTTTTTTTAAAGACTCTTCTTATTTATTTGAGAGAGAAGAGAGAGTGAGCACAAGTGAGGGAGAGGCAAACGGAGAGAAAGAAGCAGACTCCCCCCTGAGCCAGGAGCCCGAAGCTGGGCTGTGTCCAAGGACCCTAGGATCATGTCCTGAATAGAAGTCAGATGCTTGACTGACGGAGCCATCCAGGCACCTCTAAGGTTAAAAGTTTGAAAGAAGCTTTTTTTTTTAAGATGGAAGATTTAAAATGAAAATATTTCTATACAATAATTCCTATGAAATAGATCCAGAAGAAAAATAAAATACTATCTCCAAATTCCACCTCCCAAAAAGTAGAGAGCTTTGGACAAATGTTCCAAATGACAGGTGCTTCTGCTTCTTTTCAAAAGTATGGTTTGAACTGAATTATAAGTTGTTAAAGGTGATGGGAAAGCAATAATGTGTGTGGACATAAAAGAGCAGAGATAAAAAACTATAAATCTGATATTACCTCTGAATCACTTGGCTAAGAGACTAAACAACAGGCTACTGAATATCCAAATTGTACTCTTTAGAGTTGTTGGGGTTTTTTTTTTTAGGTTTATGGAGTTTTCGGAAATCATAGTTAAATTTTTCAAAGTTCTAATAATTTTTATGTCTCTTCTGTATCCCAAAACTATATCCATGATGTATTAACTTCAATCTCTCCTTCCTAGTAATACAAAAGATTTTGACCCTCTTTCTATCCAAGTAATTCACTTTGTACTCCAATTTGCATCTTTAGAATTGACCTCTCTACAATTTCCTTAAATACTACTTTTCTATTGCCTTATGATACCACTTCTCAATTGCCTTATGATAATTCATGTATGAAATGACATTCAATTGTTAAATATAATTCTTAGTCAACCATAATTGTTGACTAATTTGCATATAGCTCACCCAATGTGCAAGATGATAATACTTGTTATTATGCTGTATTTCTTCTGAGGAATATTTTAAAAATATGTTATAGTTTTCAACTGAGGAGCTCAAGTCCTATCACCTTGATCATTCGTTTGAAAAACCAAAGGAGCCAAAATAAGCACCTACTGATATCTTAATTCCCACCATGATAGGATAATTATCTTATATCATTTTTCCTATGGATAATATTTTAATTTACAAATGGGCTTGCATTTGTCATTTCATTTGCATTTTAATTTGTATTCCTTTTTTTTTTTTAAAGTGGGAAGCAAATCAACAACTTCAAGTTCTATTGATGTGATTGACAATATAGCAAGATCCTGTTTTTATTTAGTGCCCATCTGTTTTAAGTCTGTTAAGAATCAGATTAATTGAATCTTCATTTGATTCCTTAGATGTACGTAAGGGGCAAGTTGTCTTTAAGTTTTATTTAAAGAACTGATTGGTTTCACTTTCTTGTTCAAGGCAAAAGAGAAGTAGAGTGAAAGAGACATGAATTAAGAGTCAGAGAAAGAATCCACTGTCTCTATTGCCGATATAGAATACTAAGGATGGGGCATGGCGTATTCACGACTGAGTAAAAAATCAGAGGCAAGGCACTCAAGAGGGAATAAACAAGAAACTATTTTCATGAGAAATTAAGAATTGCTAACTTGATTTGAAAAGAGAAAAGTGGTAAATATGCATTTTGATTTACTAACAAGCATAATGTCCTACTTTTTGGGTTTCTATAACTGTCTAAAAGGCCAGAACATTGCAAATTTTGCATTTCTGCTACCCAGATGGATACTACTCCCTCCTCTCTGCAACAAAATTTGTTTCAATAATAATTACAGAACAATCAGCAATAATCAACATTTCCTTCATTCAACTTTAGTTTTGGAACAATTGGCATTTAAAGAAAATGTATGTTGATTGAACCAATGTACTTATTCTGGTTGTGACAGGATACAGCTTTGTAAAATGTTATCTTTGGGAGTACTTGGTGAAGGATACATGGGATCTTGCTGTATTATTTCTTATGGCATATGGGCCATTGCCTTGTCCAATCAGCACGATGACATTAATGTAATATATCAGTGTGATATTTGAAGGGATAACCAGGATGTCCAAATCTTATCAGACTATATTAAGAAAGAGGTAAGAGAACCAATTTATCCCTGAGGTAAAACTGTAAATGAATATTTTTGTCACGTGAATGTCAACTGTTTCTGATCTTCCTTTTCGATTGAGGTTGAGAAGAATACATTTACCAGATAAAAGGTCTCATGCTAGGAACCTGAGGCTTTATTAATCTGCTCTAGTAATGATGCCTCATCCATCTCAGTAGATGTGAGGGATTCTTACTTGGTTGAGCCTGATGTTGTTCGTAGTTATTCTCTAGTTTCTACAGGAGTCAGAATAGAAAATTAAGTGAGAATGCATCTTGTCAGTCTTTGGTTCTAATCTCTGCCATCCCCCACTCCTTTACCCTGGAAATGCCATATTGGTTTTGAATTACTACCTTAGTCAGAAGTGGGAGACAATTTTAGAGTTTTCCACTTAGCCTCCCCTACAGGAAAGAATCCAATATGAGATTTTTTTTTTTAATTGCCAAGTATATCAATTCTGATTTTAATGGGGAAAAGACCATGGGGGCCCATTGTGAACCGAACTTTAGCCAGGACTCCTTTTATTACTTGGCCCTCATAAGCCCCCCACTCAAACAGGGAAAGCCATAATGACATTTGTTTGTTTAGGTACTGATGTCAATTCAGACACTGCATTTAATAGTTCTATTGTGTAGTATTTATTCTATTTCCCCAATGTATAGTCATCTCAATAAAAAGATTTCAGACCCTTTGGAAAAGAACTAGGAGTGATCATCATTGTATCTTCTTCATTCCAGTAGTTTCCTAAGACTACCACTTAGGGAAAGGGGTTTTGGATCTGAAAATTGGTGCAGATCCAGAAACTGAACAGGGATTGTATTTTTTAGGATGGTCTTTTTGGATGGACTTTTTAGGATGGTCACCCTCACACTCTTCAGACTCCTACTTTTCTAATTGTTTGGTTAAAGACATTAAGCAGCAAGCATGTTGGCTACTCCCTTGACAATTTTGGCCCTAGTAACGCTATGCTCTATTAAACACCTTCACAACTCTTTGCAGCCCTTGGCTGTACCTCCTACCATATTAAATATTATGGTAGGTGTGGTCTTTTGACTCCTGAAAGTTAAGCACAGCCACCTAGCCTCTCTCACCATGGTCTCTCATCAAACCTATGAATATCAGTGAGTCCAGCTCTATGACTGCCTCTCCTATCTCCCACCCTGGCTTGTGGAAAAGAGCCACCATTGAAATTCTGGTGGCCCTATCACCAGCACATTCCTGCCAGCATTGGTTAATGATCTGTTCTCCTGTGCAACATAGTCCTCTGGTTGGTTTTCTGGCCTCATGTAATACATCTATTCCCACTGGACCACTTCAATCAGTCTCTTTCCTTCTTCTTCTACCATCTCTTAGGATAGCTTTGGTGCTTCTTCTTTTTTTTTTTTAAGATTTTATTCATTTGACAGAGAGAAACAGAGAAACACAGCGAGAGAGGGAACACAAGCAGAGGGAATGGTAGTGGGAGAAACAGGCTCCCCGCTGAGCAGAAAGCCTGATGTGGGGCTCGATCCCCGGACCCTGGGATCCTGACCTGGGCCAAAGGCAGACACTTAACGACTGAGCCACCCAGGCGCCCCCGAGCTTTGGTACTTCTATTTCACTCATCACTGGCCACCACTTTTTCCAGACTTCTAAAAGCTACTCTAGCATAGAGCTTCCCACATCTTTTGAGGTCTTTATCTGGGTATTAAATCTCATATCTTGAGACAGGACTACATTTATCCATCCATAAATTATTTTTTTAAAGATTTTATTCATTTATTTGACAGAGAGAGAGAGAGAGAGAGAGAGAGAGAGAGATCACAAGTAGCCAGAGAGGCAAGCAGAGAGAGAGAGGAGGAAGCAGGCTCCCTGCTGAGCAGAGAGCCCGATGCAGGACTCGATTCCAGGACCCTGAGCCTAAGGCAGAAGCTTTAACTTACTGAGCCACCCAGGCACCCCATCCATCCATAAATTATCGAAGTTATGCTTTTGAAGTTGTATGTCTTAACCCCTTTAACCAAACATCCTCAAAATCTAATCCCAGTGTTATTCCTCTGGCTCCTGTCGGAATGTACTAGCTAATTTTTGGAACTCCTTCAGTGTATGTATGTTTTTTCCCTCCCTTATGAGGCTTACAACTTTCTAGGGATTGGATTTAACCCCAGTTTCTATCTAGCAGCCAGGAGAGGAACTGGAAATAGCTCCTGAAGGGAGTACCATTTACCTTGCAGTGGAGGGGCTTTATAACTTTTTCCGGCATGTGGTAAGTGTTAACTATGAGTAAGGAAGTATGGAAAATTTCTGCAAATTCTGAGGCTTCCAGGAGATCTCAAAAACCAACATTATTAGGGTATCCATCTAGCTGTACCTATTCCATCTTTTGTGTTGCCAGGTTTTCCCAACCATGGACCCAACTTTAGCATAGCAGATACACTTTGGCTAACTATTTAAACATCCTTAGGGTCCTGCATCTCTAAATATTAGATCTTCTATGTCTGCTCTTCTACTTAGTCTTTAACTACTTATTGGCAATGCTCAGTTTCTTATTATCCCTCTGCCAGCCATCAATAGAACTTAGTGGAGAGAAGCCATCTATGTTATCTTTATAGGCATTGTTTCCTCATAACCTTCAAGACCCTGAATTATCACACCTATGACAGCTTTCCCCTCCACTGGGATGTCTTTCCAGGTCACCTCAGGTAACATCTTCAGCAACTGGACTACCATTTACCATGCACATTCAGAAGCATGTTCTCTATGGCAGCCAGTTGGCGGCATTGCAGAACCCCATTATAGTGTCTTTACTTAGAACATTCTCAGTATCACTCGTATTAGTTTGGGTTTTATAGGAAACAGAAACTAAAACGGGATTAGAAATTCAAGAGCTTTTTGCGGGGAGGATTGAAGGAAGTTGTTCCTCTTAGAAGGCCAAATAAAATTCATAGGCAGATGTTCTAGGATCCAAGAGTAAGGACAGATACTTTGTGAGGAAAAGGGTACCAATAAAAGAGAAGCTTTTTTTCCTAAAGGAGGAAACATTATTCTCTGTCATGATAGGTAGAGGCAATCATAGGAAGAATAAACAGAACTTTAAGGTGGTTGGGTTAGGATATGAACAGCTACATCAATTAGCAGGGCTTTTGCCTGCTAATTGCCCTGCTAAACATTATAAGGATGAGTGTACAGCCATTGTTCTTTTTTTTTTTTTTTTTTTGTATAGTCATTGTTTAATGGCATGATTCTCTGGAATTCTAGTTAAAGAAATAAGACAAGAAAAAATATAAGTTTTGAAAATGAAATATCTCATTTACCATAATTATCCACTAAAACAGCTTCAAGGGGCGCCTGGGCTGCTCAGTGGACTAAGGCTTCTGCCTTCGGCTCAGGTCATGATCCCAGAGTCCTGGGATCGAGCCCCACATCGGGCTCACTGCTCAGCAGGGAGCCTGCTTCCCTCTCTCTCTCTGCCTGCCTCGCTGCCTACTTGTGATCTCTCTCTCTGTCAAATAAATTAATAAAATCTTTAAAAAAATTAAAAAACAAACAAACAAACAAAAAGCTTCAAAATGATCAATGGGAAATCAATTAAAACTAAATTCAGTGTAAAAATGCTCTAAACTTATAAAGATTCTTCAACACATTATCAAAAATCATAAGGATAATTTGAAAAATTGCATGGATATATATGTTTCTGAGTGGATAATTTCAGTATTATAACTATGAGCATTTTTCAAGTTAAGTTATACATTCTATGTAATTTAAACTTATATTCTAGTATGGTATTTTCATAACTTGACAAAACTATTTAGAAAATCATTTTAAAAATAAGAGAGGATATTGAAAATAAAAATAATGAAATTTCTCTCCCTATATTTATAACATATCATAAAGCCACAGTAACTTAAAAAGTATGGTCTCATTTTTAATATAGACATATAAGTTAATAGATAAGACTATATAGCTGAAAACCAGTCTAAAGCATTTCTCACTTTGATTTTCTTAGTAAAGATGGCGTTCCAAATCAGTGGGGAATATATGACATCAATAAACTGTCCAGTGAAACACAACTTAAGAGCAATGGGCTTAAGAGTAATTATTATTCAAAAGCTACTGTGTCTAAAATGACTAGCATGTTAAGAGTGTAATTAATATCCTTATTCTAGGAACATCCTGTTTGCCAAGAACTGAGAGTATTCCTGGAATGTGTGGCTTTCAGATTTAAAACAGGGACAGTCCCAGATAAACTAGAGCAATTTGGTCCTTTTAAATGATGCCAAAGTAGGGAATTGAGGGTCACCATGTAAAGAACTGGTGGGATAGTCTGTGGGACTATCAATAGATAGTCTCACAACTCCCTGTAAGAGTCCTGGGGTCAGAAGGTGAGTAGATAGTTAAATCAGGCAGGGCCTTGTGGGATGAGGAGAAAATACTGGAGTTTACTTCAAGTGTGAATGGTCCCCAGCGGGGGTTTTGAGGGGGGAGTGACTCATGTGCTTCCATATGGTATAAAGAATTTTTCCAGCTGTCACAGAGAGAATAGAGATGCCTCCGTCTTCCTAGACAACAGATTGAGAGGAACTGCACCAAAACATTTCTATGGCTATTTTTGAGTGGTGAGAATTTTTTCTTTTTAATATTGCTTTTTTGAGTTGAATTTACTGACATTCACTACTATTTTAAATAAAACAATTATTTTTATTTAAAAAATAAGCTTTACATTCTCATTTGATTAAATGTAAACCTAATAAAAACGTGACTTTTTATCAAAGTTTATAATTCACTTAAGCCCACTGAAGAAAGTGAAAAGACACCCTCCCTTATTTATATACAATTTTCTCCTGGAGGGCAAACTTCAGTCTTTGATCTGTAATTCAGATTTCATTCACATGAATATAATGAAAAAGGACAATTTGGACTTAAAATAAAGCAAAAAATCAATTTGCCTATATCAGCAAAGAAATGGTTACTATATGGTTTTACTTCGAAGGTTTTAGAATACATCAATAATGTGGGGCTTAAAATTATATGTATTATACATCTGGAATAACAAATTTAACTCTTCTTTGCCTTGGACATTCACAAATTCTAAAGCTATAATATGGATAATAACAGTAAAAACAAACAAACAAAAATATTTTCCCCAAGCATAAGAACAGTAGAACAGTCTTTTTTTTCTTTTGTTGGTGTCTTAGGCAGACTCATCATAATTGATGACAATTGATAAAAATATTTGGACATAATATTATTAAACATTTAATCTAATGATATCTTTGATATTTCTAACAAGGATACTTTCTAGGGTTTAACATTGGAATGTCAATAGCAAAAATTTTATACACACACACTCATATACGTATGTGTGTGTAATAACTATATATATTCTACATGTATATAGTTAATTTGTGAAAGTTATTACATTGGAAAATTTCAGTATAAATGAACCGTGAGTGTTTTCAATGTTAATGCCTACCAAATTTTTTTCTCATCTTTATTCATGGATAATGATACCGTCAGTTGTATCACTTAAAACTATGAAAGATAATGGCTAGGTAATTACTTGTTTTCTGCACGTCCATGTCATTACAAATTAGTGAAGTCCACCTCAAATCGTCAGTATCCAGTTCCATTGATCTCTTAGGAAGTTTCTAAAAGCAGGAAGTTACAGTGATGTGCAGTTAATGCTGGAGGCTGCAAATAGACTGCCTACAGGCCTGTTTTTGTAAAGAAAATTTTCAATTAGTGAAAGCCATGGGCATCAGCTTTCAAAAAGAGGAAAAAGAACTTCCCTATAAATCTTTGATCTTTTCTGCTGCATCATGTTTTTCATGAAAGAGAGTTACAGCGCTCCTGCTTAAATGCTTCTACAAAATAATTTTGTTTTCAAGCCAGCAAGATTAAAGACTTGGAATCTTTATTCAAATAATGGTGCAGAAATAAAATGTTAAATTTAGATCATTTTTATAAGAGATTCACTAGATTTAAACATAGCTAAGAAGTAATAAAATAAGTGAAAGGAACCTATTTCTTTTGCTTTCGTTTGAACTGATATTAATATTTCATAAATTGGCATCAAGTGATTATTCCTTCCTAATCCTTCTCTGTATTGCCATCATTTTATGAAACCATTGGTGCTTTTAGAGGTTTCCCTGATTCGCTGTCTCCTTTCATGATTCAAATTTCCTTTCAAAAATGTTGTTTTCAACCTTTGTTCTCTTCCTACTGGGGGATAACTTTGTGACAGAAGAGAAAGGAGACTTTGGAATCGTCTCACTGTTTCCATTAGTCATGCATTTCCATGCACCCTCATGTCTTATTGTTCACTATCCCATTAAAGATAACAAACTTGGTCCATGTCACGTATTGGTGCCTGTTCACGTCCTAAACATGGTGGACCTTCTAAATGTCCATACACAGAAATAGATGTTAGGGACTATCATAAGAGAAAAGTTACCTGAAGTGAATTATAGCCATGCTAAGATATCAGTGAAACATGGGCAGAACTTGGAAATGAGGAGGAAGTTTTCTGGCAACACTTTGACCGCAGTTGTAAATTTTTCCCATGGAGGGAAAAATGTGTCTACACAAAACAGACACATTCTCTGGGTTGTTGAACTAGATTTTATCAGAGGGTTTAACTATCTGATATACATTTAATATATTTTTATTAAAAGTAGAAAGGTGTCTGTATCTCTTCCTATCACAGGGTTTTAAAATGAATTTCATTCTCACTGGTATTTAAACAATAGTTTTGTTCCTCAGCCCTAAATCTTTCATATGGAAGAATGCAGGGTATGGTAGACCTGTAGCACTCGTTGAGTACGAGGGATCCTAGGCAAACAGAAAGTGAATGCTTAGTAAACTCTGATCACTAATTAGGTATTTTTACTTTCTTAACACAAATGTGAGAAATTATGTAGAGGCAAACAGCTAAATTTTAATAATGGCTAGGAAAATATATTAACGTATGTAATAGATAAGAGAAAACTTCAAATACATGATTATGTGATATAACAGCAATTTTAATACCAGTAATTTAGTTTAACTGCTTATAATTTATGCTGAACCCTGTGGAATAATAATAATTATGCATTACTTAAATATCAGGTTAGCTTTGTTGTAAGTTTTATTTTACTTAAGCAGTAAATCACCTGTATAGGCTCACCACTCTTGCTTTGCCTTTCTGTAATATGATCTATTCACAGATTATAAACAATTATAAAAAAACATTAGCATGGAAAATTTCTACGGAAAGGCAAGAAGAAATGAAAATGTCTATATAATTTTTAGGGAAAGAGAAACTATGAGTTTATGCTCTGTCATTTCTATTTTTACCTGTTCAAACAAACAAATGAAAATTCTTGGGCAATTGTTGTTATAGGACACACATAAGAGATGGAAAATAAAATTTTATTGAAATTAAAATTAATGACAAATTACATTCTAATTTTTTTAATTTTTTTTTATATGACAGAGAGAGAGAGATCACAAGTAGGCAGAGAGGCAGGCAGAGAGAGGGGGAAGCAGGCTTCCTGCTGAGCAGAGAGCCCAATGTGGGGCTCGATCCCAGGACCCAGAGATCATGACCTGAGCCGAAGGCAGAGGCTTTAACCCACTGAGCCCCACAGGTGCCCCACAAATTACATTCTAAAAGGTGAAACTTTAGATCCAGGCAACATCTCCCAGTGTGCATTCTTCAAAAGACAGTCTTGTAAAATGTTATGAGAAATTTTACCAAAAGCCTTCTGTGCTCAAATGTGTGCAGGGGATATCATTCCCAGCACAGTTAAATATGTTTATACTTATGTTAATCTGCATATCTAAGACAGAGATGTAACATGCGGAACATTCCCAAACTTGCTTAAATGTGGTAGCTTTTTCTCATACATAGCACTCTTGGGTGCTCTGTGAAGCAAAATTTGGAAGACATTGTTTTAGGTAGTAATAGACAATGCAGAAGTTAAAATATAAGATCACAATAGTTTTCTTTTCTTTTTTTTTGTTTTTTTTTTAAGATTTTATTTATTTATTTGACAGTGAGAGAGAGATAGCCAGAGCAGGAACATGAGCAGAGGGAGTGGGAGAGGGAAAGCAGGCTTCCCGCTGAGCAGGGAGCCCAATGTGGGGCTCGATCCCAGGGCCCCGTGATCATGACCTGAGCCGAAGGCAGATGCTTAACGACTGAGCCACCCAGGCGCCCCTTGTTTTGTTTTTTAGCACCATATCAATCTTACATCCGAACTGATTTTTTTTGTGTAATAGTTTTGTTTGCCTTACTAACTTTTGAGGGCCTTTGGTTCCAGTTAATGTTTCAAGGGAAGAAAAAAAAAAAAAGCTTAAGTACTCAATTTAATTGTGTAGGCCCCTAAATGACAGTCTTCCTTGTCCTGTATGGATCCTGCCTTGCACATCAAACATTTTATCATGCTGAACAATAAATTGGTTCAATTCAAAATTGTTTTAATTTTTATAGCATTAATTTGTGTTTAGATGAAATATTTAGTAAGACTCCATTCTTGAGAGTTTGAGCTTATGTTTCTGAAATTAGTTGAGCATTTAACATATGGAAAAAAATAAGTGATAAGATATTTTTCCTCTGTGTAGAAAAACGGATTAAATGTCAAGCCTTTCTAGTTGTATTATTTTATGAATTGATCAAATGTTATAATCTTGAAAATATGTGTTCTAATGATACTAGCTATTTATTCATCTCAAATATAAAAATATACAATCATTATTCTTTTTATTTTAGAATCTAGCCTCTAGACCTTATATTTACTCTGTTCATCTTTAAAATAGAGTGCATACTTTGTTCACCTTTAAAATTTGTGACTTTATGTGAAGCCATAAAAAATAATTAGTTGTTGATAAAATATAAAAATGTTTCTGTAACATGCACAATTTCTCATGAAATACTTGATTTTGAAAGCATTTTTGACAAGGTTCCACATCAGCAGTAAATGACGGAGTGCTAGGTGTAGGAGTCCTGGAGAAAATTGGCTCTACAAATTAGAGACCAAGAAACCAAGAAACCACCAAAAAAAAGGAAAGAAAAAAAAAACAGTCACAGATGGATGGCATTACATTGGCAGCAAAGGTGAAAATGTGAACCCTGATAGCCATAAGTAGATTGATTTAGATCATCTTCAATCTTACAGATAAAAAAAAAAGGAAATAGTCAAGGCAAATAAATTAGAATTGTGTCACAGTAGCTTGTCAGCATTCCTATTATGGATCATTTCCTCATTTTCTAAGTAATATCAATGACCGACAAAGCGAGCTAGAAGCCAATATTTGGTGGACTAGGTCTCAAGCCAGTAGCAAAGTTTCTTTGTAAGCCATAAAATGCACTTGGCCTTCATTAGTTACCAGGAAAAGAAGAAGAAAGAAGAAAAACTTAATTGGCACAAACTAGCTTCATTTAGAAAACACAAATGATTGTTCTGTTTTAATCTTATCCTATTTGAATTGGAGCCTTAGTAAGGGGTATGTTCTTAAAGAGCCATTTTTGGTAACAATGTTTGCTTGTGTATTTTATGCAAAATTATTTTTTCCATTAGTACCATTTGCTGGGAAATCTTATGTACACAGTATATTTGTTTCAGCACGAATAAGGTCTGTTGTAATTAATTTTTTATACAATGTATGAATGTTGTGTTCTAAACTAGTGGGGGCATAATAAGCCTCTATTAGAAACTTTTCAAATTCAGGTTTACCTAGTATATTATACAGTGACAAAGACTAACTGCATTTAGAATATATATATATATAAATTTAAGTATTTAGCTATATATATGAAAATTCATTGGCTTTGTAGCCATTCTCAACTCTTTGCTAAATATTCATTATTTTCATTGTTCTGATTGCATATACAAAGTTGGGTAGTTCAGAAAAATGATAAATCCAATACCTGCTCTTGAGTAATTTTTAAAACTAGTGAAGATAGTCGTATATAAAATCTTGACTTTGTTTTTTTTTTTTTCATTTTAGCCCTTCCTAAATGCATAGGTTTTAGCCAGAATCAATGATTTCAGTCTTTGAAAAAGTAAACTGAGTCCGGAAACATTTTCATTAAAATTAGAAGATACTCACTAATTTTAATATTGTACTGATTCTCACTGATGCTTCACATACCTATGCCACTAAAATATTTCTCTCTAATTTTATATACACAGATAACTACTAGAATAAAACCAATTTTAAAGAAGCACAGATTTGGTTTATGGCTTTGGAAATATCCAGACATTGACCAGACTTGTTGGATGTGAGGGAACGATGAATATGGTGTCCCAAGAGACATTTCCTCCAATCCTAAAGTATTTTTTCAAAGCTATGCTAACTACACATTTTTCAGTCATCTGATTAGAAGTCCTAGTCATGTTATATATAACTTTCCAATAAGAAAGTTATAGAAAATATAATTCATTTTCTTAGACATAATATTTTCATTTAGTGGGTGCCTATTAGGAACCAACAATGTTACAGGTGCTTTTATGTATATCACCTTATTGGAGGCTTGACTATGACCTTGGAAAATGGTTTAGTTTCCTAGATATGAAGAGCAAGAAAGGGTGAGTAATTTATTTAGTTAACTGAAGAATGAAAGTTTACAGCTGCTACTGGCTCGTTCAAAAGTACATATTCTTAACTTTATCTACAGCTTTGCAGATTCAGGTAAAATATTAATAAAGAAAGATGCTTGTTAAGGCAACATATTGTCATAGTGGGGTGGTTAGTTGAATGGTAGTAGAATTTTGACTACATGTTTCACTGGTTCACTCTCTTCCTTCTTTTCCCAAATCTTGCCTAAATACAACATTTAGTATATTTAATACTTAGGGGTTATCTCAAATTTATTTGTCATAGCTTTTACTTGTTAATTTGGACTTCATAAGGCCATTTTAGAATGAATGCTATAACACTACAGAATAACTAGCAGTGTTGGTTAATTTAGGCTTTATAAAGTTCACTGAAAATGAAAGAACACTAAAGAATAGCATCTGTATTTTAAAAAGTATACATTTATTCCATGTGTAATAATGAATAACAACCCACAAATACCAGCTAGCTTTTTATATTAACTTTCAATCCTTTTAACCAAGGATATAGCAAAACAATCAAAACAAAATAAATTTCTTTATTTAGACTCAGAAATCAAAATTTTATCATGTATATCCTGTTCTTTTTATACTCTCTTAACATCCTGATCTCATCTCTTCTATGATGCTAGTTTTCTTAAACCAAGGTAGCCAGTGTTAGTTGAAAAGAATAATATATTTCTTGTATTGTGATGTCCAAAGTTCTTCATTTTTTTTAAGTACTGAAATTCTTCCTCCTAATAGGCTCTACAAAAATACCTACTAATAGTTATTAATTCAACAACTAGCTTTTTTGTTTGAGTAGCCCTGGTGTTCCCTAAATCTCTCTTGTTTATCCTCTGGTCCATTTTGTTGTTTTGCCCTATGGCAATAATGGAAGGATCATTTGAGGGTAATTTAGGATGTGCTGGGAATGAACATCTCTTACTTATACCTGGTCCAAAAAGTATTTCTATGTTATACAGAAATAGCAGATGCTCCTGGCATTCCTTCGTGAACTTTTACTCCCTCCAATGTCACTGATATGTAAAGTTGTATTTGCTAAAGTTAATTTTTTATTGGCATCGTATACATACTTATTGTTTAGAATTCTGTGGCATTCCAAAGAATGTCTGAGGTTCGTTTACTATGGCTCTAACATCAATCCATGGAAGGTGCCAAACTGTGTTTAGCCTCAGGTGGTGGATCAGATATAAACCCTCCAGAGCCTTTTTGACAGTTCAATTTATTTCAAAGTGGTCAGGAATCTTGATCCCACACTCATACTAATAATTGTGTTTCTTTTCAGTTTCCTTTCCTTCCTTCCTTCCTTTCTTTTTTTTTTTTTTTTTTTTGAAAGTTCTCAATGTTTTACTGGAAACTTCTTGATATGGTGGTGAAAGAAGAATTAAAATGAAGAGAAATGAGAGTTCTGAGTGAAGCCAGTCCCTCTAGTCCCTCCTGCAGAAGTCACAGGCAGAAAGGAATCCTGACTCAAGGTTATAAATAGCATGACTTAAGAATAGCTTCATTGGCCTTGTTTCTAATTCCTCCTGCAACCTGCCAGCTTTACCAGTGCATGGTTGATTTAAAGATATGGATGAAAGCCAACTGGCCCACAATCAATCTACACGAGAAAAAGGTGATATTGCAATTTAAAAGGAGAGGCAGATGTGATTTAGGAACCCTTGAAGAGAATTGTTTGCCCTTAAACCACAGAGGTTCTTAATCCTGAGATGTTACTAAATCATTAGCACCTAGAGTCAGATTTAAGAAAATTTTAGCGGTGAGCCAAGGACAATACTGAATTGAGAATGGGACCATCAGTTTGAGTTATATTAAACCACGATCACATGAATATATGAGCAAATTCATTAACATTTTAGGAAGTGAAAAAACTCAATAAGAATAATTTTAATTAGGGGCACCTGGGTGGCTCAGTGGGTTAAAGCCTCTGCCTTCGGCTCAGGTCATGATCTCAGGGTCCTGGGATCATGCCCCGCATCGCATCGGGCTCTCTGCCCAGCAGGGAGCCTGCCTCCCCCTCTCTCTCTGCCTGCCTCTCTGCCTGCTTGTGATCTCTCTCCTCTGTCAAATAAATAAATTAAAAAAAAAGAATAATTTTAATTAAATAACTTTATAAGATAGAATTAAAAAAAAAAATCTTGAAGCCTGGAGAAGATTTCTTTCCAATCACAAGCAACCAGTATTTACAGAGCGTCTACTGGGAACCAGATTTTAAAATTTAGCAAATAGATACTGATTGTACTCTCACAGAGCATACAGTCTAAACATCTGCTATCCAATAGAAATTTCTGCTGTGAGAGAAATGTTTTTTAACTGCACTATCCAATAAAGTGGCAACTAGCCATATATGGCTATTGATGAAGATTCTTTCTTTGACCAAATTCTACTTAGGCTCCCTGAACATTTCAAATAGGCCTCCCCCAAACATTTCACATTGGATATCTGTATTTGTCTCTGCATTGTCCAGTTTTAGCAAGAATCCTACCAAGTTGGTTTAGCTAGAATCTCTCATCTTCCATATCTGATTGTCTTCAGTATCTAAGTGGGTTGTTCATCCTCTACCAAACCCCTGGTGACATTTGTCTTTGGCAAGAATCCTGCTAGGTCACTTTAGCCAGAATTCCCTGGTACCTCTGATATTTCCACTTTCCACTGAACCCCCACCCTGATCCTTGACTATAAATTCCCATTTTCTCATGTTGTATTCAGAATTGAGCCCTATGCTATATTGAGATTTCTTTTCCCCTATTGCAATAGTCCTGATTGAAATCTTCTTAACAATTTACTGCCCCACTCTGATTTTTCTTTAGTATTATAAGCACTTGCAATGTGGCTAGTATGACTGAGGAAATGATATTTTAAAAATTTGTAAGTAAATAAATTAAGTTTATGTAGTGATACATGAGTAGTGGCTATCATATTGGCATAATTCTAGATAGACAATAATCTAAAAATTAAAATGCATATAATTGCAAATTGTAGCAATTATTCTGAAGGAAAAGTAATATGAAAGATAAAGTGAAGCAGGGGGACTTTACTAGCCAAAATGTGATAATCAGGAAAGGTTTTCCTGAGAAAATCAACATCTCAGCTGAGATCTGAAAAATGAGTAGGAACTAACTGGAGAACAGAAATCGGAGGTTGGTGGAGCAAAGTGAGCAAGACAATGAGGAAAGGGGAGTGCCCTTAGAATCATAAGTATTACTGAGTAAATTGCAGATTTATTTCACTCTCTGCTCTGTTTAAATCATCTCAATATCTCAAGGTAGAGGGGTGATGAATAGGTTGGAGAAGTGGAGTTCAGTTCATGCAAAGCCTTATTTTAGAGAAAGAGAGAGTTCATGAGTGTAGAGCTAGGGGAGAAGGGCAGAAGGAGAGAGAGAATCTCAAGCAGTTTCATACCCAGTGCCGAGCCCAACTTGGAGCTTGGTCTCACAACCCACAGATCATGACCTGAGCTGAAACCAAGAGTTGATCACTTAACAGACTGAGATACCCAGGTGCCCCTATTAAAGATTTTTGAGTAAATGATTACATTTGTGTTTTCACAAGATCACTTTATTTCAGTGGAGAGAGATTAGAGGAATAAGAGAAGTTGAAGAGAGGAAAGTTGGAGGCCATGGAAGTAACCCAGACGAGATATGATAGGAGCTGGTCCAGGAATATGGCAGATAGATGGATTGCAGTGAATATGGGGCAGGGATTTTAGAAAGTGAAAGTGATAGAACCTAATAAAATATTGGATCTGGGGTGAGAAAAAGCGAAATATCACAGGTAATGCCTACAGTTCTGACTCACAGGACTGGATAGATGCCAAGGTGATTCACTAATAAAAGAAACTGGAAGATAATCGAATCTGATATCAAGATGATAGTATTGACTCAGTGAGTTTGCTATGTCTTTGTGACATTTAAAAGTGACATATTCAAATGAATATGCAAATAGAACAAAAGAGATTTCTTGATAAGAAATATAAACTTGAGGGTAACTGAAATATCAATTAAAAAATTCTGGGCAAAAAAGTCGTTTTGTGAAGTGAAAGAAAAAAGTAGAAAGGAAGAGGGCCTAGGATTGAGCTATTTATGATTCTAATATTTCATTTATTTTTTATATTGATTTAATGTTTTAATTTTTCTTTTTTAGTCTCTAGGTCATCTTAATTCATCTTCACTGACATATTTGGAATACCCAATTCTATGGTCTCAATTTGCTCTGACTCATTTACTCCCAAGTTAGAAAGTATAGGACATGATTAACCTAGGGTAACGTACTTCGTGGAGATGCAAAACTTCTACATGTTTTTTCCCTCCCTTTTTAAACTTCCAGTCAAAATTCCTATTCCCTCAAATTATAGAGTTTAGATATTCTGATAATCAAAGTAATTTACATAGAGATATGTTACATAACGTTTTTTCAAGAAATATGTGTTAACCCAAAAACATCTCATTTCAATATATGAAAGCAGTTCTTCTTACTAAATTTCTAGAAAGAGAATAAACAACCTGAGCATCTTTGAGGGCACTCCTTCCACTAGTCCCAACATTTCCCCCCAACCGTGTTCTTTCCTCTCCTTTTAATACCCAGTTAGCACTATTCTGTATCTGCTGAGGCAATAATGATCAATACCTAGGCATCTTCTTTTAGCAGTCATATCCCCACATACTGACGCATCCAGCAGCAGGTCCACCAGCCAAAATAAGAAATACTTCTGTCACCTATCTAAGCTATTTTGGGGATGCAAGTGTTTGGTGTAAGCTCTTCCTGGTAAGCTGTAAGAGGAAAGTGAATGTAGGCCTTTGGAATTGTGTTAAAATTCACATTCCTTGAGCATTAGTCTGCTTCCTCAGAACCAATCACATATTTGGAAAAAGGAGTCAGAAAGTGCTTGGGAATTATGTGGTCCCACAGCAAATGAATGACATATTTCATGATTTAGAATTATAGAAGAATTATTATACAAAATTATAAAAGAATACAATTTGTCCTTTTGATAAGTGTAATTTGTGAGTAAAGATTTCAACAAGGATAATAGTTTGTGTATGTGTATATATATGTCAGCGTAAACATATATGTTGTATGTATGTCAATATATAAGTGTATACATACATAGATTTATATGTCTATGTGTGTGCATATATACATGCATGTTAACTTAAATACATGTGTATATAATATACATGCATATATGAGATCTATAATATGCCCACATGTGCATAATTATATTATATATAAACATAATAATATATACATATATGCATATGTTAATACATACACATTCATCTGTGTGTATATAGATATGTATATGTATATCTATGTATATAGATACATATAGATATCCATATGTATATATTTCATGTATCCATACACATATTAAATCAATTAGAAAACTAACTACTAGAAAACTTGGTGACTTAGAACATAACTCATTTATTTAGACTACTACCGTATTCGACAACTTGTATCAGATTCAGCTGGATGACTTCCTGGTCACTGGTGGACTCCCTTACACCTTTACAGTCAGGTACTGTGTCAGCTGGGAGTTAGGTGATTGTTGGCTAGGACACACAGCTCCTCCTCATGCAGTGTACCATCCTCAAGAGGCTACCTATGTCTTATTCACATTGAACCATTAGGAGCCCTTAGAACAAGAGGAAGCCTGAACGGTCTCTTAAAGCTCAAGTTTAAAACATCAAAGCTTTGCTTCCCCCAACTGCTATTTGTCACAGGAAGTTATTATGCCAGTTATGATTCCAAGGAGTTGAAAATACATTGGAAAGGGAAAATTCTGAGTCCATTTTTTGAAATGTACATTATATACTTTTAAGATGAAATCTTTTTTCCTGGTCACTCCCTAAATTTTTCATATGTTCAATAGCCACTTCACTGTGGTTTCCATTTTCTCCCTCCACCTCTTATATAAGCTAGATTTGGGTCATCATTTTTATGGGACAAACCATGTCTGTGTGAATTTCCTTGTTTTATACTTCACAGATTGCCGATTTATCAGCCAACCATTGCCTTCTTCAGAAAACTTCCATCACATGCTGTGTGAATTTTTAACATCATTACATACCTGTTACACTGTTTACTGCTGGCTTTCTTGTTCTTATGTGACCTCTTGAGGACAGTCACCTTATCTTACTTATATTCGTAATCCTTGCTTGTGTACCTGTTCCTGACCAAAGTAAATATTAATGATAGTACGTGAAGAATTGCATAAATGCATTTTCTGGAGCTTAACAAGTGCTTTTTAAGAAGGAAATGATAGGGATGCCTGGGTGGCTCAGTTAGTTAAGCAGCCATCTCTTGGTTTCGGCTCAGGTCAAGATCTCGGGGTCCTGGGAGCTCCATGTTCATCAGCTCCACACTCAGTGGGGATCCTGCTCAAGGATTGTCTCTCTCCCTCTACCTCTCCCCCTGTTTACTCTCTCTTAAATAAATAAATAAATCTTAAAGAAAGAAATTGATATTTAGAATAAAGAAAAATGTATATCACTTTTCCAAAATTATAATATTTTATTGGTATGTTTAATGTAAAAGCAAAAATTTTAAAGAGAAATCATAAATTTAACATGTTCTCTTCTTATCTCAGACTTTCCCCTGGACCTGGTGAACTTACATTGACCCATCTAGATTTTCTCCTGAACTGTGCATTTTTTCGGTAATAAACCAGCTTTTAGCTAAAACCATGGAGCTTTCTTTGGTGGTATCATGAGATAATTAAATGACCGTATATCCATTTGCCTAGGA
This sequence comes from Procyon lotor, assembly GCA_028646535.1. Taxonomy (NCBI): domain Eukaryota; kingdom Metazoa; phylum Chordata; class Mammalia; order Carnivora; family Procyonidae; genus Procyon; species Procyon lotor. The sequence goes on along the minus strand of CM053605.1, from coordinate 72,672,554 downwards.
CAGACTGTGTGTAGCTCCTTTTTTCTTAGTATATTATTAATGCCCTCAGTGTATTATTAATGCCCTTTTTATTCCAAAATTATTCTGGCCTGGACCACAGACTGTATGATTACCTTAAATATAGCTCATGCTTTGAATGTAATGACAATTAAAGCATAAAAATAATCCTATTGTATTGAGAGTATACATAACTATTCCAACTGGAACAAGTCACCTAACCTCAATATATCATTTTCTCATTGCTATTTAAGAATCACTGATTACAGACCTCAGAAAGGACTAGAAGTTAGGTGAAGCACTTCGGTTAAAGTTACCCAGGAAATTGTGTGTAAAGAAATTCTTTTGTTTTATAGATACCATAACTGATAAATAATTTATTGAGTAAATGGGAAACTTCCCCAGAGAGTATGACAAAACCATTGGGTTAAAATGCAGGATAAAGACGGCATTAAACCTTTTACCTAGGGAGAGAGACCTCTTTGGCCTTTCTACACTTGTGCCTTCTTCACTTTCACAGCTAACCTAGAGTGACAGAGTCTTTGTGTTCCTAATGGAGACAGGCTCTGGGAATATGCTACTTAATCATGGCCTGTGATAGTAATGACGAGTCCCAGTGGTACACACTAAAGGCAAAAGAATAAGTGCAACCACATAGTGTGTGTTGATTTTATATTTAAATATCTATTTCTACAGATAGCTTATGCCTTAAATCACCTAATTATTACCCGCCTAAGTTAATATTTTGATTTTAGAGGCTTTAGTAAAAGTTCTTTAAAATCAAATAGAGGTCAGGCTACTCAATGTTTAGGTGATGCACTTGTCACCCTTGTAAGCAATGTCATGATACTCTCCTCTCCCTAAACATTTAAGTCTGCACAGACACGGCTTCTTACAGAACTACCAGGCCAAAATTTTATAATATTTTTAAGTCCTCTGTAGTGGATTCCACTATAGAATGAGACGCTTTGGATAAATATACATCAAGCTACTTTTTTTGTTGTTATTAAAGCATAATATAAATTTATTGCATTAGGGAACTAGTTTCTGGCATAAGAAAGAAATATGACTTTAAGATGAATCTTGAAGAATTGATAGAATTTGGACCTATGGGATTAGAGTGAGCAAAGATCTGTATAAATATACTTCAAGCTACTTCTTCATTTAACTGACTAGTAATTTTGCCCAAAGAGCATATTTGACTAGTTTCCCTTATAAACCCATGTTTTTGTTTCTCTCTCCTTCTCTCTTATTTTCACCCTCCCATCTGGCTTTCTCCCTCCTCCTCCCTTTCTTTTTCTCTTTCTTTCTTTCTTCCATGCTGCAGATTTTGAGTGAACCTACCCAGGAGCCAATCTGACAGTGCCTGGGTGAGGTACAACTATAGATTCTGGGTGGAAAATAATAACCCATGATAATGAAATGTAGTGTTGCATTACCATGCAACAATTTGCATGATTTCTTATAAAATCTTTCCTAGAATTAAGTGTATGGCTTTGACATTCAGAAATATGTGCAGATATTTATAGCTTACAGGTTAGGTGGCTTATCACCATACATAATCAATATTTTAGCTTCTCTAATCCTTTTGAATATAGACATCACTATATTTCATTCCAGGCTCTCTCTGAATAAGAACTGAACAACAAGGAAAATATTAAATTGTTTTTTATCCTCAGCAATAATAATTATTCTTTTCCTTTTTTTTAACATTGGATGAATACTTTTCCTTTTGTTTTGATGGCCTCGATCAAAGACTTTTCTTCCTAATATTTTTAAAAAGTGACATCACAACTAATACTCAGAAACTTTAAATAAGGAAACATTTGAGGACTGAAATGAGCATAGCTCAATCCTGTCCTGATCTGTAGTGTTGTGTTTCTTGTGTTTCTTTTCTTAAGATTTTATTTATTTATTTTAGAGAGAGAGAGAGAGAGCATGAAAGAGCCAACATAAGCAAGGGGCGGAGGAAGGGCAGAGGGTTAGGGAAAGCAGTCTCCTCACTGAGCACAGAGCCCTAAACAAGGCAGCCTGAGATCATGACCTGAGCCAAAGGAAGACACTTAACCAACTGAGCTACCCAGGTACCCCTACAGTGTTGTATTTCTACCTATGCCTGGCCAGTGACTGCTTTCCTTTCTAACGCACTAGCTGAATCACTGCAAGAAATAATAAAATCCACTCATGCAAGGACATATAAAAATGTGTGTCTTTACAGTTGCTAGCCTTAAATTGAACTTTATGTCTTCCTTGTATTTGTTGTCATTTTCCCCTAATCTCTGCTTTGAGTTGAAGAAAATTCAAGTCGTCAAAATACAGGAGGAAAAATTGGCTTAACTTTAAAAATGGCTTAAAAAATACATTTTAGGAAAATATCTATGAGCTCTCATTCTACTCTGAAACATCTACTACATTCCCTAGCTTCTCCTGTGTCTGTTTGCCAGTAGCCAAACAGCAGGTATTTTTACTTATCAGTGATTGTGAAACTGTCCACATACCATGTCTGTGCATTTGTTTCTTCTTTTATTTTTAACATCCATTAACTATGTGAATGTTTACTGGAGGAAAAGGATTGAAGAAACATCAGTTAGGTAACATAAAACTAAATACTAGGCAATTCAGTTCATTGCGATATCTAAACTAATTTCCCTTAGTCACCCTCTCAATTCCAATCAAGCCAGGAGAAGCAGGGAGGAAGAACAGAGAACTGTTCCCATGGGGAAGCTACTCTTCCCTTGTAACCACTACGAAAGAGAAAGGCTGGGTGAAATTAATCTAATGCCACTACCTTCATTCATTTACTTATTCCTTTATTCATTCATCGATTCTCATATTTCTTTGCTGAATATGTTCTAGGCACTGCAAATAGAGCAGTGAACAAGATAGACACGGAACTTACAATTTAGGGAGGTGGAGACAGACAGTAAACAGTTAATCAAATAAACTCATTGTAGGTATTAAGAAAACAGCAAATTAAGGTAAAGAGCAATGGAATTTTGAGGACCAATAGGGCAGAAGTGGACAGAGTTGGCATTACTTTAGGTGCAAGGCCAAGGAAAGGCTTTCTTTGGCAATGAATCCAAATTAATACTTGATAAAGAACTATATGAAGAGCTGGGAGAAAGGCTTCACCAGCAGCAGGAGAGCTGTGTAACGGCCCTCACTAAGGATGAAACTTCATTTGTTCAAGAAGCCACAAGAATTTTGTGTCACTGGAAAGGTGTCACCAAAAAGGCCATGGAGGGAACAGCAACTGGTATTAGGCAGGAATTTGCTGTGGGGAATCTTGAAGCTGTGACACTTCACTGAAAACCTTTAGAGAGTTTTATTTAAGGCGATGACATGAACTCATGTGTTATTAAAATACCAGCTCCAGTGACTGTGTAGAGAGGAACCATAGAGTGACATGAGTAGCTTTAAAGAAGGACCCAATCTCCATGTTATTTAGTTCACATGATATGTGCCTTAATCTGAGAGATTTAAAATACGTATGTGAAATGTATATACCCCAAGAGGCATGGTATTCTGAATTAACAACCATGGGACACTATATTCTTATTACTCAAACTTATCGTTATTTTAAATAAATTTGAAAAATATTTTGGGGGAGATTGAACCTGTAGCGTAACACTTACTATCCTGAATGATAGCCCTTTTAATTATTGTCATTGTGAATTTGATTTTTAAGATCAGAATAAAGATGTTTGGAGTGTCAAGTAGCAAAAAAATATGGGAAAACAGAAAAGAGAAAACATGTATTTTGGCCAGAGCATGACTAAGATGATTTTGCTTTCAATATAAAAAAAAAAAATCTAGAAAATGAGTAGCAAAAAAGAATGTTAAGCAATTGTAACATCTTTGGAGCAGATGATCTCTTCTACCCCCCAGATGGTAATGATTTCTCCCACCTCTGTACTTGCGGTAGAATTTAATCACTATCTCCCCTAGGCAATGAACCACTGTGGTGTGGGCTCTTAGCTATATCCTCATTTTATCTTCCTGATGAGACTGGAAACTGTTGGGAGCAGAATCTTGCTTTTTAAACAATTTGTGTCATTTGGCCCAGTGAAATTGGCATTTGGATAAATGACGGTTGGTCTTTACCTTCCCAAACCCCGCTTTGGTTTATCTAAATAATGGCGTCATTTTCAACTTTAGCCTCACCTAGCCATGGGGTCAGGGAAAGCCCTGTTTGGTGGCACTGGAACTCCCTAGTTAGCAGCTAGTGGGTCATGAGGAAAATTCTCTGCAGTGTGCAAGTGGATAGGCCAGAGTAGGAAGATCAGAAACAATTTATCTTCTTCCAATATCTATTACTTATTTTAGACATTTGCAAGTTATTTATTTTGTCTCCATTATGTTAGTTGCTTTCATTCTTTAAAGTCTTAGTGTATTTTCAGTTAAATCTCTTTTTCCATGACCATCTTGTAACTTAGTCTTTGTTTGTGAGATGATTTTGTCTTTTTCCTGAAATTTTTTATGGCTTTAGTCAACTCTAGCCTTATATCTTTAGTTTTATCATCATTCCTATTCTGAATTTAAACTTCCTCATTTGGTGTGTACTTCAGACCACGTTTGTTTAGTTCATATTGGCTTATTGAGTTATACTTTTATTTGGTTTCACAGTTGAAACTTTCATAATACTTTGATGAATTGAATAATTTTGATGATCATTTTCTTTTTTTCTCTCTCTCTTCTTAATTTGAAGCCAAAGCCTATGTTCAGTGCACTACACAATTGTTGTCTCTCTGATTTTGAATTTCTTCATTGGCATCAAATTGATTTGTTTCCAATTAGTTTGGTCACTTTTTAGGCTCTTCCTAAATTCCTAAAAAACTGTCTCAGTTTTATTTTTAATTGTAAAGCAGATATTATGATACCTAATTCATGGCATAGGTGTCATATTTAAATGAGCTAATTTATTGAGAGCACCCACAAAATTTTAGATAGAAAACAGACACACAACCTTTTTTTTCTTCCCTTCGGAAAAACTGAAATTGCATATAAAGGGCCATGGTGTCACACTTGCTTCTCTGGTTCTATCCTCTGATTTATACCAATGTTCATTTTTTTTTTTTACCTGAGAACTAGTGATCACTGTGGTTGAAATGGAATATTTAAGAATTCACAAACATGGGTATTGTGGTAATGGACTATTTGATGTTAAAGATTCTTATTTCCATCTTCAAATTGGGGAAATGTACTTTAAAGGAAAAAAGGGGGGATTTGTTCCCAACTCTAGTTTCTGGAGGAGTTCCAATTCTTATGTTATCTGTGAATTAAGTTTTTATTCACTGAAAAGTTATTTTCTAAAAGCTCATCATTACATGCACAAAGGTATAATACTGTAAATGCAGAAATTCTGAATTAAACAAATGTAATAGAAACTGCTGGTGGGATTTATAGTTCCCAATAACTATCTCAGAATCTCTTCACAGATTGCTTCTTTATATTGTGAAATGAATAGGATTTTATATCTGAAGAAACAAATCTGCACATTAAAAAATCAATGTTTCTCATGACACACACTTGGTATTATTTCTGGGAATACTACAGCTGGCATAATCTAGTTAAAATAGTATAATTTACTTGACTACATGCATAGTCTTTTTGGATCAAAACTGCCATTTACAACATGCAAAGAGGAACAATAATCTTTCTGCTTTTGCAACCATCAAAAGTATTTTTTGTTCTACTCCCCCTCAAAGCCCTGATGCATAATCCTTTCTCTAGCTACCTGAAATGGCTCTTAGCTTTGAAAAACAAAGAGGCGGGGAGAGACTGAAGGAGATAGAGGTATAAAGCACACTCTGTCACAGAATCTCTACTGAAAAATCCTCAACAAGCAGAATGGATTGAAAAATTCAAGCATGACTAAAAAGTACATTCCCCACTAGTCAGTAGATTTTGCTTCCTATTTGTCACTGCCACCTTGGAGAGCGGTGAGCATTAATAATGCATGGGTGCTAGGAATGTATTAGCAACTAACCTTGCGAAGAAAATCAGCTGGGGACCCAGAAGAGCTGTAAAATGAGAGAGAGAGAGAGAGACAAAAAGGCAGAGTGAGTATGCACACATGCTCTGAAGTATCCTTCTTATTTATTGAAGAAATTCGGGGAGCAGTGTCAGGTGTGTGGCAACTATTATTTTTGTAAAAGGAAAGGTAGAAATCCTTGGAGTGGGGCCATAATTGAGTTCACTGACCAAATTTCACAAACTTTCCTAGCCCCATCAAATGCATTACTTACCTGTGGATAACATAAACACCCCTGGAAGATTACTGTGTTTCTACACATAGGCAAATAAGAAGTTTAGTAAATAACTTCTTAGACATCTTTCTTAAAGAAACATCAGCAAGTGAATTTCCTAAATGAGTTACATGCGATTTCAAATCTACTTTACATTATAGTATACATTGCAGATAGATTTATCGTGAATTTGTGAACGTCAGTTCTGATTCCAGAATTCCCACAAAGCAAACAAGCAAGCAAACAAATATCCAGAGACATACTGGCTCAGAATAGTAAGGCTGCTCCTGTTTCAAAAGGAAATTTTAATTTTGTAAAAATTGCATTTCTTTTTAAATTATCACTTTTCAATTATTTTGTTTTAATTTTTTTTTCAGATTTTATTTATTTACTTGGCAAAGAGAGTGAGAAAACACACAAGCAGGGGAAGAGGCAGAAGGAGAGGGAGAAGCAGACCCCCCCCCCGAGCAGGGAAATCTGAACCTGGGCTCAATCCCTTAACTCCAAGTTCATGACCTAAGCCAAAGGCAGAGACTTAACCTACTGAGCCACCTCCATCCCCCTATTCTTCAGCTATTTTAAATGGAAACGAAACCAGTTCCTTTGTGTAGTTATGACTTGTCCTTGAGAATGCTACCACATGACCACTTAGCCCTGGTGGTTCAGGGTTTCAGATCTTATGGGAAGGTTGCATCCAAAGAGGGCCCCATGCTCCATCCTTTCCATGCCCCCTTCACCCCACCACGTACCCTACTGAGTATCTTCCAATTCCATACCTGACCCACAATGACTTGTCAATTGATTGAATTGATTGTGGAAGACGTTAGATTATAATTAGTAAAACCACTTATATTTTAAGCCCACCACCTTCAGTTCAAAATATTGAATTAAATTATTTCACTGGGATGTTTATTTTAATATTTAAGGATTTTGTACTTTAAAATTGGGAAGATTTTTGTTAAACATGAAAATACATGAACACGACATGTTTTTAATTTAATTACTTATTTAATTATAATTACGTTATAATTACTTATATAATTATAAAATTAAAATTAACTTTAATTTTAATTTTTAATTACAGGTGGATGTTTAGTGCCATTTTCTTTTTCCACCATTTTATTATTAAAAAAACAAACATAATAACTGGTTGGAAGAATTTTCCATATATTGCCATATTTTTCATCCATTCAACACATAGACTATATGAGCAATATATCACTAAACTTGCTTTAGTTTTCAGATGTCTAATCATTGTTTTCCCTTTGGTCCATCAATCCATCTTGTAGTTGTAATTTCAGAGTAACTTGCAGGCATTACTATACTTCCACTTGCATACTTTGGCTAGATTTCAATGCTAGTTGGCCCTTCCTTTTATGTAAAATTTACAATAATAATATGCTCAAATTGTGGCCACCTCAATCAGTGGGTTTTGTCAAATGCATACAACTGTGTTACACAAATCTTCAAGATTCAGAACATTGTTATCAACAATTTATTTGCTTTTTTCCTAGATCCCTGACATTTATTTTATTTATTTATTTTTATTTTTAGAAAAAAGGCAAATCCAAAGATTTAGACTACAGCTAACGGATTTTTCCCACAATAAATGAGCTTATTCAAGATTTAAAAAGGCTAGATTTTGGCATGCTAAGATGATCACATGTTTAAGATAGGAAGATTCTAAGAGAATTGCTTCACTACCACTTTCTCATGTACATTACAATTGTTCTCTTGAGAAATGAGTAATTTCAACCTATTATTTTCTTAACAGTTTTTGTTGAACTTAAGTAAATTTTTACACATCCTTCTTTAATTATTATTATTATTATCATTATTATTCCTTCTCTTAATTTCTCATTTGGGAAAGCATCCCAGAATAATTTCATTTTATTGTGGCAATCCTCCCCCCAAGCTCTTTTCTTCTCTCTCCTCTTACACCGGTATACATATATACATTCAAAGACAACCTAATAGGATAGCTACTGAATTCGCTCATGTTGCTCAAAGCTCATCGTACAACTCAATCAATGTTTTTACATAAAAGATGTTTGGAATGAGTAAATGATATGGAAATGATGGGAGTCACATTTATTTACATGTTAGCTAATAAATAGTCTTTGAAGCAAATTACAAAATACAAAATAGAGTTGTGCTTTCCGAAATGTGTTTAAAGATCTTCTATCAACTTGTGGTGTCATAAGTAGCAAAGATATCTCAGAAATGAAACTTAAGCCCAAAAACAGATCTATCTTTAAATTTTAAAATCTCTTCATTCTTTGAAGACTTGCTCTGTCCAATCTATTGTTTTTTTATCAGAAGCCAGATCTGTCTTGAAGCTAGAGACATTTTTCTTCATTGTTTCTTATCTATAGACTCATTGCAAAAAATGTATTGGTTTATTGCTCATCCCTGCCTTCTTTTCCATTATAAAAATACTTCCACTTTGGCAATCTTTCTTTCTTTCTTTCTTTCCTTTCTTTCTTAATTTTTAAAAAATTATTATTATTATTATTATTTTGAAAGAGAAAAACAGAGATGGGAAGGAGGATCCAAGGGAGAGGGAAAGAGAATCTTAAGCAGGCTTCACACCCAGCACAGAGCCCAAGGTGTGTTGGGCTCATTACCCAGAGATCATGACCTGAGCTGAAATCAGGAGTGAGAGGCTTAAGTCACTGAGCCGCACATGGGTCCCCATGGCAATTTTCTTTCATTTTAGATTTGATAGCTTGAGGTATCCAGGGCAGGGGTTTTCTGCAACCACTCCCCTCCTAAGTCCCCTCTACCATTCCACAACTTCACAGGAGGGAGAGCAGTAAAGAATATGGAATCATGCAATGGTGGTGGTGGCAGCAACAGCCATTGCTGTTTCCAGAAAGCACATCCACTTCATTCAAGGCACCAATCACTCCTGCTTCTATTACCATGAGCAGGGGAAGAAAAATGGAGGAGGAGATATAGGAAAGCGGAGTCCTAAAGACCTGGGGAAAGATGAGCTAACTCAACCCATTCCAAGAATATCGCATCCCTTTATTTATTTTATTTTCAAGAGTAAATAAAATAAATGATAAGTAACACAATAACTAAAGTCATTTATTTAAAACTATTTAATTTTAAGTCTGGAGGGCAAAAAAATCTCTAAATTCTTTTTTTTTTTTTAAGATTTATTTATCTATTTTGGATAAAGAGAGAAAGGGAATGGGGAGGGGCAGAGGGAGAAAATCTTTTGAGAAGACTCCCTGTTTTGCACAGAGCCTGACACAGGCTCTATCCCACTACCCATGAGATCATGACGTAAACTATACCAGGAAGGCACTCAACCAACCAACACTCATGCACCCAGATGCCCCTGAAAAGCCTCTAAATTCTTAAAAGATTTCTAAAGAGCAAGTGCAATGCTCCACACACATTGGATACTCAATTAATTATGTCATTCTGGTAAGGAAGGAGATTATCTGTTTTTATGTCTGTCAGGAAACTATGATAATAGCTTTTTTCTCTTATCACTAACTTCTTTTACATGTTTCTAATGTGAAAAAAGGGAGAGCAACATTTGAATTTTTTGTACTGAAAATTGAAAGGGAGGGCAATGAAACATGACTGTTTTTGTGAATGAACTAATGCTTAATAAAGTAGGAAAACATATGTGGGAAAAGGTATACATTTTCCTAGATTAAAAAAGGTAGGTTGTTTTTTTCTTTAACTAAAAAAATTATTGATGTTTTCTGAAAGCTTTGATACACACACACACACAAGATATTGAGACATCTTATTCTTCATAATAAAACATTTTAGACTTAATTACCATCTAATATGCACCCATTGAAATAAAGGATGTTGGTTAAAAATCATCAACCTGTACCCATTTGAACTGAATTTTTCTACTCTACAAAATAGCTAATGTAATTCCTGAAAAGAAATTTTCATTGGGAATAACTGCACATTTGTTAACATCTTCCAATATTTTGACAGAAATTCAATTTTTTTACTTTAAGTGAGGGATTGTAATTAATTCATTCTTCCCATAAGGGTATAGAAATGTATAGAACCTGGGCTTACTTTCCCAGCTAGGTGATTTTAGCTAACAGACTAAAATTTCCTGACTGCTGGCATTAAAAATATGAATACTTATGGGTTTTCTATGTAATCCCAATAGGATATTATCCAATTCTTCTTAACACATTTTTTAAACTACTGAACTTGCTCAATCCCAATATTCCTTTTTGGGATACATTTTAATAATTTTTTAAATAAGAAAAATAGAATCCCAAAGAAATATTAAACAAGAAAAATTCAATTAAAAAATTACTATGGCATTGTCATGAACCAACAAAAAGCCAAGGGATATGTAATGAATATGAAAAAGAGCTACACTTAGTAGCAAAATTACAAGGAGATCTACTTTTCCTCTGGTTAGAATGTGCAACTGTACAAAAGTCCTAACGTGTTTTCTTGTTTCACTAAATCATTGATTGATAACTGGATGGTTTTCCATTAAAATAGCAGTAATAGCCAAATTGAGAACTAAGATATTTCTCTATCAGCCTATTAAATTGGTCATGAATTAAAATATGTAAACAAAATCCCATTTATTTAACAAAAGAGGGAATATAGAAGTGCCTGGGTGACTCAGTTGGTTAAGTGTCTAACGCTTGATTTTGGCTCAGGTCATGATCTCAGGGTTATGAGACTGAGTCCTTCACTGAGCCTTGTGTTAGGCTCCATGTGGGTATGGAGTCTGCTTAAGAGTCTCTCTCTCCCTCTCCCCCTGCCCCTCCCCCTCCACTCACAAACACAAACAAACAAAAGAAGATGGACTATAAAACATAAAAAAATATATATATATATAAATATATAATATGCATATTATATATATCAAGTTATATAAGCATATATAATATGTTTTAGCACACTATAAATGGATTTTAAAAAATTGAGAACAACATGGATATGGATACTGGCAGGAGATGTGGATTGCAATTTTACATGGGTGGTTAGGATATAGTCTTAACTGAGAAACTAACATCTGAGCAACTGAATCATGTCAATACTAGGGAAAATTTTTCTGAATAAAATTTCTAAGAAGTTCTGACCTCCAAGTTAATTTTACTGCCAGTGAACCCATTAGAGCACTCATGAGGGTTAATAATACAACTGTACTTGGAAATATCCCTACAACAACTCTTTCCTCATTACACACATGCATACACATGTACACATACACACAAAGAGAGATAAAGAAAGAAAAGGGAGAAGAGAGTGAAAGATGACATCACAGGCTATAATGTATACTGAGGCAAACAACCAAATATCTATTTTTAAACAAATTAGACAAGAAGTCTCAGGGTAGCCAATATTTTTCTACTGCACTTTGGTGCTCTAAAATAAAATCCCTTTTATTTTGACACATATGGAGTTGCAGCCCAAAAGCCTAAACAAGTGACCTTTGCTCAATGTAAAACAAAGTGAGATTGGATCAGTTCATGGTTCGCATGTAGAAGGCCCAACATAAGATGAGACTCATCAAGAATCAATGCACTAAAAAAGAATTGAAGATATATTACATCCAGAAAATACAAATATAATCTTAAAAAAGAAGACATCAAACAAAAAGAGAAAGCTCTTAGAGATAGAAAATAAGAAGCCTGTTGTAAAATTTGGTAAGACTGGAAATTAGAAACAAAAATAACATCATTCAAAAGCAAAAAAATTAGAAAATATAAAATAGAAATACAGAATATGAAAAAAGAAAAGGTGTGGAAAAACATGAGCTATGTCAACTTTAAAGGCCTCCCTGATTACTCTGTCAATGAGAACAAAAAAATTCATGACTTTAGAAAATTCTGTAAAATTTTAGCCCACTAAAGATAACCAGAGGATTTTGAAAATTTGTGGAGAAGAAAAAGGTTATCTATAAAAACAAAATCATTCTGATATTATCATTTTTATCAATGCTACTGAACTCTAGAAGGAAAAGATGTGATGCTTTCCAAATTTTATAACCAGACAAACTATCATTCAAATAAAATAAAAGTAGAAAGATTTTCAAACTTTTAAGGCCATGGGGATGCCTGGGTGGCTCAGTCAGTTAAGCATCTGCCTTTCGGCTAAAGTCATCTTCCTGGGGTCCTGGGATTGAGTTGGGGTCCTGGGATTGAGTTGGGGTCCTTGTTCAGTGGGGAGATCTTGTCTCTCTGCCTGCTCCTGCTCCTGCTTGTGCTCTCTCTTCCTCTTTCTCTTTGAAATAAATAAAATCTTAAAAAAATTCGGGGCGCCTGGGTGGCTCAGTGGGTTAAAGCCTCTGCCTTTGGCTCAGGTCATGATCTCAGGGTCCTGGGATCAAGCCCCGCATTGGGCTCTCTGCTTGGCAAGGAGCCTATTCCTTGTATGTTCAAGGCCACAGAAAACTTACTTCCAATGCATTTTTTCATTGGAAAATATTTGAAGATAAATTACAGTAAAATGAAGGAATAAGCCCGAAATGGATGTACGTAAGCTAGGAAACAATAAATGCAGTTGCTCACATGTGTGAAGGGGAGCATTAGAGTAAAAGCTTGTAACAAGGAAAAAGGTAAATGTTCCATACAGGAGAAGGAGGATTATAGCCCCTGGGGAAAAGTTTGATATAAGAAAACAAGGTCCTGAGGAATGAAAATTTCTGAGTAAAAGGTCAGAAAAATTGGAGATCTGAAAAAGTCAGATGGCAGATAAAAAGAATATTACAAATGCTCAGGAAAACACACATGCAAGGAAAATATGTAAGAAAACCATGTCCAAATATAAAGCAAATGAAAATAAAGTGTGTCCATAACAAATGTGGTTCTCAATAAATATTTGAAAAATAAATTAATGCATGCACTTTGATGACAGAAAAATGCAGTATAACAGACAAAATGAGATGTAACAAAAGGGAAGAAAGGAAGAGGAGAAAGGAGTAGTTTGAATATCCTCAATTTACAAAATACGGAGTTAGAACAACTACTCAAAGCGGGAAAAATATGAGTTTAAATGTATCACTTAAGGAGCACGGTGGGGGCTCAGCTGGTTGAGCATCCCACTCTTGATTCCAGCTCTGGTCTTGACATCAGTGTCATGAGTTTGAGCCCCATGTTGAGCTCCATGTTGGGCATGAAATCTACTTTAAATAAATAAGTAAAAAGTAAGTAAATTACATATATCACTTAAATTACAATAGCAACCAATGGAAAAACTGAAAAGAGTAAAGCAATTCACTGGAAAGAGAAAGGGGGGTGTGAATATAGGATAGATGCTCTTATTGAATATTAAGAGGTCAATAGATATTGTCTGGCATAGAGATATGAGCATATTTTCAAAAAAGTTAGGAGAGTTCTTTCCAGAAGAATCAAGCTCAACATTATTACATTATGCTAAGTGAAAGAAGCCAGACACAAACTGTCAAATATTTCATGTTTCCATTCACATGAAATGTCCAGAATAGGTAAATCCACAGAGACAGAACATAGATTGGCAGTTGCCGGGTTGGAGGCAAGAGACAGTGGGGAGCAACTGCTTACTGGGTATGAGTGATGAAAATGTTTTGGAACTAAGTACAGATGGGGTATGCACCACATTGTGAATGTACTAAATGCTGCTGAATTGTTTATTTTAAAGTGGTTAATTTTATGCTATATGAATTTAATCTCAACAAAATGTCAGAACTACTAAAAAAAAAAAAAAAAACAGGGAGCACAGGACTGTTATGGAAAGGAAAGAAGCCAGAGACTATTTATTTTTGTCCATAAACTTATTTGTACTATGGGCTATATTGCCATATGCATGGATTACTTTGATAAATATTTTTAAAAAATATTTTAAAAATAACACAAATTCAGCCAGAATCATTGGAACAAAAGTTCTATGTCTACAGAGAGTAGAGGAAATGGACAGTAAAATGTTGTCCGGTTTATTAGGTTGTAAATGGATGCAAATATGCTTGAAACATAATCTTTTTTTACTTTCAGATGATTTAAATGGATTTCAGCTATTTGTTTCAATTATATGCTTATAGAATTAAATGAATGCATATATATTTCAGATAAGTATGATAAACAATAAGAAATCTATAAACTGAGCATCAAATGTACTTCTTTAATTCGCCATAATCCTACTGTAATCTGCACTCAAAGCTTTGTGTGTTAATTATGAAGGGATATGAATCTCTGCATTTCCTTTATCCTTGCCTTTTAGTAGTGACTTGGTAATATCTGCTAATGGGCTTTGTTGTCTGATGAACTGAATTACTGTGTTCTCTGCTCAGGACTCTGATAAATCATCTAAGATATTTGAGAAATTAACCTCCATTTAAACATTAGAATTGGGGACAAAAGCATGAAAAGATTACCTCTGATGGAAAAGAAAAATCAATGGTTTGTAGTTTTTCAAGAACACAAAGAAGGCCTAAGTTTACCGTTCATAATTATATTTGTATATAAAGCAAAAATGAAAGGCAATTTTCATGATAAAAAAGAAAAATATTCCCTGCTTCCTTACTCTTTGAATATAGTTATTTCCTCTAAAAACAGAATTTTGCTATGAAAAATGTCATTATTTCAACCTTTGCAAGTTTTAGTTGTTACTCATAGACACATTGTGGAATATCATTTTTTTAACAAATAAATCTTGTCCTCCTTTACAATGGTGAAACTTCTAAATATGCACATTTTGAAATTCTCAAGATTTGTAAGTGGAACTTAATGAAATGGAAATCTGGTTGGTAATTACACCCAGCTCAGCCAGAGAGTTCATGGTGCTGTCAGCCTGTTTGGTCATGGGTAGCTAAGCAACACAGCCAACTAGCACCTTGGTGGAAGATATTTTTAGCTTCATTGCACATTTTTTATTTATCTATTGGAGATTGATTTGTTTTGCAATTTATCTTGAAATTCCATACTTAAAATGAAAGTTATACCATTACACCAAAGGGAATATACAAATGGGAATTTAAAAAAGACATGATAATCGCCATGATTTGATACAGAAGCAAGATAAATATTGTTGGAGAGTTAAACATTATAATTGTTTTTGTTTTGGTTCATTTTTTTTTTCAAAGAAAGGGGAAATACTTTTGAAGCTTTGAAAGCAATTTCTTAATAAATAAGAGTTGAGTTCTCTGATTATGAGTAAAGACACAGGCATCAAAAGTTAAATAACATGATTTGTTTCTAAACTCAAATTAATATCCTAGTGACAAGTTCATTGATTGCTTAATAAGTGTAAGTGTATGAATAAGTGTATGAATTAGACACTAGGATTATGTTCCTTTAGGAAAACAGCCTTTCAAGGGGAGACAAAAAAAGGTAACAAGTTGTCAGAAATCTTAAATGTCAGAGTAGCAATGGGCAGAAAGCTTTTGGAGTAGTTAATTGCATTTCCAGACCCCTGTGTTCGCTCCTGTACTGCACCTGGAAGAGGGCTGATGGCCACAAAGCATGTTTACTTTATCAGGTCACACTTGTCCATTTCTACCCACTAGAATCTAACTGAGAATTTCTCTCCTTAAAGTAACCTGGTATTCACATATAAACTCCCTGGCTTAGAGAGAGAAAACAACCAACAGAACAAAGGTGATGTCTGGAATTGGTAATAGTGGAAGGTTCAAATACCAGCTCAACACTTAATATCTACGTTCCCGAATTAGATACTTACTTTTCCTCTACTTTGTACCCTCAGGTATGTAATGGATATTATACTTTCTATCAGTTGTGAAAGGTTAATGAAGGGTATAAAATCTCTAGCATGCATTTGGCTACTTAAACTTGGTCCCACTGTGTCTCCATCCTTAGTAACTGGACACTATGCTCAAATACTGATAGTGATTTAGACATTTGTCATATTGTATCTGTCGTCATCAGTACAATCTAGGAAGCTACCAACTCTTAAGCATCATCCCTATTTTCTTAAGAGGAATAATCAGTCCTTCAATAGAATGATAGGCAGTATTTCCATGAAAAAATGGAAATGGACCTTGGCTAACTGAATGCAAAGAACATTTACATAAACTCACATCTCTCATGATTAAAAATCTACTGAACACTTTAAATTTTAAAACACTTCTAAAATATATTCACTGCTTCATTTAAATATGATTATGGCTTGTTTAATAGAGTAAAATTCTTTTAAAGGATCCCATTTATTAAGACTTCCTGTGTGATTCATTTAAAAGTCTAGAATCATGATTCAGTTTCCCAGATTGTGTTCTTGGTCATATTCAGTGTTTCTTGAGTAATATTTTCAAGGGTGGGGAGGGTAGCTGTCTGTGTAAACTAAACAACTCCATTTTTCCTATGTGATTGATAGTGGAGACAGAGTGACAGGCTTGAGGAAGTTTCCCATGGTCCTCCACTGTTCATTTTCAGGTATAAGCTGAGTTGAATTTCAGACACTGCAGTTGTAGCTGGTGAAAGTGACTGTGCCAGGGACTCCAGCGTGGTGAGGCAGCCTCCCACAGAGATGCTCAGGCTTCAATCTTAGCACGTAAGTGAGGTGACGTGAGAGAAGCCGGTTTGTACTCAAAGCAGTGATGTGAAGATGTGATGACTATTTTTAGCTTGATTTACTCTTGTTTGTGTTCCTTTCCAGTGTATGCTGATTAAAGTAGAACCTGACCCCTGCTATTGGGGACAACAAAGGAAGGAAATCACATAATACACTCCCTTTAGTTCTGGAGTGGAGATAAGATTAAACAATAGTAATGCTTTTCACTACTGACATAAAAATAAGTGCAAAACATTACCAGGAATGCCACTAATTCAGAGCTTCCCAATCACAGTCCCAATAGAGACATCCATTTCCTCGGACTCGGGAGACTTGCAAATGAAAGGGTCAAAATAGAGTGACGAGTGACGTAAATATTGTCTCTATAGAAGGATTCTTAGGTGGAGTAACAGCTCCAGAACGTCAGTTTATATGTGAGAAATGGTAATGACATTGAATGATTAGAAACTATGAGTTTTCTTTTTCCATTTCAATGTTTTATATTAATTAATAGTGTAAATAGGCATTCAGCCATTGGCATGTATGATATATATGAGTACTTTTATGTGCTAAATGCATTTCTGAACACAAGAGGAGAAAGGTCTATGACTTTGAGGGGTTGTATACAAAATATATTGCACATAAGTATATAAAAGATATAAATATTAGTATAAAATATGTGTAGGGATGGGAACACCTTGTTATTCTATGCACACTTATTTTTATTACTGAGTTGTTACTACTCTCTTTAAAAGAGTCTTTTCTATAATTCACTTTCCAGAGTCGATTCCATTTTATTTGTATTTGTTATTTATTCTTTCCCCAGGATAGATTTTTGGGCTTAAAGATCATATCAGTTCACACCTTTTTTACCTTCCATTGTCTGAATATTTATTTTTGAGACTTTTTTTTAAATCATTTTATTGGGGCGCCTCAGTGGCTCAGTGGGTTAAAGGCTCTGCCTTCAGCTCAGGCCATGATCTCAGGGTCCTGGGATTGAGGCCCACATTGGGCTCTCTCCTTAGCGGGGAGCCTGCTTCCCCTTCTCTCTCTGTCTGTCTCTCTGCCTACTGTGATCTCTCTCTCTCTCTCTCTCTCTCTGTCAAATATTAAATAAAATCTTTAAAAAATAATTTTATTTTTAAAGTTGAAATTTTTATTCAAAAAAGAAAGTACGAACAATCTAATCATTTTAAATGCAGATTTTGTCCACCTTGAAGTGATATTGACATTTCTAGAATTTTAGGTCATTTTCCCTTCACTTTAGACTGGCATAAATGTTTAATTAGCCGATCTTACACAAATAAAATGAAGAGATTGCTTTGACAGGAACCTTTTTTTATTTTGTTTCCTTTTTTTTTTTTTTTCACTTTCCTTTTTTACTTAGCAGGATATACCTTATTAAGATGATGATGCAGTTCTTCCCCAATTACCTCTACTTTTAGCACATTGGTTTTTTTATTCTGTTTTTGGCCAATTTTAATTTTTCACTCTAATATTCATGATATTATCTACCATTCATGCTATCAACAGTAGATACAGTTTCTGAAGAATGTCTGATTTAATTTGAAATATATCTTCATTGTTTTTGTTTTGTAATTGATTCTACCGAACTCTTTATGCCCCTAAATTTTGTTTCACATTCTTAAAAACAAATAAACAATCTCATGCAACGGTGTAGTTAGTCACTTATTAATAGATCACATTATAGGAGACTACGATTCCATATTATGTTACTTATTGATTCAAAGGAACACAGTGTAAGGAGAGAGATTATGGAATTTGGTGGCTGAAAATGAAGTGTGACAACCTAATATGTCGGACTTTAGTTTCCTCATCTGCAAATGGACATAATTGTACAAACTCTTGAGATGGTAAGACGTCAGTGAGGTTTTGCGTATGACATACCTAACATACAGTTTGGTACTCCATTGATGTTCACCAGATAGTAGTTATTTGGCCTGTCTTGAAATTTTTCATTATGTACTAATGGAAATGTTTTCAGAAGACAAAGCAAAAAATGTGTTACCAACCAACAGGCTGTTCTTTCTTTCTTTCTTTCTTTCTTTCTTTTTTTTATTTTCTAAGACATTTTTTGCAACTGAATAAAATTATAAAGCTTAGAGTACAAAACAGATATAGAGTTTTTTCCTAAAGTGGATTAATTAAATTTTGTTATTTCAAACTTTGTGATTATCTTCACAAAATCTTGATTTTGAAAAAATATGCATGTGGTTTTTAAAAATTTCACTATTTCCTTCACTAAATGCGGGTGGCCTCAACTTAAAGATTTATACAAGGAAGCAGGAGACATGATCCAGAATATATTTTAAGGAATTTAAATAGGGACATCCAATTAATTAACATCTGTATTCATTTATGCCTAGCTTTACATTAGATGGATTCTATAGTCTGTATCCTGCCATGGTTCAGAGCACGAAACTCTCTCTAACTGGAAAGATATATGTAAAATAAGCAGTGCAAGAAAGATTGCTCACTTTACCTCCAAGAAAAACTTTCAGCTTCTTACTTTACCGTTAAACAACAGACATGTACTTCACTGGCATGAATAACGTGAGTAGGAGGGTGAATCCGTAAATTCTAAAAAATGTTTTAAGTTAAGAAAGTACCTTTGATACTTCTCAGCATTTTCATATATGTATGATCTCATAAATGTAGACAAGGGGAAACAATTGAAATTAATACTTTTACTGCCTTTTTTTCCTATTTGAGTGATGCTGTAATGTGGCTACTGAATAAAAACAGCCACACTGAAGGAAATTTGGGCTTGGGGCTGTGTTTTTTAATATATGGAAATGTCATAATTTAATAGTCCTCTAATACTAATTACCCCTTGTGATACTTTTCTTGAAGTCTCTTTAGACAGAGCTAAATTGAACTGGATTACTTCTCCCTCACTCTTTTCTTACCTAGAATCCTCATTTAAACCTGAACACCAGGTATGAGATGAACCTACGTTCACACTGATGCTCTATAATGAATATATTATCCCAGGAACCTTCTTGGCTTACCTTTTGCTGTTGAATAACACCACATTTTATTAAAGATCTGCGAAATGTTCCCTGAGATGTTACATAGCCTGTTCTCTTTAGACAGTAAGTTTTACAAAATCGTCTTGACTTTGTATAGGTGATAACAGGAAACAAGAATAATGAGATAAAACCTCCTCTTTCAGGTTTTTTAATTGAGGAACAAATTATTTCATAGTTTCTCATTAGTTATTCCCATGGATTCTAATGACAAGGTGCCAACTTTCACACTTTAAACAGGTTAATTAATCAGGTAGTAATGAAGTTGGGTGATACCTGAGTGTTGGTGTGCCGAATAATCACTGTTCCTAATAATGTGCTTAAATGTCTGTAAACCAGAGACGATAAGTTGAAATTCAGATCTTCTGAATTCTGCATAAATAAACATGTGCTAGCTAGTGGAAAAACTAATTTTAATTTAGTACTCTAGGTATAATTTTAATTGTTATATATAGATAGATATACATATACACACATACATACACATGTGTATATATACATGTGTATGTGTGTATATATGTGTGTGTATGTGTATATATACTCATATGTATATGTGTGTGTATCTATCCATCTATCTATCTGCACACACATGCCTATATCTATGAATACTGCTTTTTTCATATGGGTACATAAGCATGATTATATTTCAGCCTTCACATTTTTCCAATTTGTTCTTTGTTTCACCAATCCATAAAATTTTATATTTTATTCTCATGGGTCAATTGTGATTTCAATTATGAGACTAGGTAAGAATAACAGTTTAGGTGAAATTCCACAATATGGCAATTTATAAATGTGTAGAGTGAAAATTATTATCAGAAAGATATCACTAGGGTATAAATAATCTTATGGACCCTGAGTGCCTACAGCTGAGATGGATTTGCTGGAGAAGTGTCAGGTTCTTGTCATCCGGATTTCCTTCTTCAATCACTTTAGGAAAGATCAGCATATGCAAAATATGCAATTGATATGCTGAATATTACCTTGTTTATAATAATAAAAGAAGATCATAATAAAATATTTTAAAAATAAAAGCAAGTTATTTCTACGTTCCATAATGATGATGTAGACAGGTCCATCTCTAAGGAAATAGAAGGCTCAAGATACAAGGCATTGTGTCCTTTCTTTTTTTTAAGATTTTATTTATTGATTTGTCACAGAGAGAGAGAGCACAAGCAGCAGGAGCAGCAGGCAGAGGGAGAAGCAGGCTACCTGCCAAGCAAGGAGCCCAATGTGGGACTCAATCCCAGGACCCTGGGATCATGACCTGAGTGTAAGGCAGTGGCTCAACTGACTGAGCCACCCAGGGGCCCTGGCATTGTGTCCTGTCTTATCAACAAGTCCCTCATCCTTGTGAAGGTAATAATGAATCAGAAATCTGCTTCCTTGGGTTTGTAGGTGGAGCATCTACAACACTCTGTAACAAAATATTGATGGGATGATAACATATACAATTAATTATCAATGAATTATAATTACAAAATAGAAAGTGGATCAGGGAAGAAAGGGTATACTGTACTCAGCTAACTTACTTGAGGTATTTTATTATTTCTTTACTTTTATTGTTGTTTGAGGATTTATTTGAAGAGGAAGTTGTTTTGTTTGTTGTGTTTTGACTTGAGCTAAACAAGATTCAGTGTCCCCTTTGTCTGAATGGCTGTATCTTTTAACATGTCACTGCCCCATCTATCAAGACAATCTTGAGACCAGAGTCTAGTTACCAACCTTCCAGGAGTACAGCATTTTCTAATTAATTCACCTTTAATTTAAGTTATGCAGCAGGTGAAATTCAGCAAATTAGAACAATTAACTGATTGCATTAATGAATATCAATATTAAACAACACATAATCATGAACTTGGGGATTTCAAAACTCTATTTTAAACAAGAATAAGAGTGATAGATGTTCTTATTATGCTTAGTTTAGACCAAAGTTTTCTAGACTTTACAAGGTCTAACGACTAAATTCTATTTCACTGGAATTTAATGAATGGTGTTTCAGCTGCTGAAGTACATACATATTTGTCTTCTTATTTACATATTACAATTATAAGCCATGATCTTTATTCATAGTTTATTATGGGTAACTGTCAATAATACTCGTTGATAGAAAGATAAAATGAGGGAAACAAAACAAAATCTTTCATGATATTCCAAAGGCACATAATATGCAGTTTTCTGCCTTCGCCTAAAAGCAGTGTGTGGACAAACCAAAACACCAAAATGCCCTTAAGCTTTTGTTTCAAAATGACATGGTTTTGCTAAGTTGTTGTAGAAAAGGGGAAAAAAATACAGAAACGTGTATATCATTAGCACAACTGCATTCCATTATTTTCTTTTGCAGAATAAATTACATAAATGGGGTTTGTATTGTTTGCTATACTTCACCCAGAGATTGGGATAATTAAGTTTCAAGAACTAAGATGCCTTAAAACACATTTAATTTAGTAAAATTGGTAAGGAAGCTACTGCAATTTAAAAAAAAATAAACAAAAAAGGACAAAAGTTTCCTATGTCTTACTGGGTAATTTAGAGTGAATTTAGACTATGGCATTACAAGTACAAAAGGTAACTAAAAATGCCATTAAATGAAATGTTCCAAGTCCAAGCAATTTCCTTCTTAACAGAAAGTAAAATGCAAACAGAGATTACTAAAACCCTGCTGTGTTTAATTTAAGTGTATGTAAGCCTTTTACTCACAGTCATTTTGTCTGGAGATAATCACAGGCATCCACAGTGGTCAGGGCTGTGAAGCATGGGTTGTCAAAAGTTGCTCACTCTTTGATTCCACCTTGCTTGTGTCAGTCTGGGTTCACATCAGGCAAGTTCAGCTCATTCATCTTCTGACAGGGTGGGATTCTCCTATTTCTGTCTCCATCAATTTGTTTTTGTTGCCTCCAGACTGCTTACAGCAACATGAGTCTTGTGTGCAACAGCACGTTCACCATTGCAAGGTGACACAATTGACCATCCTAAGGCCAAAGGGCCTCCACAGCTGGGAAATGTGAATCATTTACATGTATCCTCATCTGGGAATTATTTATGTGCATGCGTATGGTTTATTTAGTATAAAATTTCAAATGATAAAGCTTGCAAATATAAAATCAACATTTTTACACCATTCAGGCTGCTAGAAGTATTTGTTATGCTCAGAATCCATTTTGAAAAGCACGCAAAATCTTGGTTGGGTTTCTCAGAGGTAAAGAAGAAATGTGATTAAACCCATACTTTAAATACACAGAAGATTAAAGAGGTTAATAACCAGGTATATACATAGGATCTGGCTAATAAAAGTATTTTTCAATGGAATGATCATTTTTCCCAATTTTTAAAACCATATTTTGACGACCCAAGGATGCCATTTATGAAAAACATGCCCGGTACTGTTTTGCCATTTCTTATTCAACTTGTGCTAGTAATCTTTAGATTGGGAAAAAATGATGACTGGGTCATTATTTTAACTTCAAAATTATACATTGGATATTTATTAGGCGCCTAATTGTGTATGAATCTTTCCTGCCAGGTTATATATGCAAATGAAATGACTGGTTAGAACATGAAAAACTGTAAAATTTCTGGAAGGGGTGTGTGTGCATGTTGTATGTATGCAAGTGTGTGCATATGCACATCACCAATACATATAAATATCTTCCACAACTTTTCAATAGAAAGAGGAAATATTCTCTGGAGAAGTCATTTCTTAACATATGAAACACTCATGAAATGTCACAATAAGCCACACTGGAGAGGGGTAGCATGATGTAATTAATGGCCCTGAAAACATTTAATATCAGCCAGAGCCGGCATAAAGGAATTCCACATAAGTTGTTAAACAATGTACTTCAACAGGACCAAAAAAAAGTATGTGGTCACCTGAACCTGTGATAGGAAACTGTGGGAATCACTTCTGCCATATAATAGACAACTACAGTACCAACTGGAGCACTGTTTAGTTTTTTAGCGTACAGGGATTTGGGATGTCATCAGCAAGTCTGGGTTGTGGCCAATAATAAGCAGTTTGAGGTGTCCAGGGAAATTTGAAAGCATCCTAATGCCCTCTCTGGTGATGTGACTACATCATGAAATATTATTTAAAATGTGCAGCTTTGGGGCACCTGGGTGGCTCAGTGGGTTAAAGCCTCTACCTTCGGCTCAGGTCATGATCTCAGGGTCCTGGGATTGAGCTCCACATCGGGCTCTCTGCTCAGCAGGGAGCCTGCTTGCCCCCGCCCTCCCCCCCCCCCCGCCTGCCTCTCTGCCTACTTGTGATCTCTCTCTGTCAAATAAATAAATAAAATCTTTAAAAAATAAAAAATAAAATTAAATGTGCAGCTTTCCCTCATTTATTTTAGGTAATTCTTTTAAGGAAGCCATCATAATACACGATGATGAGGTATGTCTATCTGTAACCATCCTCTACAAATTTGTCACTGTAAATAACATTAAAAGAGCTTGATATAAATCAGAAACAGCATAGAATCTTAAAGCTTTTGAGATAATCTAGTCTAATCTACTGATACTATTTATGAGAAGGTTAATGCTGAAAGAAGACATGTTCCTTCCTCAGGGATATTTGTAGTTGGCAAGGCCATCCTATATGACCCTGTGGATTGAGTATTGTGTGATCCTAACTCTCTCTAAGTGCCATTTGCACTGCACCCCCAACAGTTGCAAAATTGTCAAAGTTAGAAACTTAGACACAAAATAATGCAAACACGATTAATGAAAATTCCCATGCCGCAAGGAATTATAGAAGCAGAATTACATATGAAGCTTGCATCAGATTCACAACAGGCACAGAGCCCCAGCTGACCTAGAAACTAAGAAAACGGTATCTCTGATTCCTCTGCATTTCCACCACTCTGCACATTCTAACCTTTCCAAACTTAAGTAGAAGTCATCTAAAAGAAGGGTGTCCCAGTCATCATTGCATTGCCTTTCAACCAATTCAAATTCAGTATTTTTGCCTGTTCTGTGAAGATGGATCTGGACCCTTTTAAGAGGTGTTGTTGTTGTTGTTGTTGTTGTTGTTGTTGTTGTGTTTGTGTGTATTTTGTCAGCTGACCAGGTATTAACTGTTGTCAACAGATGGCACCAGAAAGAGATTGCAGGAGGCAAGGGTTTTGATCCCTGGTTCCTGTGTGTTTGTTTGGTAGTCTCTGGCAGCACACCTTGCTTCTTCAGCCTGGGCGGCTACCGCAGGTTCTCCAATATGGAGTTTCACAGGACATCATTCTGTAACATTCACACCGCAGTATGTATCTTGGTCAGCAACCTGCTTTAGAGGTACACAGCAGCCAGCAGCACCCAGCAGCAGCTCCCAGAGATTCCCTCAAGCAACTTCGTAGCAGAGTGTCTCTGCTGAGACAATGCCCTCTGAAGAGCTTTCCCTTAAAGGCTAAATGATGGATTTCTAGTAAGTTCCTGCAATTTCCATAGGTGCAGCATCACAGGGATTTTCTGCCATACTTTGAGCCACAGACAAATCCTTTCTCATGAGGTCTTTATCTCAGCCCCAGGGGAAGGAGGTTGTGGTTATCTGGCATTGCATTAAATTGATTGTACTTATTATATTATACATATTGTATATTATGCATGTTGCATATATATATTTTATATAAAACAAATATAGACATATTTAATATTTATATATAGACAGATAGATAGTATCTGTCTATCATCTGTCATTCCTACATTCTTTACTATTCCCTCCTTACTATACCCAGTTCCTCATTTTGTCAACTCAGTGATATAGGCAATAATTCTTTTTTTTTTTTTTTTAAAGATTTTACTTATTTGACAGAGAGAAACACAGCAAGAGAACACAAGCAGAGGGAATGGTAGCGGGAGAAGCAGGCTTTCCGCTGAGCAGGGAGCCCGATGTGGGGCTCAATCCCAGGCCCCTGGGATCATAATATGAGCCAAAGGCAGATGCTTAACAACTGAGCCACCCAGGCGCCCCTAGGCAGTAATTCTTTATATTCAACTTCCTCTGTTTAAAATACCGTATAGTTTTGGGGTCCCTGGGTGGCTCAGTTGGTTAAGGATCAGACTCTTGGTGTTGGCTCAGGTCATGATCTCAGGGTATTGAGATTGAGGCCTGCATCAGGCTCCATGCTCAGCAAGGAGTCTCCTTGGCCCTCTTCTTCCCCCTCTGCCGCTCTCCCCACTCCCTGGTGTGGAGTGTACATTTTCTTTCTCAAATGAATAAATAAAATCTTAAAAAAAATAATGTATAGCTTTTCTTTCATAATTTTACTTATATTATTATACAAGTTTTACTAATTTATAGGTCCAAGAGCATTATATGAAGATTTCATGTCCCTTGTTCTTTACACTGTTGACTATTACATTTTCAACATTTAATCCTTTAGTTATTTTGATAAAATGAAAATACAGTATATAACTTTTCTTCCTTTTGTCCTTTTTTTAAAGATTTTATTTATTTATTTGACACAGAGAGAGAGATCACAAGTAGGCAGAGAGGCAGGCAGAGAGAGAGAGGAGGAAGCAGGGTCCCTGCCGATGCGGGGCTCGATCCCAGGACCCTGAGACCAGGACCTGAGCTGAAGGCAGAGGCTTTAACCCACTGAGCCACCCAGACGCCCCAGTATTTAACTTTTTTAATTAGAGTTTTTGTATGGTTCTATGTTTGTATGTATGTGTAAATTAATTGCTCATGCCTTAAATCATTTTCTATTGTAGTGCAAGTTTTATTTTAAAAATTGTGACAGATTTTTATATACTAAAATATTCAAATCTCATGTTTGCTTAAGTTTCATAGATAGAGAGGGATATATATAAGTTTTAAGATTTTTAAGTTTTACAGATCATGGTTTTATTCCAATATGGTTTCTACTTTTTATGTTCTGTATGACAAATCTTTCCATGCTTCAAATTCTTATAAATACTCACTTTATTTTAAAATTTCTACTATTTTAGGACTTCTATTGTACTTAACTCTTAATCACCATGAAATTAAGTAGGTTTATAGTGGGATCTACCTTTATTATTTTCCCCAAATACAGTTCTCTGTGTTGTACCTTGAAAAAATTATATTTCTTCACTGAATTGAAAGTCCACATCAATTACATTTGAAATTATTTAAGTTGTTTCTGTTCCATTAGTTATCTTTGTGTTTCTGTGCCAGTTCACCTGTCCTTCATTATTGTAAGTAGCTGTATAATAAAATAATATACTTATTATAAAATAGTATTGGGTATATTAGGTCTTCTTTTCATTATATAGTTTTTTAATTTTACCAAACAGGTTTTTTAAAATCTGTATTTCGGGGGCGCCTGGGTGGCTCAGTCATTAAGCGTCTGCCTTTGGCTCAGGTCATGATCCCAGAGTCCTGGGATCCAGTCCCGCATCGGGCTCCTTGCTCGGCAGGAAGCCTGCTTCTCCCACTACCATTCCCTCTGCTTGTGTTCCCTCTCTCGCTGTGTTTCTCTCTGTCAAATAAATAAAATCTTTTAAAATAAATAAATAAATAAATAAATAAATAAAATCTGTATTTCATGTTTTTATTCAAATGAACATCAATGTCATCAGTAAAGCAAGATTTGCTTATATTTTATCTTTATGCTAAATTGTAATTTCATCAAAATAAAATATTCTTTTAATCTCTTCTCATGCTTTCTGTGATCAATTTTAATGATGATATTGTGAGTCTTGTTTTACATTTGCTTGAATTTTCCTGATAAAGTTTTATTCAGTTTTTTACTTTTAAACATTTTATTATATTTAACATGTTTTTTTTGTCTCTTTTATAAATAGTATGTTCTTGAATGTGATTTTGTAGTCAATTCAACACTCCTTGTTTTCAATAATAAGATTGATTTTATTTCTATATATTGTTATAATGAATAAAATTGGTCCTCCATCTGTCATCACTATTTTATGATTTCTACTTGTTCTTTTATATTGTATTTCTGCAGTACGGAATTAGTTTGGTTTTCTAAATTGTTTTATTTGCTTTTTTCCTCTTTTGTGTGTCAGAGAATATTTGTACATACTATTTTAGATTCTGCTGCTAATTCCACTGAAATTTTTCAAAGTATTTTAATCCTGTATTTCTTATATATGGACCCTTTTCTCAGAAAATTGTAAATACTTTCCTATTTTGAATATAACTTCAGGAAAGACAAGGGCCTTTAATGTACATCCATACATTTAAATTTAAGAATCTTTCCTTTTGAGGCTGCCTACTGATAGGTATAAGATAATAGGTGCAGCAAGTCATACCTCCTGCTGCACAAACTAGGGAAAAAAAGATCTTGTTCTTAAAGCATCATAGGAATGTGTAAATGCAGAGAATTATACAAACTAAATTTCCAGAGAAAGAGGAGCCCATCTTAGATTAGCTGAGATTTCTAGAAGATCTTTCTCCTCAAAACATTTGTTCCTAAATGTCTAAATGTCCTAAATGTCCTAAATGTCTAAACCAAAGACTCTGCCATGGTAGGGTGGGGGAGGCGAGTGAA
This sequence comes from Procyon lotor, assembly GCA_028646535.1. Classification (NCBI taxonomy): domain Eukaryota; kingdom Metazoa; phylum Chordata; class Mammalia; order Carnivora; family Procyonidae; genus Procyon; species Procyon lotor. The sequence goes on along the minus strand of CM053605.1, from coordinate 72,644,279 downwards.
GCCTTTGATTACCACGTGTGATGACATAGAGTTCAGAAATCTAGATCTCCAGACTTAGAGACTATTTTCCCCATGACACATTTTCTGAGTGCTATATTGGCACAGATGCCTGAGTATGTGGGTGAGAAAGGAATAGTAAAATCATTGAATTAGATTCCCTAAATTATTTTATATAATATTAAAGACATGTGAAGGAAAGTAAAAGTGATGAGTAATAAAGAGAAAAATCAAGAATTAGATAATCCAAATGTTGGTCTTAGAATATATGACTTTAAAAAATATAGATGGAGGGGCACCTGGGTGTCTCTATCAGTTAAGCATCTATCTTCAACTCAAATCATGATCCCAGGGTCCTGGGATGGAGCCCCTCATGGTACCAAACTCCCTGCTCAGTGGGAAGTCTATTTCTCTACTTCTTGGTCTCCCTTTGCCCCTCCCCCGACTTGTACTTTCTCACTCTCAAATAAATAAAATCTTTAAAAATTTTTAAAAATAAAAAATATAGATGGATGGATATAGGTATAGATATAGATATATGAAGATATATAAAATAAAGTAGAAACATAGAAAATGGAATATTCCCTTAAAAATTAATTTTAAAAATGAATGACTAAAAACAATAAAAATAAATAAAAATGAATGACTATTAGGATTAATTGAAGAGATGTCAACATAAAATAAAAATGAATCAAAATTGAAATAGAAAAGTAAAAATAAAATAAGTGGAAAAATAATAACAATAAAGATAAAACAGAGCATAAGAGACGGAAAACAGTCAAATGGTCTAAACCATGTTAATTAGAACACCCAAAAAGAGGAGGTAAAGAGAATGAGTCAAAGCAGTAATTTAAAGAGATAATAGTCAGAATTTTCCAAAACTGATAAGAAACAAACCAAAATAAAACAAAACAAAAAACTAAACAAACAAAAACAGCCTTAAGTTTCAGGAACTCCAATCAGGATAACAACCCTTACTTTAGTGTGGATTTCTCATTACTCTTGTTTAAACAAGGTGTTTAGAAGAAGTATTTTTGGGAAGGTAAGACAAGAAACTTCAAAAATCTTATTCTCCATCAAAAACGAAGAAAACACTGGCACACATAATCGAAACCAACATTTTCTGAACTCTAGAAATTAATCAAAAATATACAACCACTCAAGGAGACTTTATTCAAGAAAAGTTGCAGGATCTCAATGAGAACTGTGAGATTTCTCATTTTTTTACTTGCAGCGTCTCCGTCACCCTCTTTACAGGTCCAATGTAACCTTGAAAATCAGTAACATCAGAGCCACAGTAGGTATGAAAACTAACCACCAGGTGGGACAAAATTGGTTTAGGCCTCTTAAAAGCCCTAGCCTCAGAGAAATGTCACTATTTAATCTATATGGCAACTGTCTGAAAAATTCCCATTTAAAGAATGAACTATTTGTCTTGACCCTGAACTCACTCAATGAGGAAAGCTTTATCTTAAGGAGACTTTGTTTAAAAGAACAAAGAATAGAAGGAAGGAGGGAAGGAAGGAAGGAAGGGAGGGAGGAAGGAAGGAAGGGAGGGAGGAAGGAAGGAAGGGAGAGAGGGAGGAAGGAAAAAGAAAAGAAATAAAAAGGAAGAAAAAAAGAAAAGAAAGAAAGAAAAAAGAAGGAAGGAAGGGAGGGATGGAGGGAAACAATAAAGCAATAATCATTTCACATCATAGATGCTTGAGGCAGCAATAACAGTTGAGGCATATAAAAGGCTGGACAAAAAATGTAAAAGGAATATCTATGGAATGAGATTTCCATAAGATGATTTGAAAAGTTTCATCATATTCCCAAGGATCTAAAAGGCCATGCACATATGCATATCTTCATCCATGCCTAAAGAAAGTTTGGAAGAGGCCCTAATTCTGATCTCAATTTGACCTTAAGACTTCATAAAAGCAGAAGTGAAGACCAAAACAGAGTTGCACATTTCCAAAACAATGATAGTGTGCCCCAAAACATACACAGAGTCCTTTGGAAAAGGTAGATAGACCATGATTAAAGGCTTTTAAGGAAATTTTGTCCAATTATTAAATAACTATGAAGCTGAATAAGCAGAGACCGTAGTGGCCACACATTATAAAGAACACAGACTTTACATAGAAATGCAGGGAATTAGTTAAAAACAAACAGAAGGAACAAAAACAATGACAAAAACCCCTTGAGACAAACAAGAATTTGATTTCCGGAGTTCCCAAATTAACATAGTTAAAATATCCAGGTTTCAACAATAAAAATTATAAGATATGCAAATAAACATAGCCTATATACAAAAGGAAAAATAAATAAATAAAAATTGTCTCTAAGTAAGCCCAAATGGTGGACTTACTACACAAGGACTTGAATCAGCTATTATCAGTATGTTCGAAGAACTAAAGGAAATCATATCTATAGATTTTTTTAAAGTATGAAAATGTCTCTCCAAATAAAGAATATCAATACAATGATAAGAAAATCTTTCAGAAGAACAAAATAGAAATCTTAATGTAGAGGCTCTAAACAGAATATTTTAACAGATAGAAGAAAGAATCATCAAACTTGGAGATAAATCAATTTATACTACCCAGTCCAAGGTACATAAAAAGAATGAAAAAAAGTAAACAAAGCCTCAGAAATCTGTGGAGCAATATAAAATATACCTACCAATGCATAAAGGGACTTTAAGAAGTAGAGAATAGAAAACTCAAAAAGAATATTAAAAAAAAAAAAGCCAGTAGCTGAACACTTCCAAAATTTGGTAAAAAGTTTGGTGAAAATCATCTGTTCATCTAAGAAGTTCAACAAGCTTGATGTTGGATGAACTAAAAATTATGAACAAATAGACAAAAGAACAATCAAATGTCAGTATTGGAAGACAAAGAGAATCTTGAAAGTAGCAAGGGAACAAAAATTCATAACATGTAAGGGCTCATCAAATATTAACATCTGAGATCTGAGAAACTAAGGCCAGTAGGCTGTAAGATAATATGTTCAGCATGGTAAAAGAAAAAATACCTTCAACCAAGAGTACTGTATCAAGCAAAAACATTCTTTGAAAAAAATGAAGAAATTAAAATATTTGTAGATAAACAGAAACTGAGAGGCTATATTTCTATCAGACTTTCCCTACAAGAAATACTAAAGGAAGATCATGCTAAATGACAGGACATTAAACATAATATGAATCCACATGAAGAAATAAGGACACTATAAAGTTAATTCCATTAAAAATGAAAAATAGTATAAACATGACTTTGTTTATAACACTTTTTGTATTTTATTTAAAGGACAACGGTATAAAGCAATATATTTAAAACTATATTGAATAGCTTATAATGAATATTTGATTTATATGGCAATGGAAATAAAAAATTGGGGAGAAAATTAAATTCTATTGAGGCTGTATTTTTGTAAATGCAGAAATTAATTAAAGTCTAAACTAAATTGTTTCAATTTAAGATATGTAGTAAGACCCAGAGAAACACTACTAGATAACAAAACAAGGGAATTAAAATGATACAATAGCAATAACTATTTAAGACAAAATAAGGCAGTGTTGAAGGAATAGAAAAACAAATAATATATGACCTAAAAAAGAAAAATAACAAAATGGCAAATGTAAACAATATTTTGTCAGTCATTACATTAAATACAAATGGATTAAATATGCTAATTAAAGGCAGATATTGACAAAATGGATTAAAAAAACATCTGAAAAAGTTGATTTAAAATAGAAGGATAGAATGGTGCCTGGGTGACTCAGGTCATGATCTCAGGATCCTGGGATTGAGCCATCATTCTCTCTTCTCAGTAGAGAGTCTGCTTCTCCCTCTCCCTCGGTGCTCTCTCTCTCACTCTCACTCTCTCAAATAAATAAATAAAATATTCAAAAAAGCAAAAAATAATAAAATAGAAAGTATACAATCCATAAAATAGCACTAGAGTGGCTATACTAATATAAACAAAATAGACTCAAGAAAAAAAGTCACTAGATATAAGGAAGAGCATTTTGTAAGGATAAAAATATCAATGCATCAGGAAGATATCATAACACAAAACTAACAAAAAATAGAAGAAAGATAAGACAATTCATAATAAAATTTGGAGACCTCAATACCCTGACTTGACAGAAATAAAAAGAATATTCATACCCCTGGAAGCAAAGAATAGAACGGTGGTTGCCAGGAACTGAGGCGAGGGTCAGTAGTTTAAAGGTTGTAGAGTTTCAGTTAAGCAAGATGAGTAAGTTCTACTGATCTGCTGTACAACATATGGCTAATAGTTAAATATACTGTATGGTGCATTTAAAAAACTTAAGAGAATAGGTCTCATATTAAGTGTTCTTACCAAATGCAAGAAAAATTTAAAAAAATACAAATGAAAAAACACAAACAAAGCAAAAAAGAACAAAGGAGCATGAGGACATTTTTGGAAATGAGGGATATATTTATTATTTTGATTGTGATAATGTTTTCATGGATATATGCTTATGTTCAATTACCAAATTGCATGAATTAAATGTGTATAATTTTTCTATTTCAATTATAGCTTGATAAATAATATTGATTATAGCTTTGTAAAAAAAAATGGATACACATGGAGATCAATGGAATGAAATTTTGAGTCCAGAAAGAAGCCTTCATATTTATAAATCAATTTATTTTCAACAAGAGTGACAAGATCATTCAACTGATAAAGAACAGTCTTTTTAACAAATGGTGTTGAGACAACTAGATATCCATATTCAAAAGAATAAAGTTGAACAATTACCTCAAACCACATATAAAAAAATAAGTCAAGATGGTACATTGACCAAAATATAACTATCAAATTTTTAGAAGAAGTCCTATAAGTTTCATGACTGTGAATTATGCAGTGGTATTTTAGAGATAATATCAAAAGTATAAATGACAAAAGAAAAAAAAAAAGTATACTGATTTAATCAAATTTTAAATGTTTTGTACTTCAAAGGAAAGCATCAAAAAATAAAAATGAAAGGCGAGCTACAATATAGGAGACAATATTTGTAACTCCTTTATCTGATAAAGAAAATTTATTTAGAATATATATTTGCAAAACTGAATGATAAGAAGTCAAGCAACTAACTTTAAAACAAGTAGTTGATTTCAATAGACATTTCTCCAAAGAAGATATGCAGAAGACCAATAAATGAAATAAAGTATGCTCTATTTCTCTATATTTCTACTTCTCTAATAAAGTCATTACAGAAATGCAAAACAAAACCACAGTGAGATGCTGGCTCACACCCACTACAATGGTTGAAAGTAAAGAAAAAAATAGATAACAAATAGTGATGAAGATGAAGGGAAATTGAAATCCTCATTCGTTGTTGTTGATGTTACAAAATGGTATAGCCAATTTGGAAAACAGTGTAGTAATACTTCAAAATGTTAACGGTAAGCCATCTGACATAGCAATTATACTTCTATGTATATATGAAGGAAATTATGCATGCTTACAAAATAAAATTGTATACAAATGTTAATTGCAGCATTATTCATAATAGCCAAAATGTGGGGCAAACCAAAGTGTTTTATCAACTGGTGAATGGACAAACAAAAATGTTGTATATTTGTATAAGAAATATTATTTGACAATAAAAGTGAATGAAGTAGTAATACATTCTACAACATGGATAAGCCATGGAAATAATATGCTAAGTGAAAAGAGTCAATCACAAAAGACATAAGTTATTTGATAGTGTCAGTTGATATATCCAGAACAGGCAATTCCATAGGGAGAGAAAGCATATTAATGGTTTCCAGGCATAGAAAGAGAAGGGAATTCGGAGTGACCACTAATGGGATAGCATTTCTTTTTAGGGTAATAAAAATAATTTAAGGTTAGATAGTAGTGCTGATTGCACAACTCTGTGAATATACTAGAAACCACTAAGTTTTACACTTTAAAAAATGAATTTACTGATATTTAAGTCATATAGCAACAAAACTACTATAAAATGTTATAAAAAGTACAAATGAGGGGGCCTGGGTGGTTCAGTCAGTTGAGGGTCCAACTTGATTTTGGTTCAGGTCATGATCTCAGGGTGGTGAGATGAAGCCTCAAGTCAGGCTCTGCTCAGTGAGGAACCTGCTTGTCCCTCTTCCTCTCCTCGCCTCTCTCTCTCTCTCTAAAATAAATAAATAAAATAAAATATTAAAATAAAATATGAGAACATGTAAAATAATTTTTAAATATATTTACCTCCATTTTATTTAACCTGAACTTCTTTGATCTTAAAAGACATAACAGGGTATTAATAACTCTAATTTTTACATTAAATGCTTATCTTTCAGACATAACATTTATGAATCAAATGTATTTTACAACCACATGTCTCTAACCTAGTTTTTCTGGAAAGCAGAAACTAAGGCATGGATTATGATAGTGACACATTATTTGAGTAGCAAAAGGCTCAGTAAGTAGGGATAGGGAGAAAAAGAAGTGAGTCAAAAAAGATACAAATCACAATATTGTAATATTCTACTGCAGTAGGGGTTTGGAATTGTCTAACAGATAATTGCAAATAAGTTTGACCTCACCATTGTGAAAACATATTTCATCAATGTGCTGAGGGGTTTAGGATAAAAATTAAGTGGGAAAAAGATGAAATTGAGGGCTACCAAAGATACAAATGTAGCTATTGCAGGAAACTCAGAATAAAGTTAACCTATATATTTTTTTAAAATATTAGAAATATTTATTTTACGAAAATTTGTATTTTAAAATATTTTACTCATGTGTTAATATACAAATATAAATATATTTCAATATCTATATAAATATGTATATATCCTTCTGATAAGTAAAGGATCGTCTAGTGATGCACAGAGCTGACTTGTGCTGGTTCAAGGCCTTATTGTTACAGTTTTAGGAATTTTACAAGACATCTGTTAAATCATTGGTAGTTTGACTTTGTCAAGAGTGGGACTATTTACACTATGCAAATTCACAAATGCTACCCATCAAAGCTCTTTCTTCCCCCAATACACTTGTTGCTAAATGCTTACCTACATATCATAGATATTAGCTTTTCCAAAAAAAACAATATTTAAAATCAATTTTCTTAAAATAGTGGCTGACAAAGTGAAAATTTGTTGGCCAATTTATATAAGATCAATGACAAGATGGATATGAAAGGACTGTAATTTACTAAAAGAACTTAAAAGTTCTGGACTGCAGGGGTATTTTCTTTATATATGCAAGATGTTAATATTTTTCTATTATATATTTGCACAAAAATAACAGATATAAAAGAGAAAATTGATTTTATCTGTATACATTATTTACAACTCCCCCTTTATCCCTCATATCCATTTTTAAATACGTAGTAGTATAGAAATTTCAACATTAGTCATATTATGTTCTTACTAGGCTTGATATGCATAATAACTTAATGCATTCTGTCCACCAAAATACCAATTTAAATCTTGACTGCTGACCCTGTGAACACTCATCTCATTAGATGGTGCAAAATGTTCCAGTCCTTTTCTAAATCAAAATGAAGTGACACCAAAGTTATCACAGCAATCTTATCCATCCATTGATTTCTCGTCAGCTGAAGGATTGACTTCAAGACACCTGCAAGTTCTTCAGGGTTTTATTTGGATTATGAGATTGAAGGCTTTGTTTCTTTGTATTTGATGAAAGCAATTACCACCAATTCTTCATTCTTGGGACAGAGCATCACTAGAGTTGTCAAAGTTTAACTGATGATCATGTGAAATAAAAGTACTTTGTGTGTGTGTGTGCACACATATTTTTTATGGCTGACTTTAGTAATCCATTGATCAATCCATTCCTATTTTTAATATTTTACCCAGACTCTATTTTAAAATCATCAATTGTCTTAAAGTATGTTGATTGTTCAGGTGTTCAGTATACTTCACTTTCAAAAATCAAGATGAATGTCAAGTGTAGAGGAAAATGTCTACATAAAAGTGCTCTATAAAATAAATGTTTTTGTTACACTAAAAGAACTTTCAGCCACCAATCAGGAACAGAGGCTTTTAAACAATTATTTCAGCTCTCTATGATGAAAAAAATAAACTTTTTCATTTTAATGCAGTTTCAAGAATTGGAAATTTGAAAACATTTCATGTTTTAAAAACAATAAGGTAACAGAGCAGCTGCTTTAATCTTACATATCAGGATCATTTGTGATCTCTTAAAATCCAACTGATTTTTATTACAACATTTAAAATGCAGTTGAAAAGAGCTCTTGTGACATTATCAAATTACTACATTTTTGCATATATTGTCCTTTTTCTGGTTAAGCTTGAAGTTTTCTTGTTTGTTTTTCTGGAGGAAAAATACTTAAGTAATAGAGAATAAAATGTTCTTTGAAAATAAGTTCTACCACATGATCTTGTGTGTGTATAAATGAACTATATAATCATATAGAAGGTCTTTAAACTGCCAACATTCTTTCTGAATTTAATGTGATTTTATTTGCAGAGACATTTGTTGAGATACTTTGAATTGTGGAGAAAAAAATCTAAAAGTAATGAAATAATGATCAAATTTAAATGTGAAATCCCTTATTCAGGAGAGTATCATATCTGTCTGAGCCTCACTATTATACAGATGGATAAAATTCCCTCTTGGAGCTAGAGACCAATCACCGGTATCAGTTTTAAGAGACAGAAACCTTTCTCAGGGCTAAGAGATAGCAGGAATAGTAGTAATATCAGTTGGAACCTTGATACACATCAAAGGAAATGAAGCCCTATGGCTGAAGAAATTACATGGATACCATAGACCAATAATTTTAAATATTAAAAGGCTCTTTTCAAGCTAAGGACAATTTGTAGTTATAAGCAGATGGCCCAAGGTTAGCAAGTACTGAGAAAAATCAGTCTCTTAAATCCAAGATTTTTTTTTTTTTTACTTTTATGCACTTCCCAGGGATTAAAGTGACTCATCTAATTGTCACTGATTAATGCAATATTTTTTCCACTATTGTCCTGTGTGTGTGTGTACATGTGTGTGCAAGCTTTCTTGTCTACTTATATACATATTTTAAAAATAAGCTTTTTAAAATTCATTTTCTACATCATATATTAAAGAGTGGTGTCGATTTTTAATTTAAATAGAAATGTATTGTCAATTGAGGTATCTCTAGCTTATTTCAACCTGATATTTAAGTTGATATTCAAATTTGAAGTCTCATTTTCTTTCTTAATAAAAGCTATCTCATTTAGCTACCGGTCTATGCTTTTGTTGTGTCAACCTGATAATATAAGCAGATAGTTAGAGGTTCTGATTTATGATAGTTTCTTTAAAAGATAGCTTTTGTGTTACTCTTCAGTCTAGAGTATTTGCTTGCTTGGTTTCTAACAAAGGCTCATTAAAATGAGTGAAACTAATATAAAACTTACCTTGAAACAGTTCCCTTGTTGAACTCTACTCCCAAAGGATTTTCTAATTTGCAATTTATATTTTAGACTTTGACAAAGAAATAAAAAGAATTAACATGTACTGCTCTCTGAAAATATTTAATACTATTTCAAAAGTCAAATAGAGTCATAGTACTTGGATTATTAGGACATTGTGTTTATATCATTTGTTTATAAAGGAAGATAATTCACCATGATTTGCCACTGATTCAATGACATTTGGAAAATTGTGATTCAATAAGTATTTGTTATTATCCAATTCCGGGCAATCTTTCTAGATAGATCAGGACAAGAAGATATAGGTTTTAAAACCATGTGACATTTGGACATGTGCATAAAACTTTACATATTTCATTTTAGAAAATATGATCATTTTGGTATGAACAAAATAAGCTCTTTGACTACGTTTCTGGCTTCTATTTTCTCTTATTTCTCATGTAAAGAACAATTTAATTTAAACATATATTTATAGTCTTTGTCAGTCTGAGGTTTAAGACATGTATAAAATCTCAATAAACAGAATCCTTAGCTTCTGGGTTGTATTCTGGGATTTTTTTGTTGTTGTTTATTCTGGTTTATTATTTTGGTTGTACTTTTGGTTTTTTTGGGTTTTTTTGTTTGTTTATTCTGGTTAGTTCTTTTTTTTAAAGATTTTTATTTACTTATTTGACAGAGAGGAGAGATATCACAAGTAGCAGAGAGGCAGGCAGAGAGAGGGGGGAAGTAGGCTCCCTGCTGAGCAGAGAGCTCGATGTGGGGCTCGATCTCAGGACCCTGAGATCATGACCTGAGCTGAAGACAGAGGCTTTAACCCACTGAGCCACCCAGGTGCCCCTCTGGTTAGTTTTTTTATTAGGGCAAAGATAACAATTCTAATTGTAAAATTAAAAAAATAACTTTGCCCGTTTTTCTACTTTAATATACTGAACTTAAATCATCCCTTATTTCTATGATTTATTGTTTTTTTATTGTACCTCAGGGTCTTCACTTTGAACTTGATTTAAAATTTTCTAAAATTAGATGAAAAAGATAAATTATGAAAGCAGTGACTCAAGAACATTGAGAAGCTACTTTATAAATAAACTCTTCAATCAGCTTGTTTTTCCTGATTATTGGCTTCCTCCTCAAAAAAATCTAGAAAAAAAAAGTTTTAATCTTATTATCTAAAGATTCTGATTGTTTAGAATTCATTTTATAAAGATTTAGTGGAAAAAAAAGTGACTAACGTGACCAAAAATGGAAACATGGTTAAAAATAGAAATGGCCTAGATTCTCAACTTAATTTTTTAAAAGGCAAGAGATGTGGCTATTTTCACTGTTACTTAGGAAAATAGAAAGATTGGGCAGTAGAATTTTTCAGTAAGTTTTTATTTGCCAACTCTACCTGACTATGGCTCTGTAAATGATTTCATTGTCCAAGGAAGCCATCTAAATCACATCGTGATTAAAAGTCAATATGCAATGAGTTGTCTTCCATTTTGGCTTTTTGTTTGCCATTTAATTTGAGAATTACCGTGCAACCCAAACAGAATATGTAAATGGCCTTGTACAGCTACCTACTTCCCATGTGCCTTTCCAATGACTAGAACTGCACTGAGTACAGTTCATCGAGGCTTTACATACAAAAAGTAGTCTGACTAGCCCCATCACTGCACTAATAGAAGTTTTTGTCCCATGGGTAGCTCAGACCACACTTGTAGTAGAGCAAACATGCCATCTGGAAGTAATTCACTGTTATTGCCTCTTATCAGGACTGCCGAAGATTTTGTTTTTATCAAGTATAAATGAATCATAGAACAGACTGATGCATACTCATTAAAGTATAAAAACTTGTTAGGCTATCATCTTACCATGCAAAATAGAAGTCTAATAGAGGTAAGCTAGATCTTGTGAGCCCATGGTACGAATGTGACATGTGAAGGGAGAAATAGACTGAAATCTGTCTGCATTATACCAGGAAATTACATATTCTTCTTAAAGTAAAATAAACACTTGACAAAGCTGTTAATCATCCCTAGTGGAAAGGATTTACAGATTCAATATTAAGATGATGAGCTTCCCACTGGTCTTAGAAGCACTGTAGTCAAATGAATCCATTTTCCTCTGAAATCATTTAGATAAAAATTATATTCGCATTGAAGAATATGAATGGCTTGAATGCTAAAATGTCACTTTAAAAATGCATTGTTCCTTCTGTGGGTTTCTAATAGCTTTCAGTTAATATTTGGTTAGGAGAAAAGACATCCAGATTCAAACCACTTTCTTGAATGAACCTATATTTTCTGTGAAAAAGAGAATGAGACCGGGGATGACAACAGAGGCAAGTATATATATCCCTCAAATTCACTTCATGTTTATGCATGTAACTCAGTCATAAAAGAATATGCATTTTTATCTTACAATTACTTCATAAGAGCTCTGTCTCATATTTTAGGGTAAACAGAAATAATCTCTCACTGGTAACATATTTGGAAATTTACCTGCAGTGATATTGTAGCTGGTAACTCCTATAAAAACAAACAATTTTTAGAAGTCATCCATTCACCAAGAGATTACAGAATTTAGTGATTAAGGATGTGTGCAGTACGGTAGAAGGGCATTTGTTTCCTAGGAAACAAGCTAGTACGTTCCACTGAAGAAATTTGTAGGCATTAAAATATTCTGTAATCAGGCCCCAGGAGAACATATTAAATTTTTTAAAAGGAATAAATATTTGACGTCCTGGCCATTTTCTAAATATACTTGTAGATGAGGCCTGTTGTCAAGGGGCTGTGTTTCAAGGGTGACAGCAAATGATATAATAGGTGAGCCAAGAACATACATTAGCGTGGCTAATCCAGGTAGCAGGATGAATGCAGGTAGCCGCCTGAGCAGCTCAAGTCATTCAGCATCACGAGGTAAGAACGATAACTATAATAAGACAAAGGGAACCTAATTTTAGAATAAAGATTTAGAGGGAGGAATGAAAGGACATAGAGTAAAACAACTCTCTTGAAACCAAAAGGGTGCAATTAAAGAAAAAAAAAATAACCTATCTCAGGTGGCAGTCTTACAAGTAGCCAGATTAAAAGGGTAGTCATCTAAATGATGCTACTTGCTAGATATTTAAAGGTACTCTAGTTCAAAAATATGTTTTCAATGTGCCTAGAATAGGGCACAAACTCTCACCCTTAGCTGCATTTCTGAGAGACTTTCTGGATCTCTGTTACTATAAATAAGGGTAAAGCATTTTCATGGGACCTGATAGCATAGGGAGGATAGAAAGTTTAGATCGAACCATAATGTTCTCATCTGTAGAATAAGGATTACAATATCTGCTCATGTTGTTTCTGAAAGGCTAAGTCTTCTAAAAAATTCCAATACATGAGATAAAGGCAGTATCTTGTTCAGGTAAGCATTCAATATGTGGTGGAATTATCCCGTTATTCAAAATTATACATTCCTAGGAGTCACATATATCCAAGTAACTGCTTTGCATGTTGCTTCATCCTAGTGAGATTTTGGAAAAGATAGATGATAAAATATAAACAAATACATATACAGTATATAATGCATCTGATAATGATTTTTGCCTGAAAAAAAAAGCAGAAGTGGTGAGGGGAGATAGATCTCATTTTTTAGCTATGGTGAACAGAGAAGGATTTTCTGTGCAGAAGACATTTGAACAGACACCTAAAAAAGGTGAAAGAGTAAACATGTTAGTGGCTGGTGGAGGATTATTCCAGATAAAGGAAAAAGTCACTGGGGACAGAGTACACTTGGTTGTGCAATAAGCACGAAGATGTGTGGCTAAAAAGTATAGAGTTAAAAAATATAAAGAAATAAATTAGAACATACTTTGAAGCCAGAAATCATATGGGCTTGGAGTCCATAGTTAGGACTCTGGATGTTATTCTATGTGTAATAGGGTGTTACTAGACGATTTTGTTCAGACGATGATATGAGCTGATTTTTCTTTGACCCATGAAGTTAGAGCAAGGATATTTAACTGATGGATGGAATTGTAAAGTCAAGGCAAGTGTTTTCCCTTGTCTGGATGCATACTGGGCAGAAAATGGAATACGTAGTTGGAGAGTGTGAAAGCTATGTGTCTGGTTGCTGCATAATCATCCTGGGGACCCCTAGGCAGAAGGTATTGAAAAGGTAATAGGAGAGTTTAAATCCTGACTCTTACCTTTTGTAGACAGTATTTGTAACTTCAGGATACCGTCTTCAGAGGCGACCATTCCATTATGCTTAAGAGCGGATTTATGGATCTATTTCCCATAGAGTCAGTACCATTGCTAGAAATGCCACTTGCCTTTTTCTCCAGTAATCCTGTGTGGCCACAAACACTGGTAGTTACACATGCTCCTCATTAAAGAAGAAATATTCAGAGGTCAACTTTTGCCATTGTTGTCTTTGCAACATACAGATGGAGAACAGCATGGTGTATGTGAGGAAACAAAATATTTAAAATCTGAAGTTAGTGGAGGAATTGGGGTTTATTTTCATTTGGGACATTGTGAGATATTCTGTTCTACAGCACTGTGCTTTCAGAAGTCCTCTCAGCCATGAGGGAAAATTATTGAAATTGATCTAAGCAGATACTTTTCATTTGCAAAGTTCTGCAAATATGAAGACACAAGCACTTGCTTATTTAATAAGCAAGATATGGAAATATGTGATCACAGCTAGTTGGGAGACTGTACACATGGAAGCAAGTTGAGTAGGAAGGTCTAAGAAAGATTTAAAGATAGATTGTGGATATAAAATACATATATATGCATGAAAAATCACAGAAAAAGTAAACCTGGCAATTCCACTATTAAATGACATATAAATACCTACTTTAGGTAAGTTAAAACAGTAAATATTGTGGACTGAAATTCTAAATAACTTTTGGAAACTCTAAATTCGGTTACCTTACCTACCATAGAATGTCTAGTGTATCTGAAACATCTTTATTGAACATTTGGTTATCAGATTTAGCATCATCTCATACTTAGGCCATCTTCTCCAGACAGGACGACAAATGATGCTAAGCCTGGTGGCATGTTAAATTCTAGCTACTTTGGCCGAACTTCCTGGTGAAGCTAGCATAGCACCTGCCTTCTCTGGTCCTCTTACCACTGGCTACTGAGATTTACTAAATATATAGGTGAAGGGGAAAGTCCTGCAGGGTAATAAAAAGAAAAAGCATGGCTCTAAATTGAAAGTAAACATTCCTGCATGCAATGAAAACAGTCCTCTCTAGTCACCCGGTTGTTTATTTTTGCTATAACTATTGCAACACTTGAAATGTGGCTAGCCTGAATGGAGATGCCCTGTAAGTGTAAAATATAAATCACACCTGATTTATTAAGGTGAAATAACAAAAAAAGTAAGATATCTCATTAATAAATTTATATTGATTGCCTATGGAATGATAATATGGATATTTTTGTATAAATAAAGTATAATCTACAAAATGTAGTTGAACTCTTTTTCTGTTTATTTTTTATATGCAATAGGAGAAAATTTAAAATTTCCTATTAGCAGAAGAGGTGTGGGGGATGGGAAAATGAGTGAAGGGAAATAGGAGATACAGGTGTCTAGTTATGGAGTAAGTCACAAAACTAAATGACACAGCAGAAGGAATGTGGGCTGTGATATTGTAATAACTTTGTATGGTGACAAATGGTAACTATACTGCAGCATAACATAAAATAAAGAAGTCTAATCACTATGTTGTACACCTGAAACTAATGTAACACCGTGTGTCAACTATTCTCAAATAGAAAACTTAAAAATAATAACAAAATTACATATTAACTAGTATTTGTGACTTTCATCAGATTTCTACTGGATAAGGTGTGTTAGAACTTTAGTGGGCAAGGATCCAGTCTAGCCAACGCAATATGCATTGGAGGGAAAAAAAAAGTTTTGAGACTTGAGTGGGAAAAGTATTGTTTTGGTGTCCAATCTGAGTTTAAACCGAAGCTATATAATTTAAGAGCTACCTGATCATGGATCTTTTATTTAACTTCTCTGAGGTTCAGAGATTTTTAATCTATAAATAAATAATAATAATATTAGAGGCTTAAGGTTATGAAAAATGTACTTAGCCCAGGCCCTGGTTCATAGAGAGTGCGAGGCCGATTTATTTTTTTTCTTCCAGCACTAGAAAAGAAAAACTGAACTTTTGTCTACTCTTCCTCCAATAACTATCTTTATGTCAGCAGGCTTATCTGTTAGTTTCTGTCAGCTCCAGTTAATTCAGATTTAAAACAGGTATAGTAATGTAATTGTTTTGAACATAGATATCAATACAAGTTGATTTTCTGAGTTCTTTTCACTCTAAATATTTGAATATTAAATTACTGTATTCTCAATGACTCAAAATATTAAAAAGAGAAAAAAAAATTCTCCCAGGAACTCTGGGGTTTTCTTCAGGAATTAGAATTTTTATTTATTTATTTTTTATTATTATTATTTTTTTTTTAGGAATTAGAATTTTTAAATCAAAGTTAAACTTCACAAAAAGAATGTACCTAGTAGGATTAACACATTTGACATCATTAAAATGGTGGCTAATGTATTTTATCTTCAACTATTTTTTATCCAAATTAAAATAACTACTTTTTAATTTTAAAAGCTTTTGTAAAGTGACAAGTTTTCTCTACATTGGAGAAAAATGCTGTCTCCCTTAAAAAAACAAAGTGGCACCTCTTAAAGTGCTTTGGCCTTCCTAAAAGTAAAGATATTTTCTCCAATGAATATTTCCCATTCTTCCATAGCAACCCTGTCTTCACTACAAAAGGCAAAACTTGCCTAATGTCCAGTTTTGTTTGGTCAACTTGAGTAACAACCAACTTGTACCCACCCTGACCCTGATTTTTTAATAGAAATATAGATGTTTCTTTTCAGTTTAAGTGTAGGTGGTTTTCCTTCTTTCTTTTGTAAAGCATTGTTGTCTAAATATGAGGAAAAGAAAATTAAAGCAATTTGCTGGTGTGTGATTCATTTTATTCCCAATTAATGTGGGGAGTGGGGAGTGGTAAGCGAGAGTCCCAGGGGAAAAGAAAATGAAGAAAGGTGACCTGGACCCTGGGCAAACAGACCAGAGGCATTTGCCAGAGAGAGACTCCTCACCTATGCAATGCTTTAAGCAGGACTTCCCTGGTTGAGAATTGCTTACAGCACCGATAACAATTCCACAAATCTATGTACTTATGAGGTGATATCCTGGATATCATCTGTTCAACAGTAAGATATACAATGGAGATGTTACCTAGCTTAAATTCTCCCTGCTGTGTAAGATAACAAGCAAATCTTACAGAGACTTTAGATAACATATGTCAATAGATATATGCTATATATATGTCATATATTATTCTGGGACAGAGAGTACATATCCATTGTGGAAGAAAAACTTTTGAGGAGCCATAAAATCATTCCAGACCTTGTCCCACTGTATTTGTGCTTCTAAATTGCCTGAATTTAAAAAACAAAACAAAACAAAACACAATACATTAGTAACATTTGATACTGGCTAAGAATCATATCTCTGGCTTTAGCTCAAATATGTTAGGAAGAAGCTTGTACTTCCATTATTGCTTTACCCTGTATATATGAATTAGGAAAATAAAAGTGAACCCTTTCCACAAACTTAATCAGATCAGTGTTAGATTTTCATGAGGCCTTATTTCTGCTTTATAACAAAGAGGCACTCTTTAAATAATCTGCTATGAGATACCATTTCCACACGTGTAATTTACTCTTCACTTCCTGTCCTCATCCAATGTGTGTGATACGTAGGTGCCTTTGGGATGAAAACATAAAAGAGAAAGTGTTTGACTTGATATTTTCAAATTTTTCAATGTAGAAGAAATTGTAACCAGATTTAAGAATTTAAGATAAAAACCATTACAAAAGTAATATGACAGAGCACCTGGGTGGCTCAGTCACTTGAGTGTTGGGCACTCTTGATTTCGGCTTAGGTCATGATCTCAGGGTTGTGAGATCGAGCCCTGTGTTGGGCTCCACATTGTTCAGCAGGAAATCGGCTTGAGATTCTCTCTTCCTCTCCCTCTGCCCCTCCCCTAGCTCTCTCTAGCTCTC
The DNA here is from genome assembly GCA_028646535.1 of Procyon lotor. Classification (NCBI taxonomy): domain Eukaryota; kingdom Metazoa; phylum Chordata; class Mammalia; order Carnivora; family Procyonidae; genus Procyon; species Procyon lotor. The sequence goes on along the minus strand of CM053605.1, from coordinate 72,626,778 downwards.
TCTCTCTGTCTCTCTCTCAAATAAATAAATAAAATCTTAAAAAAAAAAAGTAGCATGATAAATAAGCCCATACTGAGGGAATACTGTGGTCAGAGGGACAATGCCTAGCTCTTCTATTACCCTTTGGTCGGCAAAAACTTGTAGGGCCCTGAGCTCTATATTCTTAAAGATCTGCCTGGTTTTGATGGCTATGATCATGTATCTGGGTATATGTCCCTTTCTAGGGTGTCTTAATAGCTTTTATAAATAAAAATAAGGTCTATAATCTAATATGGGTATAGAGCTATACACTGCTTGGATGACGAAAAAAGAAGTATCGATGATAGTGCGAAAGTAGGAGGAAACAGGACTCATTAACATGGATCCAGACTGGTACTTAGGAAAAATAGCCGATAAAGAACAGAGAAAAAAACAGCAATAATAACAAGAAAGGCTTTTTTTTTTTTCTTCCTTTAGTCCTCTCTTTCTCTTTCTTTCCTCTTTTCCTTCTTTCATTTTTTCCTTCCTCCTTCCTTCTTAACTCCTTTAACAAAATGTAAAAATAGGTTTTGGAACCTAGTGAATTCTTATACCGTTTATCATTATTTTTAAAAATCATGATCAACCCAATTGCCATGTTTTGCTTGGATCTGTACAGTCTTTATGTCTCTTCTTTAACAACATAATTTGGATAGTCATTATGTTTTTATATTAGTTTTCAAAAGCTTCATTTTACTCACAAATGCTGGATATGACTCCATCTCTGTATCTCCACTCTCCCCCTCCCCGATTATTATTCCTCTTTCCTTGAAATGTTTTTTTCTATTTCTTACTCAAATCCTATGCTTTCTTCAAGATCTAATTCATAATATAGCACTTCCATGAATCTTTGCTAGAGGAGTCCTAAGCTTAAAACTTTTGGAAAAATACAAAAGGATTAATTGAGAACGACTTAGCTCGCAATGTGTCATGAGAACTCAACTTCTCAATTTAGTTTGCTATAAGTAACACATGCAAAACCATAAACTTCATGAGTGTAGGTATTTTTACTCTCTTTTCCTCTCCATCTTCTCAGTACCCAGAATAGTCCTGGCACATAGAAAGCGTTTAGTAAATAGTTGTTGAAGGAATGAATTAATTAAACTCATTATAAAAGATACAAAGATGATCCATACACCAGTCTTACAGTGTTACCAGGTGTTTTGGAGAAATGGTTGGCAGTAACCTTTAATCCACAGGGCCGTGAGGGAATGACCACTATTTTGTGGATCATCTTGTGGTCCTGTTTTATCCTTTTGCTATTTATGATACTGTGCTATGATGTCTACTCTCTGCTCCAGAGTCTCTTATTACTGAACTGAGACTTTGTTTATGCAATTTCTCCAAATATACTTTCCTACTGCCTTTTAGGAATGGCTTTATTGCCATCTAACATGATATTTCAAAGGATTGTGTGATGCCATAAGTCTAACTCATCAGAATTAGAATTCTCTGCAACAATGTTTGTATTGTCATTGAATTCAAAATGCTTTCGTCCCTTGGGACAGAGTGTACACTTTAGAAACAAGAATCACTTCTTCTTGGAGTGAGTCTTGAAACTAGGTTTTTTGTGTGAGAAGCACCATGACTCTTCTGCTTTAACAACTTTAAATCTGAGTTCCAGCCCCATAACTCTGGGTTACTCTCAACCCAAATGCATGTCCTCTCCAGACCACGCACATTGTATATGAAGATGGAAAGCACAGAAAGAGTACTGATAGACAGGCTGGTTTTTAAATATTACAAAGTAAATTTCATTATATCCTTCCCTTGCTTAGAACCCTCTATGAACCACCCCTTCCTCCCCAGTACCAAAATACAACAAAACCCACAGCTTCTTAAAGTGCACCTCAGGGCCCTTTTCTGGCCCCAGAGAACCTGTTCTTGCCCACCTCTCTAGCCTCTTCTACTGTTTACCCCTTGCTGATTCTACAACAACCGTACTGGCCTTCTCCACCCAGATCTTTGAAAATGCCTGGAAATTTCTCAAGGTCTTAGCCTTTAAACTCATTATTCATTTGCCTGAAATACTCTTCCCATGGCTGGCTTTTTGTCCTCAATGACATCAAATGTTGCCTCTTCTAGGAGGCCTCTCAGAATCAATCTGTATGACATTTCTTCTGTGATTACTATTTATGCCATTACTGTTTCATTTGTTTCAAATCACTTATCTCCAATATTTTTATCTTTGCTGGTTGTTTTTTTTTTCGTGTTTTGTTTTGTTTTGTTTTGTTTTTGCCTTTTAATTACCTGTATCCCTTCACTAAAATCCAGTGAAGGACCTTAACTTTAATTAAGTCAGAAAAACTGGATTCAGCTGCTGATATGGGAAGGAACGGCCAGGATGAAGAAGTGTTGCTGGGTCATGCTCATAGGAACAGGAAGAAAAAATGAATTTGATTAATTTTTCTTCTACTTTTTAAAACAGCACGTAAATCAAAAACAAGATAGTATTAAAAATCAGAAAAAAGATAGTATTAAAAAGGTTATAGAAAAATGACCTTTTTTTTTTTTTTTTTTACGAACCACTGGAAGTCTTCTAATTTCTTTGTCATCGTGGTTCTTCGGCATGTTAAAGGATGTGTCTGCCTTCGTTAGCTGTTTTAACAAAATTCCGTAGACTGAATGACTTATAAACAACAGCAATTTCTTTCTGCCAGTTCTGGGGCCTGGGAAGTCCAAGACCAAGGAGCTGGAAGATTTTATGTCTGGTAAGGTCCCATTTCCTGGTTCATAGCCATTTCTCACTGTGTCCTCACATGGCTGAGGGGACAAGGGAGCTCCCTGGAACCTTTTTTATAAGGTTACTAGTCCTATTCATAAGGGCTTTATTCTCATGACCTAATTACTTCCCAAAGGTTCCCAGCTCCAGATACTATCACACTGGGGATTAGATTCCAACATATGAATTTTAGGGGGACACAAACATTCATGCTTTTTAGCAGGATGTTAGCTGCTTACTGTAGTTGTTGCCACTGTGTTACCTTCATGTTCTCTGTTTCTGGCTTTTCATTTACGTGGTTAATAATTTTATAGCTAGTTAATAACACTTTACATAAAAAATCTCTCTATAAAATAACTGATTTGATTTCTGTCTCTCTAGTGGATTCTATTCATCAATATCTACTTTGAGATCTCAAGGTGAAGATAGAGATAAAGACATGAAGATTCACATGGATATTTACATTTATTTCCTAGTTGGACTGGTTGATATCTAACATCTTTCCTAAACTGTTATTTGTTTTGTTTTGGTTTTGTTTTTTATAATTCCTTCAACTTAGTTAACTGGCATTTGGTATTCTATTGTAAATTACCTTTCTTACAGATAGGAAATACTTTTGTTTGGTTTTTCAAACTGTTTTACCCTTAGAATCTCCAAATATGACTACTGACTTAAGTTAAAAAAGGAAGCAATGTTCATATGTTAGTCAGTATTTTGCTCCCACCGGTCACTGAGTACCAACAGACTAGGGGTAGTCGGGTAGCTGCCCTCACTAAGAAGGCTTTTGTTCTTTTAACATTGAAAAGATGATGTTGGAGTATATGATTCCAGAGTTTGAAATTATTTCTTTGAGTGGGATAGCTCAATACATGAACATTACATTCCCATCACCAGAAAGGATAGCCAGCCACAAGGACACATGCTTGCGGGAAGGAGGGGGTAGTAATGGACTCCTACATTCTGAAGGGATTTTCTAGTATTACATCACAATTCCTTTTTAACAGGAAACTCTCCAGAGAGAGGCTCTTTGTTAAGTTTAGGGACAGAAAGGGGCTATCGTGCTCGGAGAGCACAGAGTAAGAACAGTATAGGGAAATACTTAAATTCCAAGTGGAGAGAATTTAATAGTGATAGAAAAGGGATCATTCTAAGTCAAATAATTCAGAAGAAAATGAGAGAAGAGAGAAAAATGAACATGGTGAGAATAAACCATTGCTTGTTTTCCAAATTTATGGAACACCAAAAGAGAGAATTCTAGTGAAAGTATAGCTCATATATGTATGCTTTAGTCTTTTGTTGTTTGATTTGCTTTTTTTTTTCCTTTTTGCTAAATGAGATTAATTCTCTAAGTCTGTGAAGTACTTTCTTGTGCCTTTGGCTATTTTCCTAATTCAGAGTTATTTTAAGTGAGTGTACTGAGGTTTGAGAACAGTTATTTAAGGTAAAAGTTCAACCCCACTCTCTCTAGGGAAAACAGTGTAGATGGATCACTTGGTAATTCAGGAGAAAAAGATCTCTTTTCTTGCTAATTTTGTAGGTTTGAGTCCCTATGCAGGTTTAACAATTTTTTAGGATAAACAAATGCAATTCAGCATTATTCTCAAAAAGAACCTTTAACATACCAAGGAATAATGATGACAACAAATTTTTTTAAAAAAATAAAAAGGTTGGCAAGGGGTAAAGGGTTCAGGAAAAAAAAAAATATTTTTCCACAAAGCTTTTTAATGCTGTTGTTTCTGATTTAAGTACTTTTTAAAAAAGTAGAAGAAAACTGAATCAAATTCAATTTTTTTCTCAAAATAGAAAATGAGTATATTACCTACTTGGATGCCCAGTGTATGGCTAGGAATCAAATTAATCATTCTCATGAGGATTAAAAAATAAACTCTCTGCCATGCATTTAATTCCCAAATCTCTGATTTAGGACACTGACTTGTGTTTTTAAATGCCCTTAATGACACATCATTTAACTTTTCAGAGATTAACTTAATCTATCTTTTTGTAAAGATGAAAATAGCAAAGAAAGTCATTAGTGTTCAAATTTCAGAGTGTAGTGTATCTACCCCTAAGAATGATTATTTCATCAGGGATTTAAACCAGCAATCAAGGTTGTATTGTATGTAGAGAAGGAATAGCAATGTAACAATTGGGGGAAAAGTAGAAGTTGAGAAATACCCTCTGGGTAAAATGTAAGTGGGGAAACAGCATGATTTATTGCCATGTATGTGGTATTAGCATGTATGTGAGTATAACAAGTTAAACTTATGTTTCTACTAATAAGTAAACCAGCAAACGATAGTATCCAGAAAACAAGTCTCTACGAAAATCTACCTGATAGTTTTGTGGTTTCTAAATTATCCTTTTAAATTTTAATGGCGATGTCATAGGAGGAACATCATATTTCAAAGCTTTGGAAATATAATGCAACTTTAGAAATACCACAAGCTTTCTAAGAAATTCTTTCCTCTCTGTAAATAAGTATTTCAAAAGTTCTGTTAGGAAAACATCTTTGAGATTTCTATTTGTTGGCAGAGTATACGTTGATTGCTATTTTGCCCCAAAGGACTCATCTATCCCAAAACACGTTTAAATAAAAATTATTGGATTCAAATTAAAATTTGTTTGATGTTTTTGTTGTGACTTACTCCCAATCTACATTAAATTTATTTTTCCTTTCAGTTTAAAATTCCATGTATTTGAGGGGAAAAAAAAATGTTTTCTACCTTTTAAATCAAAAGTTTGGATTGCATTACAGGAAAAACAAATCTTGTAACAGAGGCAAAGTAAGGTTGAATAGCAAATAAATTAGATTCAGCCTTGAGATAACAGAAATAGCTGTAATCAGAAGATATGTTTTATTATTACAGATGGAGATAATGGTGAGAAAAGTGTGGGAGAACGCCTAAGGCTTATTTTAAGAAAAATGTAACAATATATTACCTAGATGGCTTATTTTCACATATGTATTTTTTAAAAATGCCTTTTTCTGGAATTTATTATAAGCAAATTTCATCATTACAGAAGTAAGATTAAAATTGACAAGCACTGTTGAGTGCTTTTGAGATAGAATATTGATAAGGCCATATGCTCCATACAGAGGGATAACCAAACCAATACAGCTTAACTCCTGCCTTCAAGAAGCTTATAATCTTTTCTGAAAATAGTATGCATTCAAGAAAACAAAATTGAGGGATAATTAGTATCAAATGATTCAGGAATAGAGTTATAAATTCAAGAAGAACAAATATTAAAAATAATAATAAACATGCTCATTAGACCTGAGGAATCAAGTCTGTGAGGTATTTCAGGGAGAACAAATCCTGAGTTTTAATAGAAAATAGTTGGGAGTATGTTATAGAATAAAGGAGAAAAGAAAGGTCCTTGGAAATTTTTTGATTTGAATTTTTGATTCTGGCTTGGGATAATTTGACAAAAGATCTGAACTCATGGCCTAATTTAGAAAATTTTTATAACATTTCTAGTTTTTATTTTTCTCGTGTGTTAAGTGAAACATATCATATACACTCACATACCATTAGTCAGGGAAATAAAACCAATAGGAGGCATCTATCTGTCTATCTACATATCTACTAGGAGGAATTGAGTCATGTGACCATGGAGGAGAAATCTCAGGATCTGCCAGCTGCAAGCTGCAGACCCAGGAGAGATAAGGATGTAACTCAACCCCAGTCTAATGGCCTGAGGACCCGGGAAGAAAGGAGGTGAATCTCGGAGTAGAATAGGAGATAAAAGGGTGAGCAAGAAGAAAGGAGATGAAGTCCTACTTCATCCTTCATGAATTCCTAATGCATCCTCATGAATTCCTACACTCTACCTTTCAGTCCCACAGCAGATTAGATTCTGTCAGGTCCTGTTGGGGAGTGCAATTTACATTGCTGAATCTACCAATTCAAATGCTAATTTCATCCAGAAACACCCTCACAGACACACCCAGAAAAAAAAAAAATCAATCTAGTTACCCTGAGGCCCCTGAAGTTGACAGGTAAAATTTGCCACTGGATTAAGCATTCTCAGGTAAAATACAAGATTTTTTGTTTTAAAGATTTATTTATTTTAGAGAGAGAGTGTGTGCTCTGATGGGAGGAGGGCCAGAGGGAGAGGGAGAAAGAGAATCCTGGAGCAGACTCTGCAGAGTGGGGAGCCCAGCCTGGGGTCCATCCCAGGACCCTGATAGCATGACCTGAGCTGAGATCAAGAGTTGGTCTCTTAACCAGGAGCCCCTAAAATACAAGATCTTTATTTGCTAAGTCTGGCAACACTGACTGGACTAGATTTTTCTTCACTAATTTCATGGAAGTCTATAAAGGAACTGTGCTTGAAACCTTATCAGTTCCTTTAAAATGATGTTCAAAAATCTTAATTTTTTAAAAAAAGTTTATGAAGTGAGAAATGTTATATCTCCCACCAAATGATTTGAAAAGTTATGACAGCAAGAGCCGAGTGAAGAAATTCAGCTGAAAGGTTTATAGAACAGATGGTAAAGTCTATGCATGTATAGTAATAATACTAGTTTTATGGCTCTTTCAATTAGTGCAGATGACAAAGCCAGCATTAGAAATCATAGGATATTATATGATCGACCGTGCGTGCTTCCGTATGTGTGTGGGTCTCTACATAACATTGGAGTTCTCGGTGTTATTGCTCAATGTTATTGCTATAGAATGTGGTTGTGACCTAATAGCTGTTTAATCACCTGGAGCTGAAACTTACGGAACAACCTGCAAGGAACACATATTTATTTTGTTTTTAAAGTAGTGTCTCATTTTGGTATCAGAACTTTCCCCTTTCCTTTGAGAATAGATCGCAGCCCTTTTAATTATTTAATATGCTTTTAATTATCATACATAAAAATTTATTTTTTTATTGGTGCACAGTTCTATGAATTTTAATGGGTTCATAGATATATTTAACCACCAAAACAATCAGGAGACAGAGCAGTTCTAACAGACCCTCAAACTCCCTCATCCTTTCTTTAATAGTCAGACCCAACCCCTCTCCCCCAATTTGCACCTAACCCATAGCACCACCGATCTGCTCTCTCTGTAGCTCCATAGTTTGGCCTTTTCAAGGATGGAATCGGATAGTATATAACATTTTGAGATTGGTTTCCTTCACTCAAAATACTGATCTTGAGAGTCATCCTAGTTATTCTATCAGCGGTTTTTTCCTTGCCTGACTGTACTATAGTTTATTTATCCTTTCACCTGATGACATTTGGTCTTTTCCAGTTTGGGGTGATTATGAATAGAGCCACTATACATACTCGTTTACAGTTTTTTGTGGGTACATAAATTTTTATTTCTCTAGAGGAAGTAACCAGGAATGGGTTTGGGTGGGTCTTATGATAAAGGAATATTTACTGTCAAACCATTTTCCAGGGCACTTCTGAGAAAACATTTCCCTTTTTCATTAATAATATGCAAGTTCTGGGGCTCCTGGGTGGCTCAGTGGGTTAAAGCCTCTGCCAACGGCTCAGGTCATGATCTCAGGGTCCTGGGATCCAGCCGCATATTGGGCTCTCTGCTCAGCAGGGATCCTGCTTCCCACCTCTCTCTGCCTGCCTCTCTGCCTACTTGTGATCTCTCTCTCTGTCAAATAAATAAATAAAATCTTTAAAAAAAAAAAAAAAATACGGGGGCGCCTGGGTGGCTCAGTTGGTTAAGCAACTGCCATCGGCTCAGGTCCTGATCCCAGAGTCCCCGGATAGAGTCCTGCATTGGGCTCCTAGCTCCACAGGGAGTCTGCTTCTCCCTATTACCTTCTCCCTCTCATGCTCCCTTTCACTCTCTCTCTCAAATAAATAAATAAGTCTTTAAAAAAAAAAAACAAAACACGGAAGTTCTGGTTTCTCCGCATCCTGGTTACCAGCACTCAATATTATCAGTATTTTTTTTTAATTCAGTCATTTAATAGGTGTGTAGCTGTCTCTTATTCTGGTTTTGATTTACATTTTCCTGATGAGTTATAGTATTGAGTATATTCTCTTTGCTAAAGTACCTGTTGAAGTATCTTGCCCAATTTTTTGTTCTCTTAAGATTTTATTTATTTATTTGAGAGAAGGAGAGACCAAAAGTGAGAGAGAGAGAGAGAGCATAAGCAGAGGGAGGTTGAAGGGCAGAGGCAGAGGGTAAGGGAGAAGCTGACTGCCTGTTGAGTAAAAAGCCTGATTTGGGACTCCATCCCAAGACTCTGGGATCATGAACTGAGCTGAAGGCAGATGCTTAACCAACTAAGCCACCCATGTGCCCCTCTTGCCCAGTTTTTAATTGATTTTTTGTATTCCTACAGTTGAGCTTTACTATTATGAATAAAACTCCTTTGGTGAATATGTGATTTGTAAATATTTTCTCCCAGTCTATTTGTTTATGTTTTAATTCATTAAGCCATGTTTTATATATACTTATTTTATATATACATCTCAATGTTATATATATTCCAATATTATCTCTATTTATATAACTGTATCTGAAATTGTTTTGGGATTCTAAATAGAATTACATTAAGTCTATAAATTGCTTGAGGAAAATTGACATTAATACTATGTTGACTCTTTCAATCCATTAACATCATATATCTCTTAATTTATTTAATTCTTATTTGATTTATTTCAAGTTTTATAGTTTTCAGCCACAGATCCCATAAATATTAGTTACACTGATAAATTAATATTACTAATTTGGGCATTGAAAGTTTAATCTGGGTTTCAAGTGTACATTTTGCTTTATTTAATTCTTTAATGAATTTTATAAATTTTATGTATGATAAAAGAAATTTATTTGATTTCTGTTGTTGATCTTTTATCCTGCAAAGATGTTAATTCATTTATTAGTTCTAGGAATATTTTTGTGGTTTTCTTGGAATTTGATATGTAGATCATAATGTTGTCTATGAATAAGAATAGGTTTACTCTTTCCTTCTAATCATGAGGCCTTTTATTTTTTTCAACACCAGCTAGGACTTCCAGTATGATGTTGAATAGGAGTAGACAGAATAGAGAACATTTTTGTCTGTTCCTGATCTCTTCAAGGAAGCATTCATCTTTTTTTTAGTATATGTGCTGCCGAAGCGAGCACGGAAGCATTCATCTTTATTTAAACAAGATGTTACCTGTAAGTTTTTGTAGATGTCCTTTATCAAATTCAGGATTCTCTTCCATTCCTAATTTACTGAGAGTTTTTAATTATAGAAAGATCATGAGTTTTAAAAATATTTTTCTTGTACCCATCTATATGATCATTTGGGCTACCTTGGATTTTTAATATGGTGGATTATATTGATTGTCTAAGTATTTAACCAGCCTTGCATTTCCAGGATAAACTTCATTTGGTCATGTCTTAATGTTCATGAGGGATTGGCCTATAGTTTTTTTGTTAGTTTGCTCCTTGGGTCTTTTTTAAAAACTATTTAATCTGATTTGGGTATCAGGGTAATGGAATTTCATAAAATAAGTTGGGAAATGTTCTTTTATTTTCTGGAAGATGTTGTGTAGAACTGGTGTTATTTCTTTTTAAAAATCTTTTTGGATTTATCAGCAAAATTATTTACGTCTGGTGATAGCTTTTTGGGAAAGTTTTAAATTATAAATATAATTTCTGTAATAGTTCTAGAAATATTATGATGACCTATTTCATATTGTATGAGTTTTGATAAATTATGTTTCTTAAAGTCTTTACTAGGTTGATGTATTTATATCTTTAAAGTTTTTCATAACAGTTCCTTTGATGTCTGTGGAAATAGTAATGATGTCATCTCTAATTTTTGATATAGGTAAATTGTATATTTTCTCTTTTTTTCATAGTCAGTATTGCTAGGGACTAATCTTTTTTTTAAAAAATAGTTTTTATCTTTATTATTATTTCTCATCTATTTAACTTATGTGTGCTTTCTTTTATTTTTTTTTTAACATGGAAGCCTAGATAATTAACATGAAATCAGTGTTCTTTTTATAAAGAAAATATTCACTACTACAAATTACCTCCCAAACATTGATCAGCATCACAAAAAATTTTCTGTTATTTTTCCATATTCTTTTGATTCAAAATAGTTCTAATTTTCCTTTGAATTTCTCTTTAAGCAATGGATTTTTTTTTTAGTTACTCAAGACAAGGTTCATCTTGGTTAATTCTACATACATATTTGTAAGTGTGTGTGTGTGTGTGTGTGTCTAGTCTACTGTTGAAAAGAAAATTCTATAAGTGTTTATTAGATCCAGTTGGTTGATGGTTCAGTTCTTATATATCCTTTGCTGAGTTTCTGTTTATTATTTTTATCTGTTGCTGAGAGAGGAATTGTTATGGGTTCAGTTGTGACCCACCAAAATGCTTTGTTGGAGTCCTAACCCCCAGTACTACAGAACATGATGTTATTCAGAAACAGTGTCATTGCAGATGTAATTAATTCCGATGATGTCATACTGGATAGAGTGAGCCCCTTTCCAATATGAGTAGTATTATAAAAGGAGAAATTTGGACAGACACATACACAGAGAGAATGCCATGTGAAGAGACTGAAAGCCAAGGGATGCCAAAGACTGCCAGCAAACTCACAGAAGCTTAGAAAAGAGGCATGAACCAAATTTTCCCTCGTAGCCAGGAAAAGGAAGCAAACCTGCTGACATCTTTGTCTTAGACTTCTTTATTCCAAAATTGTGAGACAATACATTTCTCTTATTTAAATCACTCAATTTGTGGTTCTTTGTTATGGTAACCCTAGGAAAATAATACAGAAGTGTTGATATCCTTAACTATAATTGTAGATATTTATATCTCTTCTTTCAGTTCTGTAAGTCATTGTTTCATGTATTTTGAAGGTCTGTTGTTAGAAATATATGTATTTAGAATTGCTATACCTTCTTACTGAATTAGCCCTGGTCATGTATTAAGTGTCGAATTGCTTCTTACTTGTTGCTTTCAACGATATCTCTCCATCTTTGTCTTTCAACAGTTTCATTTGATATATCTTCACTTTCTTCTTGAGCAGAGCTTCAAGTTTACCTTAAGATGAGGGCTTAGGGCCTTCACAGATCTTTTCAGCAGATGGTTTTAGACCTGAGTGTGTACTCCTATGTTTGCACATGATCTTCTATCTTGGAGCTACAAAGCCACTATGGTCATCTCATTCTCCAGGAATTTTTTTAAGAATTTTCTGGGTAGCCTATCGTGTGTTCCAATGGTTATCCACTTCCTCAGGCAGCCATGTATTCCATCAATTGCATATAATTGCTTTCAACAAATGCCCCTGGAGAAAAGACTGTTCACATTAGGAGATCTGAGTCAGGTCAAATAAAAACAACCTTGTAAATAGGTACTTCCAGGGTATCACCTGACAGGTCAAATTATGACATTTTCTGGGAATGAGGTATGGAAAGAGCTCCAGCCGATTTCTCCTTCCTCAGTGTTTGCCAGGATGCTGGTTCTCATTTGATTGCAGCTGTCACTTTTCAAGACGACCACCAAGCTAGAGAGAGGTGATTGAGAATAGGGCAAGTTAAAATACCACAAAGCTTGCTAATTTCAATGAGATTCAGCCACTTTTTTCAAATAAATACTCCCTGGGTTGCTACAGATTTTGGCTCATATCTAGCATTCTGAAAAGTTAATTGTTACAATTTTGTTACTTTTCTCATTGCTTTTATGAAGTACATAATTTTTAGAAGTGTTTATTCTGCCATTTTTATTGATGTCACCTCCAGCTTTTTTTAATTAGTATTCGTATAGTATAATTTCATCCATGTTTTTATGTTTACCAAACTTATATTATTATATTTAAAGTAAATATGATGTAGATTACAAATATTTAAACCATGACTTTTAATCCATTCTGACAATCTATATCTTTTAATTGGTTTGTTAAGAACATTTACGTTTATTATTAATGTATTTGAAATTAAACATACCATTTTATTATTTGTTTTCTAAATGTTCCCTCTGTATTCTGAAACTTTTTCCCCATTTCTTGCATCTTTGAATGTTATTTAAACATTATATAGGATTGTATTTGATCTTTTTTTTACTAAGTTTCTTTGTATATTTGCATCTATGTGGGTATGTGTTGAATATTACACTCACCTCTGAATATAGAAAACTTATCACAATATATAGATGCCTATTCCCCATCCTTTCATATTATAATTATACACACACACACATCCATACACACACACACATCCATATACACATAAATACACACACACACACACACACACACAAACACACACACACAACACGTACACTATCAATGGTCAAATGTCTTAATTAAAATTTTAAAATAAGAGGCACCTGGGTGGCACAGTGGGTTAAAGCCTCTGCTTTCAGCTCAGGTCATGATCTCAGGGGCCTGGGATCGAGCCCCACATGGGGCTCTCTGCTCAGCAGGGAGCCTGCTTCCCCTTCTCTGCCTGCCTCTCTATCTGCTTGTGATTTCTCTCTCTCTGTCAAATAAATTAAAAAAAAATCTTTTCAAAAAATTTTTAAGATAAAAAAATATATCCAGAATCTTACTATTTGTGAGACTTGTTTTCTATTTGATGTTCCAGATTTTCTTCTGTTACCATTTTCTTCCTGTATGAAGAAGTTTCTTTACCGATACTTTAAGAGCAGGCTGAACCTCCTTTATCTGAGAATGGTCTTATTTTATCTTCCTTCATGAATGATATTTTTATTTGCTATATAGAATTCTCAGTTGACAGTTGTGTTTTGTTCTTAGCACTTTAAAAATATTGTTTCACTTCTTTCTAGCCCTCTTGATTTCTAATGAGAAACCCATAATTATCTGTATTGTTCCCCTTATGGATAATGTCATTTTTCTCTGATAACTTTCAACATTTTTTATTTGTCTTCAGTTTTAGCAGTTTTATTATGGCTCTGGGAATATGTCTTTTTGTCTTTGTCCTGTTTAGGCTTTCATTAGCTTCTGATATCTCTAGGTTTAAATCTTGCACCAAGCTTTGGAATATTTAGCTATTATTTCTTTAAATAAATTATTAGCATCACATTCTTTTTTCCCCTCTTTTTTAGGATTCTGATGACATGAATATCAGCTTTTTCAGGAATTGTTCAACTTTTTCCATTTTTTTTCATTTGTTCATACTAGATAATTTCTACTGATCCATCATCAAGTTCACTGGCTCATTTCTAATTCATTCAGATATTTTATTTATTTATTTGTTTGTTTATTTCTGAGGTTTTCTATTTTCCCATTGGCTTTAAGTTATTTGCAATTGGAGTTTGTTGTAGTATTTTTATATTAGCCTTTTTTAAACTTTTGTGGCTTAATTCCAAAATTTGTTTCATTTCAGCATTGGTATCTATTAATTGTCTTTTCCCATATGAGTGGAGATTGTCCTGGTTCTCCAAATGCCAAGTGATTTGGTATTATACCTGGATCTTTCAAATATTGTCTCTGAGGCTTTCAAATAAGTCTCTGAGGCTTGTTTAAATCATGTGGAGAATACTGTTTTGTTTTGTTTTTTTCTTTAAAGGAAGTTGATATGGTTAGTTTAAGGCTACAAGTTCCATACTGCCTTCTATGGGCAGCGGTTCCAATTTCAATATAGTTTTCAAATCTTTTTAAATTCTTTTTGGAATTGTCTCAAGTGTCTGCCGCCCATTGGCCAGTCTGTGCCTGAGCTCTGGTCTGTTAATTGTTTTCTCACATTTTTTTATGCTGATTAGAATTAGATTGATTTGGCAGTCAGCAAGGAGGTGAGCCCACGGGTTTATAAGCTCCTTTACTGAGCTCCCCTCCCTCACTGTGATCTCCTCATTACTCTCCAGGTGTCTGGAGTCTCCTGTTTGGTCCTCTGACCAGTAATCTGGGGATTTGATTGCTCTGTTCTACCATGCCCATTCAGGGCTGTACCCACATCTGCGTCCAAGAAGCAAGAGAAGAGAGAGCGAGACTGAAAACATCAGAGGTGTGCTACTTCCTTGGGATCGCGGCTCCCTCAGACGGAGAAAAAGATTCTTCTCCTTCTGAGTTGTGGCCCCACTGGGGCTCCCTCACTGAGTCCGTTACTGTCATCACTGGATTGCTTGGGGCTGGTACATAATAGAATGATGATTTTTTTTTTTTTTTAAATGGAAGAAAGAAAAGACGAAACAAAACTGAGGGGTATCTACATTCTTCTGAGTGTTAGGCATCCCCTTTCCTACTTTCAGACCAGAACCAGATGTTTTCTCCTAGAGCTTCTCCCTATCTATAGCCTAGTGCTCGTTTCTGGCTTTGGACTGCATTAAAATAAGGCTGAGAGATACCAGAGAAAAAAAATGAAATGGTAAACTCATCGTCAGTTATTTGATATTTCAATTTCCCCCTTAATCTCCCCAGTGCTGTTTACTTTGTAGAATTACCAGTAGTGGTTCCATACATTCTATGCAGGCTTTGTAGTTCCAGACGATGTCATGTTCAGGGTATCCACAGCACCCTATCTAGAACAAGAACCCAAACAGACTCTGCTTTAGTGCAATTGTATCACTGTATAATCCTTGTTATTATACACTGCAGGAATCCCTGCCTCGCCCCCGGCTGCCCGGCACCTCCTCCGGGCAGCAGCCCTCCCTCACGTGGCTGGCTCCTTGCTAAACACCACTGCAATCACTACAATAAAAAGAAAAAAAAAAGAGTAGGAGAAATACAAAGCATACTTAAATAGGCGCTTTTTGATTAAACATTTGATTGTACATTGATTAAATATTTGCTGAGAAACAATATAATGATTTTTATGTACATTAATTTCTAAGTCAGATTGCCCTAGGTCAAATGCTAAGTCTGCCATTTACTAGCTCTAGGCCATGTGCAGATTATTTGAACTCTTTCTGCCTGTCTCCTCACCTTTTTAAAGGCAACAATGATAAAAATGGTATTTCCCTTTCAGTTAGTTATTTAGTTAATATATATGAGTGCTTAGAACAGTTCTTGACATATGGGGAGTATCATAGAAGCTTTGCTATTATAATTTTGAATAAAAATACAGTTTTTGTACCATCTTTGTTGTACAATCTCAACATTACTAATCAATAGTAGAAATATTAGGATATATGATCAACTACTTTGTTCATTTCAGACTTTATAAAAATGCATATTATCTCTTTCTAGTTTAGGTTGCCACTTACCCTTTTATCCTCATTCTTTCTTTCAGTACATTTTATCAGATTGTCTTGTGAAGACCCAGTGTTCTTGACCTGGTCTGACCACTGTAGCAATTAAATCACGTAATCAGAAAGCTAATTTCATAGCACTTTGAGAGGGTTATTACTTGTTGATATATATATTTTGAAGAAAGCCAAATATTGGGCAAAGGGCATATGCTGATAGTCATGCATCAGCCAGGATTTAAAGGGAAATTTAAAACCAAACTTCCTCAGGATGAAGATAAGAATCAGATGACTGATGCTATAACATGGGGAGTGGCAGACACATAGACCATCTCTCACTACTCTGGGTAGGTCACTAAAAGCATGCTTTAGAGGTTGCAGAGAATTATTACCAGATTTTTTCCCAATAATAACCAAAAAAACTTAAGCTAAAAATCAAAATGGAACACACTTCTGTATCTGATGCCTAGACAAAACAAGAACATAACATAATTTCGTTTGAAGGATATTCTTATTGATGTCTAGCCTAGAGGAAAGTTTATAGTGGTCTTAGAAAGGTTTATAGACTCTGATCAAAAGTCAGACCCTCTATGTGTATGTGTACATATGTATGTATATGTGTGTGTATATTATATATATACATACACATTATTAGTTGAATATGTGTGTCGGTGTTTGTTTTGGAACGGTTTGTTGTCCAATGAGGTGAAATGGATTCAAAATAAATATTTATTTATGTACTTTCTTAAGATTAAAGGAACTTTAATATTTAAGAACAATGTTCCAGGCAATAGCTCTAAGATATTTCTAATGAAAGTCATAATCATGTGTTCTATACCTGAAATGCCAGTTTTCTAGTAACCGCTATATATAAGCATTGTAAAATGAGGTTATGAGTGTTTAACAATCATTAACTCATATATCAATAAACTTGATACCTGAAAGTTTTAATTTAAAATAAGAAACAAAAAGACTTTGGACTCATGTGTTTGAAAACTGGAACCAAACTGGCTTAAGCAGAAAGGAAATTTTGGTTCTCATGCAACAGAGAGAACCAGAGGCAAGGATGATTTTGGCATGGCCAGAATTAGAGCTTCATGATATCAAGGCTAGAGCTCTTTTATTATTGTCCTTTGTCTGGAAGTCTCAGGCTCTGTATGGAAGAAGCAATGGGTACCAAGAAGGTGGGGTGGTGGAAGGGGGCAGAGGTAGAGCTGTCTACCCTCAGTAGGAAGACTGTTCTATCATTGCCATTGGTTATCTTATCTTTGCTGGCAAACTGTGATAATAAAAAATATTCTTTTAGTAAGTTTTAGTATTAATTTTAAGTCTCTACATATAATGCATACCCCATTGCCTGGATACAGGGTACAACTACTGCTCTCATCATTCCCACATTATGTGGAAGGGAGATGATGGAAGGCAGCAATTCCATCCTCTATATTTTTTCAGGAAGAAAGACACCTGCTTCCCTCCCAGACATCTCAGAAAACTCCCCACTGTCTTAATCTCACTGGCATGAAACCTACACATCTTTGAACCAATGCCTGTGGTTGGGGAATGCTCCTCAGTCATTGGCTTAAGCCAATCAGGGTATATGCAAACTCTATCCATACCATAGCAGTAAGAGTAAGCAAGGGGTGCCTTCCCAAAAGATATTTAGTGTTGTTTTTTACCCAAATAAAGATGGATGGATGCTGGACAGTTCAGTAAATTTTCCTTTGATTTCTTCACATACTTTATCCATGTGATGATTTGGTATAAAGGTGAAAGTGCTGATTATTACGTGTGGCTGGAGTTGCAAGGTGAATGTTTTGACCTCTTTCGTTTTAGCCCTCTTTCAATCCATGACATACACTAGAGGATCACTCATTTGAACCATACTTCTGTCAACAGGAACAAAGACAAAATAACCCAGTCCTCAGAACATGTGTCAATTATTACATCTATCTATGCTAACTCTATGACTAACCACATGCATAGAATTTTCAGTGAAGTCCATGTTTGCATCTGTATTTGGTTTAATATATGAACTTCTGTTCCTTGTTTATTTGTTTTAACAGGTTAAATAGGCAACCATAAAATACAATTGAATACATCCTTGAGAAGTAATGACATAACTGACATTAGCCTTGTGTGTGTATACTGTCAAGGTATCCGTCGTTTTCCATATGCATTTCCACAGAAAAAAACAAAGGAGTCGGATGGTATTTACCATTTTACCACTTGGTTAATTCTAGCAAGACTGATTTGCTAGTGATGGACCGTATTACAAATTGACAAACTGCTGTCCACAAATATAATCTAACATACTGCTTGTTTTTGTAAATCAGGTTTTATTGAAACAAAACCCATTCATTCACTCCTTGTCTATGACTGCTTTCACCCTACAATGGCTTGGAGAGTCTAAACTACCTGCAGTCTTGCCTTTCACAGAAAAGTTTTCCAACACCTTGGCTATACTAATGGCTTACATTTATTAAATACTTGACATTTGCCAGGCGCTGAGGTAAAAGCCTCTAATCATTCTGGAGATGAAAAAATTTAGAGGGATAAATAAGTTAGTGTAGTATCAGATAATCAGCATGCACAGAGAGATAACTGGAAACCAGATTTTTTTTTTTTTAAACAATTCACTGAACTATGACTTCTTCACATTCTGAAAGTTTTCTAATTTCTAGTAGGTGCAGGGATAAAATAACGAACTTATAAAGTGTGGAGTAATGTGAAGAGCTTTTGAATTGGGGAAACAGAGACTGAGGCTCTAGGCTGGGTCTTGCTGTTCATTAGCTCTAGGGATAAAGAATTGACATCAAATTTCCCGTCATCAGCTTTTCCTGAAGGAAAAGAGGCAGTACTGTGAGGTGACCACTGAAGCCTCTTTCAGTTCTAAATACCTAAGATGCTAAAGTATCAAAAAGAAAAGGCACTCTCCTATTTCTACAGAATAAAGTAGATTTAATATAATCTAAACAAAATTAGCTTGGGGTGCCTGGGTGGCTCAATAGGTTAAGTGCTGCCTTCAACTCAGCTCATGATCCCAGAATCCTGGGATTGACCCCATACCGGGCTCCCTGCTCAGTGGGGGAGACTGATTTTCCCTCTGTCCACTGCCCATGCTCTCTCTTGCTATCTTTCTTTAATAAACAAATAAAATCTTCAAAAAAATTTAGAAAGTAAACAAAATTAGCTCAAAAAAAGTCTATATAAAGGAAATAACTACATCCCAAGGAAGAATATTAACTAAAATTTAACTGGCTTTGTTATGGATATTGATTATTTCATAAGTTGACATAAAAACAGGTCTGAACAATTGATCTGGGGACAAAACTAGGACCAATGTTACAATTATATAGTGTAAATATTTAATAAAAATTGTTCTTTTTACCTGTATTCCTCTACCCTTACTGGATTCTACACATGATCATAGATATTTATTTACATTTTAAAATCATATAACATGAAAAATTCAGTTAATGGTCTACAAGGTTAAATTAGACAATGAAACTCCATCTTAAAATAATTCCTGCAGACATCACTGAGAATGCAAAGTCCTCTGGTTTAGCTCCCTAAGTTTCAGGGAAGTCTGTGCAACTGTAGAGGAGTACACTTTTCATATAATGCAAACTGGTCTTTTCTTTTGAGGAGCATGAAGAAGTTTTCCCCCATAACATCCATGTTTCCTCTTTAAGCTTCTCTTACCTATAGCCAACTGCAATAAAGATTGAGAAGAATTGTCATCATAGAAAGTAACCAAGTAGGGCCGAGGGCCACAAATTGGAGGAGCTTGACATGTGTATTTGTCTTAATTTATCAAAGGCTACGTATACAGATGAGAGAAACCATAGAGATAAAAAAGAACATGAGTCTCTCTGTGGCATAGAAAATCCATCAGCTAATCAGACTGGAAGAAACATCTCTGTGTCAGTGATATACAGGGGAGATGTTAAATGACAACTTTAAAGACAGCGACAGTATTAGGGAACCAGCCCTCCTGCTGCTTGCACATCAAATTGTGAAATTTACAAAGCTCCTTCAGTGGACTTTGGTTAAGGTTCATACATGCAGAGAGAGGACACATTTTATTTATAAGACATAAATCTTTGTGTGTCTGTGTGTGTGCATTGCACACGTGCATGTTTGTGTAGATGAATATGCCATTTATTTTTCAGATATATAGGACTCAAAAGACACATGTTTTAGAAACCTAGAAAGGTAGTGGTGCTTGGGTTGCTCAGTTGGTTAAGACTCTGACTCTTGATTTTAGCTCAGGTCATGATCTCAGGGAGGTGAGATGCAGCCCACCTTAGCCTCTGCGCTCAGCAGGGAGTCCGCTTGAGATTCTCTCCCTCTGCCCCACCCCCTGCTCTCACCCTCCCTCTCTCTCTTTCTCTCAATTAAATAAGCAAATCTTTTTTCTTTTTTTTTTTTTTCAGATTTTGTTTATTTATTAGAGAGAGAGCACATGAGAGAAAAAAAGAGAGAGTGAGCGGGGGAGAGGGGGAGAGAGAAGCAGATACCCTGCTGAGCAGGGAGCCTGATGCAGGGCTCGATCCCAAGACCCTGGAATCTTGACCTGAGCAGAAGGCAGATGCTTAACTTACTGAGTCACTCAGGCTCCCCAAATAAATAAGTCTTTAAAAAAAGAAAAGAAAAGAAAAATTAGGAACCTAGAAAGGTAAAGCTGAAAAATATCTGTGCAAGTTAGTCATTCTCCAGAACTTAGCTTAACTTCACCACACAGAAAGCCTCATAGAAACTCCTAGGAAGAAAAGACTTGCTGGCCATTTGTTTGGTAAAAGGCAGCTCTTTATCTCTAATCAGCCTGAAAAATTATTTTAAAAATTTGATTTATTCAAATGGTAACCTTAGTTTTAATATAGTGGCAGTTGTACATATATGTGTGGCATGGATGGTGTGTGTGCGTGTGTTTGTGTGTATGTATTTAAGGGATACATGGAATCACAATGCAGTGACTGAGATCAGAGCAACTTGTGCAGCACAGATCAAATGACGTGACCGAAAATAAATGAAAATTCTGAAGTAATTAATGTGTTGTTCTCTGATTCAATACATGTGTGTGTATCAATTGTCTTAGTCGATACTATTTTATCAATCTACTATTAATTCTCTTTCAGTTAATAATAATACTATCTTATAAGTACTGTTCTTCAAGAGAAATATTATTTTCTAGGACTTCTAATGAACCTTTATTTTTAGAAAGGATCTTATTTTTTCAAACTTATGAAACATTTATACAATAAATCATCAAAAGATGTAAAATTACATCATCTGGTTATATTTATGTTCACGAATATAATGTGACTTTTTCACTTCACATGGGTCTGTGCTGCTGTCAACCTCAACCTTTCGAAGTGACATTTTCATTTAGAATCTTATCATTTTATAATTATTACTTTTCAGAACTCCCAGGGAGTGAACAAAAGCTTCCTCTTTGTATTTCCATTGTTATGTTTCTTTGAAGAACAAATTAAATTTCAACTACAGCCAAAATAAACTTCTAAATGGCAAAAATAAATCTAGAATTATGTGAAAAAGAAAATCTAGGCAAAGCTTGACTCTGGATATCATAAGTTCAGGTGTATTTAAGATAATTTACTACCATGTTTTCTTTTCTTTGTGCAAGGCTGTGGCGCCATGTGCTCCCTTTGTAGTAGGGAAGGGAGGGAAAAGCTAAGGTCTTAAAAACATTACTACAGAATGAGCTGAGGAGACTAGTGAGTATATCATTCTATCCTGTCCTGAGAACAAAGACACAAAGCTGAATTTTCTTTCCCAGCTCAACTCCCATCTATCTCTTTTACGTACCTTCCCTATTAACGTCAGTGACATGGGGGTGCAGAGGAGTCTATAGTCTGAATCTGTATAGTCAACTGCATTAGCTCAATGTACCAATAAAAAAATTAACAACCCCCTTGGTATTTGGGGCCATTTGCCTAATCTTCCCCTCCAAGTATCTTGACCCTATGGAAGCAAAAAAGACAATTTCATTTGCCATACACAGTTGATATGCCAAACAGACTTTGGTGCTTTAAATTTGTTAGTCATGATTTGACTTTCACACAAGGTGACTTAGTAAGCTCACTTAGCTCGGTTCCTGCAAGTTGCCGTATTTGAGTGTTTTCTTTTCCCCCCACAGTTCATCATATTGGTAAAATAAATTGCCTTCTCTGTTTCTTTGTTTTGGCTTCCCCTGTGTTTTCCTTTGATATTTTTTGTTGTTCATTTCTCCTGTCCTTATTCTTGCTTCTGGGTCCTTACCTTTTTCCTTCTGCTGAGTATAAACACACCTTAAGGTAGTACTGTTGATCAATTAAAGAGAGAAAGAAAAGCAGAGTTATTTAGGTAAAGAAGGTATATTGAATCTTTAAAAATAATGGAAACACTGTGTCACGAGCACATATTTTCACATGCACTCAAAGTACTCTAAACAGTCAATTACTACATTGTGAAAGACTTTTTGAAACAATAGTTGGTAAATTTCCCTTTAAGGAGACTGGTGTTCCCTAATTTGGTAAGATTCCTCATTTCTCAGCTTTATCATGCTGTTTGACATAGCATGATTTGGTTTTCATTGGCTCATTGTTTTACTAAACACCAACACTTGATTTGTTTTATAATATTTGTTGCTTTTTGAAGGTTTTTTTGTTTGTTTCTTTGTTTTGGTGGTTTTGTTTTGTTTTTTTGTTTTGTTTTATTTTAATTTCTTTACCCATTTGGTCTTGTTCTTCTTTTACTTTTCTTTTTTTTCATAAATGTTTAGATCCTCAGTTTTTAACATGTTAAATGGGCATATACAAGCGCACATAAAAATTAATCTGAAGGATTAAGAGAAACATTGGTGCTATCCCAAAGCTGCTATGCAGATAAAATGTTCCAGAGTTCCCTGTGTTAATATCCATAAATGGAAAAGGGTTTTGTTGACACTGGGTACCATAGCTAAGTTCTTCTGATACAAGAGTTATTTTAATGTTCAATATTCCAGGACACTTTGTGGTCAATGGAAGAAAGAGTCCAGCATATGGCTTGTAATCTGGAAAACAACAAAATAAAAATGATGCTTCAATTTTCATATGTTGACATATTTTTACCTTTATATCAAGATTAGTGACAGTTCTTTTCTCTATAGATAGAGAATCTGGAATTAAAAGAGGGAAGTGAGTTGCTTAGGGGCATTTGGTTGGTAGCTTTTAAAACTTGATGGAAGTTTATGAGTCTTGATATCAAGTCCTTAACTTTTCTCACCCTACTTTGTTGACTTTTGGGGTTTGGTGCCACTGAGTTGCAATATAGTTTAGTGACTAAATACCAAGTCTCTGAGGTGGGATAGGTTTGAATTAACACTTCATTTCCCCTACCATGTAGCTGTGTTAACACTGTAACAACTAACATCTCAATTTTCTTATCTGTAAAGTGGGAAAAACTGTAGTATATACTCTGTATATATAAGATTAAGGGAGGGAGATTTATTTTAAGAAATTGGCTTAATAATTGTGGGAGCTGGGAAGTTTAAAATCTATAGGGCAGACTCACTGGAAAGAAACTCAGGAAATAGTTGAAGACTCGGTCTTGAGCCCCAAATCCACAGGGTAGGGTAGCAAATTGCAAACTTAGGCAGAGTGTCTACGATACCGTCCTGAAGCAAAATTCTTTCTTATATGAGAAATCTCGGTTTTGCTCTTAAGGCCTTCAACTGATTAGATAACACCCACCCCACATTGGAGCATCTGGTGGCTCATTCGGTTAAACAACTGCCTTCAGCTTATGTCATGATCCCAGAGTCCTGAGATGGAATCCAGCACTGGGCTCCCTGTTCAGTGTGGAGTCTACTTCTCCCTACCCTCCCTCACCATTCCCCCTGCCCGTGTTCTCTTTCTCTCACTTTCTCTCTCTCAAATAGATAAAATATTTGTGAGGGGGGGAAAGACCACTCACATTAAGGAGGGTAACTTCATTTGCTTAAAGTCAATTGATCATAAATGTTAATCACATCTACAAAATACCTTCCCAGCAACATATAAAGTAGTGTTTGACCCAACAACGGGGCACCATAGCCTGGCTAAGCTGACATAACCATCACATGTTTTGGTGTAGAATAGTAGTTAATGTGCGGGGAGATTGAAGCACTTTGGAGGGGCAGAGACTAGAGATGATTCTCTCTTTACAAGTGCGGAAAGTAGGGGAAGGAGTTGGTGGTCTCAATTCACCATCCTTAGATTCTTGTTA
>CM053605.1:72557326-72592915 GCA_028646535.1 Procyon lotor | reverse complement strand
CACCAAGGATCCCTGCCTGCATCTTATACCCCTGAAGTAAGAAGTGTGGTTTCTTTTCTAAATAGTTGAAAAAAAAAATGAGAATACTATTTCATGATACATGAAAACTATGTGAAATTCAAACTTCAGTACCAGAAATAAAGTTTTAATAGAACACAGCCACATTCCTTCATCTACATATCGTCTTTAGCTGCTCTTGCTCTACAAGGTCAGAGTTGAGGAGTTGCAACGAGGATCATAGGGCCCGCGAAGCTGGAAATATTTACTATCTGGCCCTTTGTAGAAAAAGTTTAGATCCACAGATCCCTGGTCTAACATAATCAAAGTATATTTCTTATTAATAAAATGGCTGTTCCTGATCCATAAGCCCTCCTCTTCAAAACAGTGATTCAGGGACTCAGAGTCCCTCAGTTTCTGGTCTCTGGGAGCCATCTTTAACATGGTGTCCCGTAGTGTCTGTGCTTATCTGCAGCATGCTGGACGGACAAAAGAACAGTGGATAATGTATGAGCAACGTTTATTTGAATGAGGTTTGAATGTATAGTATACATTGTATATGTATAGTATACATTGATTCAGCTCACAATAGTTCAGCTGGAATGCAATCCTATAGACACACTTAACTATAAATAAGACAGGGGATTTATAACAAGGAATAGAGGAAAGGCTTTAGAAATCAACCACTAGCTTCTGCTATAATTTTTCCCCCCAAATCATTAGCTATGTGAGGCAAACATATAAAATGATAATTATCTTATTCTGTAATGATTTAATTCATGGATTGTATCAAAGGTAGAACAAAAGCAGCAAGAAGTAAAGATTTCAGCTAATGGTAACTCAAGAAAGTTGCTATGAAGAAAAGAGGGTAGCATGAAAAAATTATAAATATTGTAAGTTCCATGACAGCAATTTATATAGAGGGCTAATGAAACTCTGAGATGCTAGCGAGAGTATCTAACTTTGCATGGGTGAATCAGGAAAGTATTTACAGAGTATTTACACTGTCATTTTTTTTTAAATTTTTTTTAAAGATTTTATTTATTTATTTGACAGAGAGAAAGAGATCACAAGTAGGCAAAAAGGCAGGCAGAGAGAGAAGGGGAAGCAGGTTCCCCGCTGAGCAGAGAGCCTGATGCAGGGCTCGATCCCAGGACCCTGAGATCATGACCTGAGCCAAAGGCAGAGGCTTTAACCCACTGAGCCACCCAGGCACCCCAGGACTGTCATTTTCATGATAGAATAATAATAATAGCTACTGTTTATTGAGCACATATTATGTTTAAGAAGCAACAGGAAATCTTCATGTATTAAATATTTTTATTTATCAATCACCAAAAACATATAAGGTAGGTTTTATGACCACTTTATCAATGGAAATAATAAAACTAGGATAGATCAATTTTTTTTATTTGTTTGTTTCCTCAAGGTCACATTTCTAGCAAATTGAGACTTTAAGCCACATCTTTCTGAATACAAAACCTGTGTCCTTGACTCTCTGTCACACTGTACACACAGGATACCAGATGGATAACAGGACCAGGCTACTCCTTGTAGAGGTCAATTTATATGCAGATAATGAGGCTGGGTAAAACAGAACACATGGAGAACAATAAATAATTATAGGTGACGAGAATATGTGAAAAACATGGAGGAAAAGTAGATGATGAGGATAAAAGGCAGGCTGGACATCAGTCTAGAGTTATGGGGATCCAAGAAATATTTTATGTGGGACGCTAACAAGATTAAATTTGGGTTTCCAAGAAATAACTTGGAAATCTAGTAAAGGCCAGTTTGACTGGAGAGATGACGGAATTTTTGAAGGGACAGATAAAACAAGCACATTTCTGGTGGTAAATTTTCTTAGAATATATCATTTGTAAAACAGTAAATTGATGAGAATTTCCCTAATCAACTAAATTTTTAATATAGTTTATTTCAGTAAAGAAACAGTAGGAATTTTAAAATGTCACCTTATGTTTTGTTTTGTTTTCATTTGGTTTTGTTTTGATTTTGAGAATGTGATAGATTTAGAGTACCAAAGTTGCCACAGACAAACTTGTGAAGTAGCTTTGACTCACAAAACATTTAAGGAAGACTAGGATCTTCATTATTTTCTTAGGTGGAACTTTTATAGAGCTGAAAACAGCAAAAATGAAACCCCTTACGGACACTAATGCAAACACTACCTGGCATTTGTACAAAAATTTTATGAGTTCTTTCTCACCATAAAGGGCAGTGCTCTTTTATTACTCAATTTAATTAAAACTTGTTCTAGAGACCACCTATGCAACACAACTTCTTCTCACTTTCATAGATCTAGCAGAGAAGGTCACATCAGATCTTTATTTTGGAGATCTTCAGTGTTTTCCTTCACTCCACTTTCTAGGCTTATGGAATGGATTATTGGTTTTCCTGACAACAATCAAAATCTTTTTACCTGGTCAATTAATATTTTGGCTTATAGATTTCATGATTCTGAGACTTAGTATGTCTTTGTGCAATTGGTTAGTTTATAAGTAAATGGTTTATATAGAGCCTGACTTTTATATTTGCTATATTTTTAAAGCATAAACATACTTTATATATTAAAACAATAATATCAAATTTGAATTTGTTTTACTCTAAAGCTACCCTATTGCAATAGGACCTCAGGGTATATGTATATTTTCTGAGCTACCTAGTTGAATTTTGTTGTTATCAGAATCATGTTTTCTCTTAAAATCATGTTTTATCTTATGACCAAGAATTTTCTAAAGTTTTACCCTTCTTTACTGACACTGCCATTGATCAATATACTGCTTGATAAATAATAAGCAAACAATACATGATAGTTAATAATATTTAAGGTAATAATAATGTCATACTTTTGAAATAAAAATCATTCCAACTATAGCAAGAGGGTTCTTCTGGGGGGCACTTGGGTGACTCAATCCATTGAGCATCAGACTCTGGATTTCAACTCAGGTCCTGATCTCAGGGTCCTGGAATTGAGTCCCACATTGGGCTCCAGGATTAGTGGGAGTCTGCTTGGGGATTTCTCTCCCTCTCCTTCTGCCCCTCCCAATGGTTGTGCTTGCACTCTCTCTCTCTAAAATAAATAAATAAAAATCTTAAAAAAAAAAAATAAAAGAGGGTTATGTAGGGATAAAATCCTTGCCAAATCTTAGGAGGAGTCCTGGAGCCAGGATATTCCTGCAGAGTTGTCCCAAATAGAGGGAGATGTCATGAAATTTTGTAGCTCCTCATTGCCTAGTCATTGAATATGAACTGCTCTAAGTGTTAAGGCATAAACTTGGTGGAACAGGCTTGGTGGAACATCAAAGGACAACTCAGCTTTGAGCAATCAGCAGCCAATACTCCTGGCAGTTTGGGAAATGAATGCCTAGTCTTAAAGTGAGGAAGGAGATACTGATAGTAAACCCAAAATTTTACTAGTTTAAAACATTGTATCTACTAAAAATAGCTTACATAAATTATTTTTTGAATTGCATTAAAGTGCTATAAAATAGTTTGGGTAATTGTTCTTACCTTAAGAAATGTTGGCTAGGGGGCGCCTGGGTGGCTCAGTCGTTAAGCGGCTGCCTTCTGCTCAGGTCATGATCCCAGGGTCCTGGGATCGAGCCCTGCATCGGGATCCCTGCTCGGCAGGAAGCCTGCTTCTCCCGCTACCATTCCCTCTGCTTGTGTTCCCTCTCTCTCTGTGTTTCTGTCAAATAAATAAAATCTTAAAAAAAAAAAAGAAAGAAACGTTGGCTAGAAGATTGATGGAAGAATTACATGGTGTTTGGTTGTTTGTTCTGCTAAAGGTGATATAGTCAAGTAAGCATACACACATAGATAGAATGAAAGAAATATGAGATAGAAAGAAGGGATTATTCCATCTATCTCCATCAACTCCCATCAGTGTCTAGGAGACTACATGTAAATGGAAGATTACATGTTGCATGTACTTGAAGGCTTAGGGGACTCCTTTCTGTTAATCAATTTTCAAAATAGTAATAAAGGGATAGTGTCCATTATTTTAAGTGCAGAAAATCATATGATGATCCACCTCGAGTCTTTTCTAACCAAATTTTCTAAGCCTTTGCTAACCAAACAACTATAAAATAAGGCATGTTATAGCCATATGAAGACAGAGAGTGAATAAAATAAATGAATGTAGAGGCACCTAGGTGACTCAGTCAGTTGAGCATCCATCTTGATTTCAGCTTAGGTCATGATCTTAGGGTGGTGAGATCCAACCCCTCATCAGGCTCCGCACTCAGCATGGAGTCTGCTTGTCCCTCCCCCTTGCCTTCTCCCTCTGCACTCTTTCTCTCTCTTAAATAAGTAAGTAAGTAAATAAATAAATATATAAATCCTAAAAAGAAAAGAATATAACACATGACTGCACAGTGATTCATGGTAATAATTTCTGGTGATAAGTTCTACAATAAGAAAATTAGGTTGAGAAAAGACACAGGGACTAATGGCATAGTAGTATTAGTATGTAGTATTACAGTAGTAGAATTATAGATAGTATAGTAGAATTATAGATAGTGAGGATATTTCCCCAAAAAATGTACCATTTCAGTATAGGCCTGGAGATGAGAGAGTAGTCTTTGCAGATATCAAGAGGACGTGTGCCCCAGGAAAAGAGAATAGCAAGTGCAAAAAACTCTACGTGGGGATACATGCCTCCGTGTTCAAGGAGTAGTAAAGAGTGATGAGAGGAGAGATAGTGTGAGCATGGGAAATTGTTTTAAGCCATTTATAAAGACTTTAGCTTTTATTCTTAGTGAAATGAGAAGCCACTGGAGTAGAAGAGTAACAAGATCTGGCTTTGTTTTATTTTGTTTTAAAATATTTAATTTATTTATTTTGAAGATAGGTAGAGAGAGAGAGTGTGAGTGGAGGGAAGAGCAGAGAGAGAAGACAAGCAGACTCCACACTGAGCTCAGAGCCCAATGTGGGGCTCAATCCCACGACCCTGAGATCATGACTTGAGCTGAAATCAGGAGTTGGAAGCTTAACCAACTGAGCCACCCAGGCACTTCAAGATCTGATTTTGTTTTAAAAGGATCTCATTTATTAGTGTGCTGAGAATAGATTTAAGAAGGCAGGGGCAAAAGTGGAAAAATCAGTTTGGAGTCTAGTATAATAATTCAGGCAAGAGATCATGACAGGTGAGCTATGATGGTAGCTGTGGAATGTTTGAAAAATAGATTCTGGTTGTATTTTGAAGGTAGAGCTGGCAGAATATTTTGTAGATTGTGAATGAAAAAGAGTTAGAGATGGTTCAATTTTTTTGGATTGAGTAATTGGAAGGATGGCAATGTCATTTCTGAGAGTGGAAAGACAGTGGAAGGGGGAAGTAGGTGTTGAGAAAAGACCAGGAACTCAGTTTGGGCATTTCTCTTAGATATCCAAGTGGAGGGAACACTTCAGCAGCTGAATACATGAGCCTTGAATTCAAGGGACAGGTCTAAACTGAAAATATACATTTAGGGCATGACTATATGCAAGATCTGGGAGTACAGGTAAACAAGAAAGGGTACTGAAA
This sequence comes from Procyon lotor, assembly GCA_028646535.1. Classification (NCBI taxonomy): domain Eukaryota; kingdom Metazoa; phylum Chordata; class Mammalia; order Carnivora; family Procyonidae; genus Procyon; species Procyon lotor. The sequence goes on along the minus strand of CM053605.1, from coordinate 72,587,373 downwards.
AAGAGCAGGCTAAGAGGATGGAGAAAAACCAGGAGAGGATTATGTCTTGGAAGACAGTGAAGAAAACATTTTGAAGATATTTTTTAGACTGTAACATGCAGAATATCCTTTAAAGTGTAAAACAATTTTGAAGAAGAATTTGGCTACATAAGGCAGTAATCCAATAAACCCATAAATATTTTCTTAATATATTAGGTATAGGTTATGCAGTCAATAGTTGCCAAAGTAAGGCAGTTCTAGGCTTATTGAAAGTTCAGATTCCTATAAGATTGTGAGTATATTATTTTATCAATAGTATTTATTTAAAAGAAGATCAGTATTTTGCTGATTGATTTTCCAAGCTCAGCCAATACCTGTATTCAAGGCAATACAATCTTAAAAAGCATTGCTTTTTTCAATTTCTGTGAAAGATGTTCATATTGATATTGCTCTTAACAATGAAGCTACAGAGCAGAAAAAAAAAAGAAAAAAATTGTTCATGATTATATAAAAGTTTAGAAATACTCAACTTTTTAGGACTGAGAATACAGAATAGCTGATGGTCCCTAGATCTTAAGCTCTTCTTATGTAAGCAAATATAGTACTCACTTTGTATTACACAATATAATGTCTCTCTAGCTCCTTGATTAATTTGGGCAACTGTCTTACAGATCTCATTCCTCTCATTTTTGACTTTCATGTTGTTAAACTATAATGCCGTTAACATCTATTTCAAGTAATCTCCCTTCCCTGGTGATTGATGTTAGATACAACAATTATGATGCCAATGCTGGGAATAATTCTTCACAGATGTTGTCAAATTGCAGGTTAAATGGGGAAAAGAGTTTCTTTCTTCCGGCCACCCACTCTTCATTCCCTTGAAATAGGTGCGTGGTGCCATGCATCCTGTGCTGTAGGTATGCCAATTCCCCATCCTGTCGCTCATCTGGTTTAAATGATTTCCATTTGCTATTTCAAAGAATGACAGAATGTTATGTACAGAGTGCTTTGCAGGTAACAAAATGCAATAATCCAGCCTTGAATTTTAACTGGCAAAGGGAAGTCCGTTGGGTCTGGCACAGTCATGCTGATTTTTCCCTTCTTATAAAATAACATTTGCCATTACTAATAAAAAATTAAATAATATGAAGACTATGATTTACTTCAAACTCTTGCAGAGAAGGAAAGCGGTCTTGAGTTGATCATTGTCAAGGCTGGGTAACAGAGAACACTGAGTCTGCTTCTTGATCTATTTAACATTATATTAACAACAACAACAAAAAAAAAACATTAAAAATAAAAGCAGAGTTTATGTTATTTTAACCCTTCATAAACCATTATGTTCTCATAGGAAGGAAATACAGAAATTCCACAAGTAATTCTCTTCTTGGTTATTTAAAGGAATGAAGTCATGTTTTCTTGGCCATTAAGTTTGGACCAGTGGATTATGGTATGCATTCCTTTAGTTTTGCATTTATTTTTGTAAGTGAGTTCATTGCAATTTTCAGCAGGAAAAGAGTGAAGGATACGAGATGAAGAAGAGAAGAAAGAAAAGGAAACTTGGGTTGCCAAGTAAACAAGTAAGGTTAGAAAAAAGATTTGGTGATTTACATTTCAGTCCCACCTCACACCTGACATAATTGTAAGCCAAGAAAATCTGATCTATGTTTTAGCTGAAATTCCTCTACCTGCATAAATTGAGGCTGATTATTTGAGGTATTCCCATAGAGGTGTCAGGAGGCTCCATTAATAAATGTTGGTCCAGAATATAAACTTAAAAGATGCTCAATAGCTCCCACTGGAGTGGTAATAATGACAAGTAATTTTTGTTCTATGGCATAATTTATTTTAAATACAGTCTCCCTACTCAACGCAGAAATATTTTAAGTGGCAAATTTCTTTTCTCTCTTTGAACTACAAGTTGTCAAATGTTCACCTGTTCTAATATTGCCAATATATATCTTGACAATATTTCATTGAAGGCATTCCACCAATAAAGTAGTCTATTTTTTTGTGTGTGATAAATCTCTAAAGAGAACATTACTTTCCTTGAAATCACTTGCCAATATCTCAAACTGTTATAATCAGGAAGTATTTCTACGAGTCTACTTGAAATCTTTGAATTTGAAATCTTTGAATCTACTTGAAATCTACCACTTCAGTTTAATATCATTAATCTTGAATTTTCAAGGCATTTTCACCAATCTTTTTGCATCATTCTTATTATTTTCTGAATGATTCAAATATAGTTTTGCTTATAATAACTTAAGTGGGTGTAACTGTAAGTCTTCCCAGGCAAGAGGCTGAAAGAGAAAGAGAGGAAGATGGAAGTGGAAGAATCCAGGGATATGGGGACTTGACTGACAGTTTGACTACCCTCTGATAATGTGCATACAACCCAGGTTTGACTGTCTTAAAAAGAAGGATAAATCCAAGCTCAGCCAATACCTGTATTCAAGGCAATACAATCTTAAAGGGAGTATTGCAACTGAGGTCTTCAAGCAATACTGAAACTATACATTTAGTTTGTATTGGTTACTAAGAGTATAAAGAAAGGAAGAGGTGGGTGGGGGTTGGATGTGTGGTTATAGGATTCTGAAGAGCTAAACAAAATTATGGTAGATCAATTACAACCCTGTCCCCAATACTCTACCTTACCTTAGATCCACCTACTTTATAATATAACATTTCAACTTTTCTCATTGAGCAAGTAGATAGAGTCTGTTGTTCCATCCTTTGTATCTGGATTGTCCTTGTAACTTGTTTTGGCTAATGGAATGCATACTTCCATGCTCTCTCCCAGATCTCTGCCAACATGTTCTGTGTAAGCCTGAACTAATCTGTTCAAGGGTGAGAAATAAATGGAAGCAAACGGTAGTACCCAACCAACCCCAGAGAGAGCCATTAGCTAAACATAACCGAGAGAGTCCACAGAAACCAGAATGACTGATCAGCTAAGCCCAGTCTTAACCATAAATTAAAGAAATAAAAGTCACTAAATTTTAGAATTATTTGTAACACAGCAATGGATAGCAGATATTTGGAAAATACAAATAACATTTAATAACTAAACAAGTAAATAATGCGAATTTAAGTGGGAAAAATGGTCAAATATAATTTTACGCCATGGAGTTGGGGACTCTTTCAGACAAGATTTCTAGGGATGGCCTTTCTGAGGTTGACTTTTTAGCAGGAATCTGAATTATGTGAATCATTAGCAATGAGGAGAGGTAACCCACATAAAGTGGTTATATAAAGATCAATAGTGAACACTCTATAAATACTCTACCAATGTGTAGATTTGATTAAGCTATTTCTCATGTTTTTGAATCACCATGCCAAATATATTCACCCTCTGCACTCAAAAATCAAAATGAATATAGATTTAAATATCTACAAAAATTGTGTTATGCTACACATCTTCAAAAATAGTAACACGTTTTTAAACATATGAATTAAACATGATTAAGTAGATTTCACCACTCATTAAGAAAGCAGATTCAGATCTGTCACTACGTTACCTCAGATTAGGGAGCATATTTAATTTTTACTATGTAAACAAAAGTCAAATAAAATTTTGGAAGACAAAGATAAAGAATACAAGAACCAAATTTGCAATTTGTTTGGAGTTGAGAGAAAGGCACAAGTGAAACAACAATTAAAGTATGTATGGTCTCTTTAAAGAGAGAAATGTGGTTTTTGGCATCAAGAATGGCATTTCAAAGAGAGTCAGTAATAGCTTCTTGTTCAATGTGAAGGCTGTCCATGATTAATTTTTTTTCTGTAAAGGTAAATGTCACATAACATAAAATTAACCATTTAAAGTGTGCAATTCAATAACATTTAGTACATTCACAATGTGATAATAGTTTCACCAAAATAGTTTCACCAAGCCCATTGAAATCTAGTACCCATTAAGTGGATACTCCCCGAACCTTCTACACTCCTGGCCTCTGGTAACCTAATCTATTCTCTTTCCCTATGGATTTACCTATTTTTGGATATTTTATATAAATGGAATAATACAATATATGACCTTTTGTGTCTGGCTTCTTTCAATTTATTTTTAAGGTTCATCCATGTTTTGGCATGCATCAGTAGGTCATTCCTTTTTATAGCTGAGTAATATTCCTTTGTATACATATATCATTTTTGTTCATCCATTCATCCACTCCTGGAAATTGAGTTGTTTCTATGTTTTGGCTATTGTGGATAGTGCTGCTATGAACTTTCACGTTTCAGGATTTGTTTGATACCTGTTTACAGTCCTTTGGGGTATAAACCTAGGAGTCGATTTGCTAGGTCATATCATAATTCTACATTCTAGATGAACTCTTGGTGTGAGTGTTCATAAGGTGAAGAAGATACAAAAAGGACGTGAATGAATATGAGAAGGGATTAAAAAATGCCACTCTTGGGGACAGGCATTATCTGATATGGTAGCAACAAAGGGCAAGTACAAGGGAGAGGTAGGGGAGGATATTAGAAATTTACATAGGAATTTGATCACAAAGGACCTTACGGATGAGAAACCTTGGATTTCACTGTATAGGGAATTTTCATGATAAAAATTCCAACTTGCAGACTCAAATCCACCTGATCTATGAGTGAACCCAAATAAAAACAAACAGCATATATCACACACAGTGTTTAGATTTATTTATGTTTCATCGCCTAAGTGTAAATACACATACTTACATACATATAGGTACATATATAATGGAAATATATATATTCAGCGATGACCTGTAGTGGAGATTAAATTGCAACCAGTACAGAGAGATATATGATGAGTTTCATAGATTAGAAAAGTTACCATGACAACGAACAGGTGAAGATTTTTATGGCAGTGATGGGCATGAGGCTGCACCTGAAGGCAAAAAGAGGGGAAGCTGGTCAGCCACAAAGTGCTGAAATCTTCAACAAAGGCAAGATTCGTGGGGATTATGTGGAAGAACCATATTGTAGAGATTGTAAAGGACTGAACTGATAGTACTGGTTTCCTGGTTGGTTTTGGTGTTTGGGCAAGTAAGGAGTATCAAGGATGACCTCTTATTTTCATATTTAAATGCTACACAGACATTTTTATGAATAGCTCTAAATAAGCCTACATTGTGAAAGCCAATATAAAGATCATAGTCTATTAAAAAAAAATCTGAGAAAAGCAAACAAATAGCTTCTTTCTTCCTCATAAGTAACTTGGAAAACTCCTTCCCAAACTGTCAGAGATACTTTGGCGAATGCCTTCATTATTTCCTTTTGACAAGCTATATGTAAATTGTTTCCAATGGGAGCATATAAATGTGTTGCTAAATATCATAGTCATGGTTCTTTGGTATCATTCTGTACTCAGAAATAAAAAAAGAAGGCTTTTAAGTTTATTGCTTACACAAACAGAGGGGGGTGAGATAAACAGTAGAGGCCAGAGAAACAGTGAAATAAACAAAGCAATGTCTTTCAAATGAAGTGTAAGTCCATGGTTTACCCAGGGTTTCTCAACTTTGGCACTATTAATATTTTGGAACAGATAATTCCTTGTTGTGAGGGAATTACCTGCTGAGCACTGTAGGATATTTGTAAGTATCCCTGACCTCTACACACTGGAAGCCCCCTCAAGTTGTGACATTCAAAAACGTCTTAGATATTGCCAAATGTCCTATAGGGTGTAAAGTTAGCCTGGGTTGAGAATTTCTAATCAATTATAAGTAGTTAAAATGTGAAGTGTTCACTTAAGCAAAACCTTTTTATATACAGTATCAATCAATTAATTTGTAAGATTTGTTCTGCTTATTTTCTCTCTGGTTCAATGCTTTGAATTTATAAGTTGATAGATATTATAACTATAGTCAGTATAAACTGTGACCATGTCTAGTATCAACATACATGCTTTCAAAAAAATCAATCAAGTTATTATTATTATTAAATATTAATTACCTGCTGCTTACATTATATTGTACTGAGCTCCTTAGAGATTACAAAATAAATTCCATTCTTTCAGTTAATAATGTCTTTGAATTGGCCAGTGATGGCCCCAAAATATCTACATAGGAATTGTTATTTGGATGATGATTTGTTGGTATGTGATCAGATTTGCTGTAAAGTTACCGATAGAGCAAGCAAAATAACTTGATTTATACAAATATTTATTTTTCCCCCTTCATGACCACTTATATGTGGTTCTATTGGGTAGGAATAATGTTGATTAAACACCATAGCATAGTTTTAATAAATATCAAGATGAGAATGAAAAACAAAGGCAGATTTAATTGGAGAATATCCCTTAGAAACATCAAGTCTTGAAAAATTTTATGGCTACTGACAGTGGAAAACAGTTTGCAGCAGAAAGTCAGGGTAAGTGACAGTTTATGATTGCAAATAATTGGGATTATCTGTATAATGATTAGAGATTAGCTTGGTAAAGCTGATAGGACTTCTTTAACATGGTACTGTTAGCCGACCAACTTGAATTCTGAACTGAGGAGTTTATATTTAAATTCCCACATAATAATATGTTCACATTCACATGAAAGGTTATCTTATACTTTTGACTATCATTCATTCACTCAAGATAATTTAGCCAGTTCAAGGCAAAGATTGGATTCTATTCACCTGTTATGTGACAGATTCTATGCTAGATGTTTTGGATCAAAGAAGCATATCACGTAATTCATAAGACTGAGATCTCCCAGTCCTAGGAAAAGGATAGAAGAATAAACTGATAATCATGAATATGTGTATGTACTAATAATGGTGGAATATTTAGTTTATTTATAGGGAAAAAGGAAATCAAGACTTCTTGAAAAGTCAATAATAATTTAGCAGAAAGTTAAGATTTTAACTTAAAAGATGAGTGGAATTTCTCCTTAGAGAACAAGAAGGAAGAGGTGCCTTGGTGGCTCAGCGGGTTAAGCCTCTGCCTTCAGCTCAGGTCATGATCTCAGGTCCTGGAATGGAGACCTGCATCGGGGTCTCTATTCCTCAGGGAACCTGCTTCCCCCTCTCTCTCTGCCTGCCTCTCTGCCTACTTGTGATCTCTCTCTCTCTCTGTCAAATAAATAAATAAAATCTTAAAAAAAAAAGAACAAGAAGGAAAAGGCTTTAGATGGGATACATAAATATGCATACATATAGACACAGGTAAGTATGCAGCCTGTTTCAAGAACTTCGAGTCGTTTGGTGTCACTGATATGAAATATGGGGACTGACAGAAGATGAACTATGGAAAGCTGAAAGAGCTAGAATGAAATGATCATCTAAAAAGGACTATGAGGGGCGCCTGTGTGGCTCAGTGGGTTAAAGCCTCTGCCTTCGGCTCAGGTCATGATCTCAGGGTCCTGGGATCGAGCCCCACATCGGGCTCTCTGCTCAGTGGGGAGCCTGCTTCCCCCCGTCTCTCTCTGCCTGCCTCTCTGACTACTTGTGATCTCTCTGTCCAATAAATAAATAAATTAAAAAAAAATTAAAGAGTACTGTGAGGATGACTGTGCCATGCAACTGTAGGGACATGTTAAACAGCACTGTAGCAGAGACTTACTATCTGGTCACAAACCCATCTCCTCCCTTCCTAGACACAGGTCCACTTAGACCTCAGCTGAATTTTGCCAATTCCTTTCTAGTTTTGGTGGTCATGTGACTGAGTTCCAGCTAAAAGAATGAGAGGAATAGTAAGTAATGTGTGTCCCTTCTAGCCCCGGCCCCTGTGATCCTCCTTGTTGTTTCCCCTCTCACAAAGCACAAACTAATGTGGTGACATTGGAAGCCACCTACTGAGGAGGCACGAGAGTGCAAGATGTACAAAGACTATGTTCTTAAACTGTCACTTGGGAAAAAAAAAAAAAACTGTCCCAGATTAGGAATGTTTAATTTTTCCCTTACATTAGTGAAACATAAACTTTTGGGGTTTTGGTTTGGGTGGCTAACAACACCTTAACTAATGTAAGGTCCTATCTAAAGAAAGTTCACCATGATATTATCATGGTCTTCCTTTCATACTTATTATTTTGGTAGCTATAGCCACATGTACCTACAGTACAGAAATATAATAGATAACAGTTACGTTTATATTATAGTTAACCCAACTTTTGTTTAAAAGTGACCAGTATGGACTTTGTAGGACAATTATTTAGAAACCATAACAACAATAACAAAAAAATTCAAGTTCGCTGGTGTACAATATAACAAGTCTAGGCTAACAGTAGAGGGATGTTCCAAATCTTTGTTTAGATAAAGTCATTTACTTATTCAAATTTAGAGCAGGATTTATATTGCTATCTACAAATAGATATCAATAGTTAAAGAGATTTTATAGCTTTTTGACATTCAATATATTATGCAGGTTTAAAAGCCTCTGGAAAATGGATGAACTATCTAAGCTGAATAACTTTCCACTTGTAAAAACGTTTCTTAAAGTACAGAGCCCTCAGATTTAATACTTAGTCTTGCTTGTTTAAGCACATGGTAAAATGTAGACAGGTTTTTCATCTGACAGAACAATCCTGATGGAACAATGTAGCCTCCAGAGGGCTAACACTAAACCGAAAAAAATGACAGGCACATTTATAAGGGCAGATAATTTCAGAAATGTTAGTTTTAATGTTTCTTTTAAACAATATTATTTTATTTCTCTCTTGATATCAAGTCCTCTTTTTTTTTACCAATGGTAACTTTCATTTTTATGTGATCTGGGTATGTTCTGAGCCCTGAAATTAAGATGCTTTTGAGTCAGTCCGAGTGCCTGAGATATTGTAGAAGCTCTCCTGTATTACTTTGCATATACAATAGCTTGTTTTATTCCACATGAGATTTTTACAAGAGTAATTTCAATTTACCACTTAGTAGTTTAGATAAAAGCCTGAAATCCTGTGGTCAACAAGCCTCCAAGGCAGGCCTTAGCTATTTGATAAAACCATTGAAAACACAAGAGGATGTACATATTTGATTAATGCAAATAATAGGAAAATTTCTCAATAATGTTTGGTCCTGGGCTGCTTCCAAAGTAGTAATTCACAAAATATGACTTTTTTCATTGGGGAGGTTATAAAAATTTGTTTGTTGGAGGTAGGGAAGGAAATGTAATTAAAGGCTAAATTCAGACTCACATTTCATCTTAACCAAAAGAATATGTGTGATTTGGACACCAGTCACCTAGGCACTTCCTATTTTAAGGCAGTGCACACTGTCAGCAAATCAAATTATCCAATAGCAAAACTACATCTGGCAGAGCTAACTATACCAGGTAACCTTAAATAGGAGCTTGGGGGTAGTTAGCTCTGTCGCTACACTGGGCTTTGCTGGTAAGAGTTCTCTAAAGTTCCTCTATGTAGCATTGTTATTAAAAGAATAAAATGGGAAGAGGTGAAATGAAAACATTAAACTTATGGGGATATGTGTGTGTTTTAATGACCCCTTTGCATTTGAGAGTGCTAACAACAGTACATTTAAAATAAAGCAACTCTGGGGGTTCATTTTATATATTAAAAAATTGTGGGTTTTTTCGTGTTTTGCTTTTGCATATGGTCCTTATACCATGAAGCTTTAGATCATAGATGCTTTAGGGAAGGCCTATTACACATAATTTACATTAGGAAAATCAAGGAGCTATGATCTGAATTGACTTCAGGTACCAATCTAACCTAAAAACACACAGTGAATTATTTTTGTTGTATTAAGAATCTGAGGGAAAGCTTTAGTTTAGAATCTTGTCAAAGTAGTATGTGAAGTTCTGTTCATCATAAAAAAAATGCATTTTAAATGTGTTACACTTTTAGAAAACTGATTTAAACTCACATCTGTGAAGTGAACAGCACACACACACACACACAAACACACACACACACACTCCAAAAGTCCGGTCAACTCAAACCTGGTAATACCCATTTTTTTCTCCTATGAGTAGTGATATCACTTATATATGAAATCCAAGGGGTCTGGCATCTCCATTAAGGCTATGAATCTACTGGCTGTCTTTGAGGTTTATTTTACTGCAAACATTAAATAAAAAACACACTCCTTCCTGTATGCAATGCTCGAAGTAAATTTGTTCTGTTGTAGGACAGCCAAATAATCCTATTGGCTCTCTAACGGTTATGATATTTCAGGAGGAACATGATGTATCTTTGAAGAAGAAAGGAAATAAAAAACTTTCTGGGTGAATCACTAGAAATATAATAGTTTAGAATTTAAAAATTTCCTAGAATGTTCAGGGTCTGCAAGAACAAACTAAGCTTTCCTTCCAATAAAGTTAGGTCAGTGTTATCCCAAGAATGAGTTGGCTTGGAGTATTTGAAGTCTTTAACTCTTACTCAAATATTCTGAGACCAAGTTTAATTTATTTAAATTTATTTGTTCCCTGAAACACAATAATTGTCTTCAGTTTTAGCCAAAACTTGGGAAAAAGGATGGAAAAAAGAGAAGTGCAGAGCGTGGGATTAAGAATTTTATAAAGTTGTGAATCAACTTCTAAATAGCCTGCATATGATACCCAAACATATTAATTTATCCACCCTAAGACTGTCTATCCTGTAACTCAAAACCTTTTGTCAGGTCTGAGAAATGGTTTGTTTTCTTAACCTTATGTTGTTTTAAAGGGCAATACCCAGATGTTCTGGGTTTGTGATAAAGAGAGAATTAATGAGTCTGTCTGTCCAACTAGACCCTACTTATGAATCCGTACAGATGCCAATTGTAGGGTGAAATGTGATGTTCCTAGTGTAGAGGCCTCACAAACATTTCGGGTAAATAAGATGTTTTAATTAATCTTTCATTTAAATACTTTTCTTCCTTGTAGTCTACTGGCAAATAGATTCAAGCATGTTCTGGGATCACTTTAAAAACTAGGTCTGTTATTTCTTCTTCTTCGTTTATAAAACCCTAAAGCAATTGCTTCTGTTGATGCAAGTTGGGTTTTGCTATGTTTTGTTGCTTTAACCTTAAGCTTTACTGTAAGCTATGTAAACTAAAATTAAAGATCTCTCTTCATTTTCCAAGTTGTTTCCCTCTAAGAAATCCCTTTTGTCTTTTTTCCTAAGTAAAAAGACTAAAAATGTGTTTGAATAGAAACTGTAACAATAATGACCTTGGCTGAAGTTTGGGCCGCGCATGTCACACATGAACCAAGAAGAAAACTCTACCTAAGGTAAGCTGAAGGTCACCAGAACTTTCCGAAAGTGTTTTCAATAAAGCAATTTCATTTCATTTTTTTCTTTATTTTGTCTAAGTATTAACAAGAAATCATGGTATAAGCATGTTCTATATCCATTGTCTCTTGACATGTAAAATATTGACATTCTCTAGCTTATGGTAGTCTGATCCCTGATTTCTGTCTAAAAATTTGAAATTATTTTTTAAAAATATTTTATTTATTTATTTATTTGACAGATAGAGATCACACAGAGAGGCAGTCAGAGAGAGGGGGGAAGCGGGCTCCTTGCTGAGCAGAAGGCCCAATGGGGACTCAATCCCAGGATGCTGAGATTATGACCTGAGCCGAAGGCAGAGGCTTTAATCCACTGAGACACCCAGGTGCCCCTGAAATTATTTTTTAAGTTAGGTTTCCCTTTAGATACTAAAATGAGTTTGTATGTAAATCTCACTTATAATAATGGAGCACTGTGTGTAAATTACTATACAGGTAGGTGAGACTCTGCCCCACAGAACTGGCATGTTGATTTAGAAATTGCAATGTATATCATGTCTCTTATCCTGTAGAAGATAATAATTTTATAGTGCAAATAGCCAATCCCAACCTAGTGACAACATTCAGATGAAGGTGCTGTCTTTTATTCATATCCACCCAGCTACCTTAGGGAAACATGAATGCCCATATATTTAACTATTTGAAGGCCAGTCTTCTTTAGGTCTATCACTTTTCTTGAAACACTCATGAATATGTTAAGCAAAAATTATTATAGAAATTCTAGGTATTTGATGGAGAGTATTTCAAAATGAGGCTTGGAAGTATTTGAGGTCAAAAAGAGGGAAATCAAGAAATTTTGCACCTATCCTGATTTTTTTAAAGGAGTTATTTAAAATGATATTGTTTTATTGTATATATTTTTTAAAGATTTTATGTGTGGGGGTCCCTGGGTGGCTCAGGGGGTTAAAACCTCTGCCTTCGGCTCAGGTCATGATCTCAGGTCCTGGGATCGAGCCCCGCATCGGGCTTTCTGCTCAGTGGTGAGCCTGCCTCCCTGTCCCCTCTGCCTACCTCTCTGCCTCCTTGTGATCTCTCTCTGACAAATAAATAAATAAATGAAATCTTTTAAAAAAAAAAAAGATTTTATTTGTTTACTTGACAGAGAGAGACACAACGAAAAAGGGAACACAAGTAGGGGGAGTAGGAGAGGGAGAAGCAGGCTTCCCACTGAGGAGGGAGCCCAATGCGGAGCTTGATCCCAGAATTCTGGGATCATGAGCCAAGCCAAAGGCAGCCGCTTAACTGACTGAGCCACCCAGGCACCCCTAAAATGATTTTTTTTTTCTGAAACAGATTTCTATTACTTGTCAATAACCACTTTTACTCTAATTCTTGTGTGTGTGTTTTCGGGTTTATTTGATTTAACTTATTTTCATTTTATGGTACCTGACAGTGCTTATAGATTAACTGTAACAAGTGGAAAGTTGCAGGAGGAGTATTCAATTTTATAGGAATATTTTTCTATAGGGTTTATCTTTATGCTGTCTGATCATAATAGTTTTAGAGTATAGTAGCATGAAATAAATTTTCAGGAAAAAATAACAGTTTTGCTTTCTATCATGAGTTTAATTTAATTTAATTTTAATTTGTACAGGTTTTTGACCCACTGTGTAATAGGGCATAATTCTAATATCACAGGAATGTGTATGGATATCATGTTTGAAGTTCTTAATCTAAATTACTTTTGAGCTAAAACTAAAACAAAATGAGATCTAATATCCTGCTTTGGGTGAGATAAGTAGTCTAACTTGTGATTTTAATTCATACAATTCAATTAAAAAAATTATGTCCCTACCTATTGCAAAAGTAATTTGAGCCATTATTGCAAAAAATTAGAAAAAAATTTGTCTTGACTGTATTTCTTTCATAATTTTCTTCATCCATATTTTTATTTTCTTCCTTTGAAACAGGAAAAATGTGAAATTATTTTTAAAGTTTATGCTGTCATGATTTCCAATCCAATTCCGTCTGTCTCAAAGCTTGAGACTTCCAAAGGAGTATCTGAAAATGTAAGCTAAAAGCCAAAATTCTAATCATTAACACATCTTTATAAAAAGAGACCAGAAGTAGAGAATATAAAATAAAGAAGAGAAAAATGATACCATTCACAGATTTTGCTGCTGCAGAATAGTCAATGTCCACGTTATGTGGTTGATTTGTGATCTTTCTTATAAAGCATCAATCATTTAAATACATTCAGGGAACTCCTCATCTCCCACTGTTCATTCTCCTCTGGACTGTCCTTCAACAACACTGGCCTTCTTTTATTTCCTCAAATATATTGAGCTCTTTCCCACCTCAAGACCTTTGCCCAGACATTTCTTCAGTCTTGAAAGCTCATCTACCTCCTTTTTATCCTCATTGAAGTCAAATCTCACTTCCCTCTGAGACTTTTTCTGACAACTCAATCTAAAATTGTTCCTATCTTTGATATCATCTTGTTCTGCTGCCTTCAGAGTATTGATCACAGTATATAATTGATCTTTATTTGTTCACCTGTTTGTTTAATGTCATTTTCTTTCACTAGTCTTTAAGCTCTGAGGATGAGGTCTATTTCATCAGCCACTCAGCACCCAGAGGCTAGCATAGGCTCTGGTACATGGTAGATGATTAATATATATATATATATTTAATTAGAGGATAATCAAGTTCTGTGATATAACAAAAGAAGTATAACCTTATCTTAAGAACCCCAGATCTGAGTAAGACAAAATGCACATGTCAAAATTGAAAACAATTGTATAAGGTAGTGCATCACTGATAAAATTTGATAAAATGAGAAATCATAGAGTTCTGGAATGGTCAAGAAAGTCTTAATGGAGTTGGCAAGACTTGAGCTTTGATGAAAATCATAGAGTGAATGCTCATAGATCCACAGAGACTAAGGCAATCTCATGATGCAGAAGAGGGCATCCTTCACTCAGTAATTCAACAATTATTTTTGAATACTTACAATGTTTTAGAAGACAGAGTCAGAGCGGCAAACAAAACAGACAACCTCTTGCTCACAGGCAGAAACAATACTTGTTGACTGACCTTTAAGGAATTATTTACTCTAAATCTCCTTTACCTTATCTGTAAAACTGGGTTAAAAATAGTCTTTTGTAGTGAATGCTGTGTGTCCTACGGAGGAGATATTCTCGATTTTCTTTTACCAACTCTCTGAGACCCTCCCCTCAGAGGGAGGGTCTGCATACTTTGCTGCTAAGGACTCCCAGCTTTTTTAGGTTTTATGGACCATTGTATTGGTGCTGGTTGCAACATATTGAAATATATTCCAGCTCCTTTCTTTGGTAAAGAAAGTCATTATTATTTTGTGATATACTTGGGCACAAGAGGGAGGAGTTCCATTATCAAGTTATATATCTTCATACACTAACCGGAGGCAACAAGCTGACCTCAGTGAGGCTTTTCTAATGCAAATTCTAGAGTGAACTCCAGACTGAGTTGGAGACAGTTTACAGGGAGAGCAGGGAATAGATGTTAGTGACCTTAGAATCAGTATGCTTTGTTAGCTACCTGAATGAGAGTCACTGGCAAATATAGGGGAGGTAGGGGAAACAAGACAAAAGACCCATGCTAATATGGAGATCTGAAACCCTTTGGCTAGGAAAAGTATTAATATTGACAGAAATACGTAGGTAAATACATTAAGCTTGAAAGCCAATTTGAGGGAAAAGATGATACACTGAATGTAAGCAAGTGTAAGCAAGATGAGATAAACTTGAAAGCATACTAAGAGTTGGAGATGGTGTTCAGACTGAAAAAGAAGAATAAATATCATTGGGATACTGGTGGGAATAGGGTGCTAATATAATTCGGCCAGGGACCCAGCATGTCCTAGCTTGGTTCACTCATCTTCCCTGTAAGGTCTCCAGGGTGTGTGTGTGTGTGTGTGTGTGTGTGTGTATCTTACTGGTAAAGAAAGTAAAACAGCATTTTCTTAGTAACAGAAACTTGCAATCCAAATCCTAATGCAGAAGCTAGATTGGAATCCATTACAGATACCTTTACTTAAGCTAACCTGGTTAGTATATGTGCTGCCAAAGAGAGTACAAGCTAACCTTTATCTAACCTTTACTTTACCTAAATGAATCCTTACTTAGCATTTTTCCTGTTCCTTCTTGCTACCCTAAACTCATCAAATGCAGATATTCATTGCTAATAGAACTAATTAGATCCAGAGAGTCTAATTAGTCCATTTCTTAGACTACCAATTGAAACATCTAATCTTACTGTAATACCAAGGAAAACTGTCTCAGGTACAGGAAAAAGGAGGCAGAGACTAAGATTCTGAAAGAGTTTAGCCACAATGCCAAAGGCAGAAACAGCCAATCTGAGTATTCAAAATAGGGGTGTGGTAAAGAAAGCTATGAAAACCAACCTTGGGGTGCTTGGGTGACTCAGTGGGTTAAAGCCTCTGCCTTCAGCTCAGGTCATGATCTCAGGGTCCTGGAATCGAGCCCCGCATCGGGCTCTCTGCTCAGCAGGGAGACTGCTTCCCCCTCTCTTTCTCTGCCTGCCTCTCTGCCTGCTTGTGATCTCTCTCTCTCTCTCTGTCAAATAAATAAATAAAATCTTAAAAAAAAAAAAAAGAAAAGAAAAATAAAGCCAACCTTAAGGGCGTGCCATTTCAAATGCAATGAATAGAAAAGCAATTGCCCATGCATTATTCTGACCTTCTGAGAAATCCACCCTTAGGAAACATAGACTATTCTTTGTCTTTCAACTTTATCCTCAGTCCCCTTGCCTGGGAAGAGAAGGAAAAGGAGAGAAGGAAGGGACATTGAGTTCTCCTAAAGAAAACTCATAAAGAGAGTAAGAATGGAAAGTAAGTCTTTAGTCTTACTAAACACAGATTACTAAACACAGATTTCTTCAAAGAGAAAAATGTGAATAAATAAGAGATATGCCAACAAAGAAATCAACAGCAAAGATGTACTTTGTTAAGGGAAGGATAGCACTTTACAGTTTTATGCCAACAGTGTCACATGATGCAAAGGTAAAGGAGAAAGAGGTTTAAGGAACCACCTTTGGACCATTGTATGTGATGGTCTTGAAGTGATGGTGACTTGACTGGCAGTTTTCCTGGAGGTAGCATTTCTTCAAAAGTATTAAGTACAAGTGTAGCTGGATGACATCTATATTAAATATAACTGTATAATTGATGCTCTTTTAAATATATAAAACAAGAGTGGGAATCCTTGATCTAGTATTTTTGAGAAACTAAGAGTTCCCTCCCCCAATTTCTTCTCAGAGCTGTTAGTATACCAATTAGGTTCTGGAACTCACAGTGCAGAGCATAGAGCAGAAATAGATTTTTGTCTTTCCATTACCTGTTTGCCACTAACTTTTTATATTGAGGGTCTTGTGGGGCCAAAATGTTGAGGAATATACTTTGGGAAATGCGTAATTAGCATATTTAATGCAGAAACTAGAATAAGGAAGGTAAAAAAGGGTGAGCTAGAAGAGGTGAAGAAGTGCAGGTTATTGTGTAAACTATTTGTGAGAGGTTGAATACACAGAAGAGACAATGGTCAACCTGCTCAGGAAACTAACCCCTTTTTTTTACAATGCCTATGAAGCCAGACTGGTAATGCTGGACTTGCAGTTAGGCTGATTATCATCTCTGGTGACAGTCCTGGAAGTTGAATAATAACTTCCATAACAATCAGCCCCAAATGGCCAGGACTTGGCTAACAGTTGAGAGCCTCCCTATGTTTTGACCCTACTTCCAACTTAGGACCAACTACAGAAAGTCAAATCCTACCCTTAATCACATAGAATATGCTGCTTCTACTTGGCTATCCTAGAGCTTTCTTGTGCCAACAGCCTCCAGCCAGGGTGTACCTAAGGCTTTCCCTTTTTTTCCAGCCTTGCCACTCTTCTGTCTGCTTTTCAATCTCTGTCAAAACACAAGTGATGGCATCTGAGTCCCTTGTTATTGTGAGCTCAGACTAAGTAGCCTTTCTTTGTTTTTCTCATTTGGTGGCCATTCATTTCTTCCCACATTTGTAAATGCTGGCTTTTATTGAAAGACATAAATTAATTAGTGTGTAAACCCAAGGAATGAGCATATTTGGGTAAAGGGTTAAATGTTAAGACTACGTTTGGGAGGAAAAATGCTAGAAGTCAGTGGGGAAAAAAATGATGGAAGGTACTATGGACAGGGAAAGAGGGAAAAAGAGAGAGAATGGGAAGGAGAGAAAACATTTGACAAGGTTAATACCAAAGGAAATAGAGAGATAAATGGGGATAGGAACCCCTAGACCATAAAGGGGTAGAGAAATTTCTTTTTACTTCCTCACCCTCATTCTTTGATGTCTGAGGCCCCCCGAAGCAAAGCTCCTTCATTCCATCCAGTACAATGAAGCAAATAAGCTGAAAACAAGAGCCCGGCCTTTTAATTTTGTGTAGTTGCTTTGAACTGTCAACCAATTACTTTACCACACAATAATTTTTGTTTCCTCAATAATAAAAATAACAATAGTGGCTTGGAATTCAGGAAAAATGATTCACATGGAACAGTTTCAGGCTCTCTATTAGATTACTTGAAGGTCAGCATGAATCAGCCGAACCTGTTCTTAATGTAATGCTAACTAGGATTCTCCACCCTGTCTCTCTGTTATTTTCTTCTCCTCCCTGGTCTCTTTTGCCAAGAAATCTTCCGCATCTCCCCCTCTGCTGTTGATAAGTCTAAACCAGCCTCTCAATAACATCTAAGCAAAAATATTCTCTTAAACTTTATTCAGTTTATCCTTGTTCTTTCCAAATACAGGACTATATAGAATAATGCTCTTGATAAAATGAGGTGGATGTTTGAAGCTACCGCATTATTTTGCCTGGCACTTCGAACAGATGGAATCCACCTAGGAGCTTCTCTTAGAGATGCAAATTATTGGGTCCTGCCCTAGACCTCCAGTATCAGAAATTTTGCAAATGAGGTCCAGTAATCTGTGTTTAAACATGCCCTCCAGGTGATTTTGAATTTTGAGAACTGTTTTAGGGCCGGATTGGCAAACCACAGCCCTTGGGCTAAATCCTTTCCACTGTTTATTTTGGTACAGCCCAGAGAGCTAAGAATGCTTTTTGCATTTTTAAATGATTTTTTTTAACATCACATGAAAATTATATGAAATTCAAATTCCAGTGTCAATAAGCAAAGTTTTATTAGAGCCCAGCTACACCTATGTGTTCACCACATATTGTTCATTGCTGCTTTTACGCAACTAATTGTGGGCCATGACTGAATGGCCCACAGAGACTAAAATATTTACTATCTGGGTATAAGCTCTAGGTCATAAGCTTCCTAGGAGCAGCTATATTTGTTGGTGATAAGCACTAAAAATTTACTTTTTCTTTTGGCCTCTTCTACTTCGGATGGTTCATTCCATGGGACTGGAAATCCAATGGCATTTCCTCTGTCGGACTCTTTTCATCCCCCAAAGGCAAGCTCATCAAGGTTGCTTCCCAGCGAGGAAAATGTCATAACAAAGGGATTTCTCTACCTTAGATGTAATCATTATAGTCACTTGGCTAAGATTCGAGGCATAGTTGGAGACATTTTCTGGAAATAGCTTACTGTTGGCTTAGTAGAAGTTCTCAAACTCTGCTGTGCATAAAATTGCCTTACAGAGCTTGACAAAAGTGTAGATTCTTGAGGTAAATTCCAGAAGGCCTGAATCAGGAATTCTGGGTTAGGTACCCAGAATTCACAAGCACCCTGGGTGATTCCCACTCTGGTAATCTGAAAGACATACTTTTGAGAAACATCAAAAATAATTGAATTCTGTGAGAGTTCCTCATAGCCACTAATTAGACATAAACTGACTTTCAGGCTAAGGTATGGGATTTGGGGGTAGAAACTAAGTAAAAGGGTTTCACACTTTCCTGATACTGTGGATATGTAAAAACTTAATTGGATTACAAGATGATCCAAAAAAGACTAGATTTTCAGGAATCTGAAGCTACTCTAGCTGGGGGTGTCTTCCTGAAGTCAAAGAGATGGCGGGCATATCTTTTTATTCTTATTATATCTGGTTATCTAAGACGTCTTTGTAATGTAGCCATTTTCAATACTTCACTTCTTAGTTCATTTAAGGTTTCTTTGTGGAAAAAAGAAACCAGCCACCTTCTCTGTAGTATTACCTGCGATTTGACCCAAGTCTATTCAGTGGACCATACATTGCTCTCTTCTCACTATTAACTCCCTTCTATTTTATACCTCATTTCTCTAAATTTGGTAGAACAGGGACTTTTCGTGTACTTTCTGCCTGAGGCCTTTCATATGAAGAGTGAAAATTGCAAATTAAAGAAATATGAACCTAAAAAAGAAATATAGGCCTTAAAATACTTATCTTTTCTCACTTCTCTATATTTCTAATTATATTTACCTTTCTACAAATATTAGCAATGTTACCCAAACTTTTCAAGATAACTTTTAGTAGAAAGCCCGCTACTAAAGGTCCGTATACCTCATGTATCTGATCATACAATATTTAATTGTAGAAGAGAAATGTCATTCTTAAAAGTTTTCCCTCCCTTTCTGAGAATTGTTTGATAATTTCAGATGACGTTCTGCTTTTTCAGTGTTTATCACTCAGTGAGCTTTTTTAATGATCATCGTAGTAAAAAACCACACTAATTCATTTTCTTTTTACCTAAATCACAGAAACAATTGCACTGCACAAGACAACTGGGTAAATATTTTCAGGTCTAGATCAGAATCTCCAGCCAAGATTTGAGCATTATTTGGTTCAAGAGAATCCCAAGTAAATAAAAGAGTGAGCCCAAACTATCCAGTCTTAGGGTCAATGAGCCTGATGTGAAGTGAAGAAGGACCTGCCTGTCCCTCTCCTGCTAGGCGAGCTTTCAACACATTACAAGGCCCACCCGAAAGAGTGAACTGTTCTTTTATTTCCTTCCCTCAGACTCTCCTGCTTGCCCCTCTGCCAGCAAGTCTGAGGGACATGAATCATGTGAGAAAGGTGGGGGCAAATCAGCTCTCTGCACTGGCCTGCCTTGCACTGACTCATCTCAGAGGAAGCAGCACACTTCTATGGCAGAGGGCAGCTATTTATTTATTTATTTGTTTCGTGCATGTGCTTTTCCAGACTCATAACATACACCATCAGCCTCCTGAGTGAGTTCCAGAAATGAAAAAAATTATAAATTGAATGCACATGGAGAAACCAAGTCTCCATCCAAGACCGCACAGGCTCCCCACCCCGGCGCTCCAAGTCCACACCCTCATGGTTTACATAGCACCTTTCTTCCAAGGATCCCAGAGAGCTGCTCCAGCACAAAGGAATTAGACTAAGGGAAGGATGTGTTTGAGTTTCCTTCTAGACTAGTAAAAGGAACTATTAGGCCCTCTAGAGTTTAAGGCCACACAGACAGGCTATGTATATAGCAGGAAATCAAATTAAATCTTAAGCCTCTAGGTGTTCATTTTTCCATTTTAGAAAGTCCAAATTACTCCTGATAATTATTATTATTACTATTATTATTTTATTCTTGGGGGGAAAGTATGAAGTGAGATTTTTGCCTTTGGAAATATATTCCCTGGCATCCCATTTCTGCTTCATTTCTTCTCATTTATCATACTTGCCCCCCAAATATCAAATGCTCTCATACTGCCTTTCTTCAGGAGAGCAATCTAATCAAATCATTTATATTAAGGTGTTCCTGATGTGTACTGCTTATCTCATGTATATCCACATATTCTTTTTTATAAAGTCTAGACCTAAAGAACAATTACAGAGCCAAAAGAAATTATTGCAAATAAAGGAATTCGATGTATTTTTAGGATAAAATTATCTGTGTATGTGGGTTTTTGCAACAACCTGTATGCATGTAACCTGCTTAGTGTAAGGCTTGTGCCAAGCAAGGCTGAGACCCTCCGGTACAATTCATCAACTTGTCAGGGCCAGCCTGGTAAAAGTTGCTGCTTCTCCCTATAGGCACTACCTTCAACCTCACTAACTCATTTAAATTACTGGTATAAGAGACTTAAGCATTTAGTTCAAACTTTGATGTTTAACAGAAAATATATTAAAATCTGGGATCAGAGACAAGTTCGGCTTAGTATCTAGTCAAGGCTAAGTTCTGAGTGGCCCATTATCTCTTTCACTTGCTTTGTTGTGACTTGAGGCAAGTCCTGGCTCCTTTCTGCCTTATTTCAGTTCCTGGGTTTAATCCACCAGACTCTGGCCACCAGGACTGTTATCTTCTCCTATTCTGATGCCTGGTTTTATTGCATTGAGTCTTAGTGCTATAGGAACCAGATAGCCTGGTCTCTGCTTTCCCCGTCTAATATCTTTACTCTTTGTTCACAGTTTTCTTCTTCTCACCTTCAAAAATGACTCAGCCTCATGTGTAGAGCATCCCATGTGAGCCTGAGAGAGCACAGAACACGAAACCCCTAATACCTGGAAATCACTGTCCCAGGACCTTTGAAGAATAAATCAAGCCATTCCCTTACCAGACTGCAATCTGCTTGGTAGAAGAGGCAAATGCCAGGAGGACAACCTAATATTATTAAGGATTCATAATGATTGATGAGTGAAACTTAGATAGATACAAACATTGGCTATTGACATAGGATCTTAGGTATCATGAATTCTTCTTTCTAGCCAATGACACTGAAACTCCCATAGATGAAATTAAATTGTCCAAGGCCATAAAGCAATTTACAAACTGGACCAGGATAAGACATTGATCTCTTGAGTCTCAATCAGTGCACTTCTTATTATACTATCTGCCCTGCTCGTTTCTTATATACTAATTAAAAAATAAAAAAGAATCCTTGCACAGCACAGATACTGTTTTGAAGTGAACCTGCTGGTTCCATGGCACCGTTCTCGTCAGGACTTATCGATGCCCGATCAAGCAATGCTAAATGGGCCTCTGGACAGAGACTTAAAGTTTCTGTTTATATTATATAAACAGAAATAAATCCACCAAAATTAAGATTTTCCTAACCCTTCTTACTTCTGCTTATATGTTGATCATATTTGACATTTCCAAGTTATATTGTAAAAATAATTTTCATGCCATTATTTTAGTTTTCTAAAATTCCAGTTTGTATTCCCATACCTTATATTTGTTCCAGTTTGAGTGTGTCTCCAGCAGCAAAGTACCCCCTCATTTACTATAGATATGTCTCTTCTGAAAATGCACCAGAGTCCTACCCTCTACTCTCATACCAGCACTGCAAGGGAATTGATACTCATGATAACAGCACATTACAATGGTCAATGTGCAAACTTGCCAGAGAAGGGTTCCATTTTCTCCATAAGGCTTTCCATAAGCTAATCAAAATAAAAGCTCAAGGGATCTTCACTCTATATTTTACAGAAGAAGCTTACGTTACTATGCCACCTAGAAACATGCATGAATTAGAACACATTTCCCTACCTAACTAGAAAGTGAAAGATGCTCTTGGGAAATTTTTCAAGAAGAATTGAAAGAAAGATGGTCTTAGCATTAACATCAGAAATTCAAAAAATCTAGACTCCCTTTATTCTCTGAACATTACAATTAATCATCATTTCAGAATCAATCACATTTGGGGAGTGGCAAACTTTTATATAAAAATAGCAAAGCACATCTTACCCTCAAGAGTATTAGGCTCTGTTTGTCACGGCAGAATGTTGGGCAGGAACAAGATTTGCAGACCAGAATGAACAAATATATGATTGTTCTTGAAGTACCCAATGTAGAAGGTAATGTACGGTTCATTTGGGTTGTAATATTAAAATGTTTATAATATTAACATATTGTTGCTTTCCTTCTGAAGGAACTTAATTATTTCTGCTGCTTGGAGAATGGAATTTTTACAAATGACACGTATTATCTTGTCATGGTCAAAAACAATTAGTAATTCATCTGTCCTTTTCTTAGATGCCTCCTTAAATCTGCATGCTAGCCATTTTCTTCTGTCTGCTAATACCACAGATTTACTGTTCACCACCCACTCAAATGCTGGTATGCAGGCCACATGTGCATACACATTTTTTTTTAATGTGTTAGGGCTGAGTAACAAATAAGGGTTGTGCAATGAAATGAAAACAAGGGTAGCTGCTTTTACATAAATATCATGTATCTCCTACCTGCGAATAAAAGGACAAATAAAACACTCCTTTTTTCTTCCTCCACACAGACCTGTTGTTTCCGACAGTAGAAAGTCCTAGATAAGCATATACTGACATTGCATTCTTTTGTAACCCTGGTGTTGTCTATCAAATATTTTTTGTAGAGCAATTCCATGTGCCAACTAAGCCCAGATGAAGCTCTACTTTTTCATACAAGGATACCCCAGCAAACAAAAATTTTCAATGGTCTCAAAAGCAGATAAAGAAAAAAAAGAAAATGTAAAGTCTTTTAAAAATGTATTTTTACATTTTTTACATGAAATTAGAGTGAAAAAAAGAGTATTGGATGTTATTCTATCTCAGAGTTTGTACTTTTAATGATCTTTCCCTTTACAGAAAGAATTAATCTAGTCATGCTAATCTTAAAGATACTTAAAAATAAAACAAAAATAACAACAAAAAATTACTTTAAACCACCAAGCATTCCTATTCTTTTAGGTAATAAAGACCTTTTACTCAGAATGAATTATGTATTAAACTTTTTTCATGCCTTTGCTAGCTCAGCAAACCTTTGTTCTGAATGCTTTGTGACCATTAGTGCCTTTGATTATAGATTACACCACCATTTGATTTATTTTTTTCTCATGGGCAACATATTTCTTTCATTGAGCAACATTCTGAAACTTGGAAATCTAACCTGTGTTTTAGTCTCAGGAAAGGAACATTCATATGGTAAATCCTCCCCATTGGACTTGGTATTCATTCAACTCTTATATGGTTGATTTTAGGCCAGGTTTAATTATGCAATCACCCTCAACTCAAAAAGGATAGTAGAATACAAAAGCACTTGGACTTAATACAGTGCCAGTTTCTTGAAGAAGAATAAAATAGGAAAATGTTAATATTTAACAATGGAGTAATAATCTCCATTTACTTTACACAGTAATAATCTGTGTAAATTAGAGCTAGATTAGGCCTGAAACCCAGGCAAACCGTGCACATTTCTGCTAGTACCCAGAAAAAATAAGATACTGTTTTTAGTTCTTCTTTTTAATCAGGAAAAACAAGGAAATCAGGCACCTGACCTGAATGTTTTATGATTAGAAACAATTTAAACATACAATACCACCTCTGAGTTCAGTTTTTTTTTTTTTTTCTTCCAGAAAATTGTGGTTGCCTTAAACACAGTTTCCAGGGAAGTATTTTTTTACACATTCTGAATTGCTTGTCCAGTCATTTTCTTATATTACATTACTCACATCCCCTTGCTGGAGGAAATTCCCTCTTACAAATGCTGTATCACTGGGATCTATGTATATTTATGTAACCCTGGTAGTTCTGTTTCTTCTTAGACAAACTCAATGGCACTATTTCCTGAACTGAGCTCCGTTGTCTCCATTAATATTAAATTCACACTCACAAAAGGCGAAATGCACTCAAATCTCCCAGGCCTTTTCTTCAGGATATTTATAGCTAACAAGCTCTGCTCTGATTTGGGGGTTTGCTAGAGAGTGCTTGAACTTGATAGAAAACAGCATTTGCAATGCCTTGGTTCCATGCTTGGGGGCCAACTCTTCCTTCCATATTGACATGCGTTTTCTCTCTATTAATGATCCAGAACAAGGATAAATCAGAGATCCTTAGCTCTAGCTAAAAGAAGTACATTTTCCAAATAAACAAGCAGAAGCATTGAGCACTCCAGAGAGCCGAGACCCCCATGATGGTCTGGCTCATTTGAATGACCCAGAAAGGTTATGCAGACTTCTTGTCTTACAAGAGCCTGGAGGCCCCCTGGGAACAGTTACAGGCTCACTTGCCAGAATAGAGCAATACAGCCACAGCCAGAGTTTTGCCCTCTAGGTGATAATACTTTGGGACTTCACTGTTACAAGGCCTATACCCAGGAGCCTGGAGGCCATAGATTGCAAGAGATGATCTCATTGTGGCATGAACTCTGTTTCTTACAAAATGAGGAAGATACAGAGTTAAGTTGAAGAGGTAACTGTGAACTAGCATTAGGTCTACTTTCTCTGTCCCTAGACCCTCACACAGAAGGGAGTAGATGTTTATATATATACCCCAGCGTTGCTTTGGCTTTGGCCTGGAAATAAATTGGAAGGGTATTGTGCCCTTAAATAATGACAGCAATCCTTATGCAAGAAATTGAGGTCCACATGCAGGTTAAGTAATGTGACTGCTGGGTTTTTCTTCACTTTGCTGGAACTTTGGTTACAGATTCCTTCCTGACCACGTATTTTGAGATTTTTCTGAATGGTTTGCTTAATTCGTGTGTGATCTAAACAGGACATTTGCTATGTTTAAAACAAAACAAAACAAAACAAAACAAAAAGGTACAAGTGTCCCTGCCCTAGTTACTGTCTAACTATTACATCATTCATATTTTTACATATGTTTCTATGGTCATAAAAGTACATTTTCCAAAATATTTAAGTAAGAAGAATTCACTCTGTTACTCTTCCCCAATTTTCTTCGAAATGTTTTCTTTAGAGGTATGGGACTGATTTTTAGTTGCGTTTTGTTTGTTTGTTTTTTTTTAATTTGTGATCTCAATACTGAAAGAATCCTCCCGAATCCCTTTTCATTACTCACATGTAGTTGATCACGTTAAGAGGCTTACAATTATTTGGCAGATGTTTCATGTCTCATGATTTCATGCAAGGCAGCAGAAAAGCAATTATTGTGGTATTTCTTTTTAAAAAAAATAGAAAGTTCTCATCTGATCTGAGGACTGGGTGGAGCTCAGGGTGTGTCTCTTCTGTCTCTTCTGGTTTTTGGTGGAGTTAATTTTTTCAGAGGAAGTCCATTTGTTAGATATAGACAAGGAGAAAAGTACCCATAAGATTATTTGTGTATCGTCAACTTTTCAGCAGGCAATCGTACACTCAGCTTTAATCTAGAGTCGGAGTCAGGAAATAAGCAATTTTCAGAACTTGTAACAAAATTAACAGTGAAGGTAATAGAGGTAGGGTTCTGGAGGATGGTGGTGGTGAGGTAGTCGGAGTCTGGCTGCTGGTGGATTAACAGCTGTGTCTGTACTTAGAACTATGGCTTCAGGGGACCCCCATTAGATTCCATTAACCTTTCAGCCTATTTCTTGCAGAGACTACCTGGGTGGCCAAAATAGCAAGAACCAACATAATTGGGGCTTGAAAAATAAATCAATGTGGAAGTTCCGGCGTTGGGGTCAAGATATTAGTTAGTCATTGACGGAAGAAATGGGGCTTAGGAATCAGGACATAAACTGGTACCTTTTGTTTTTAATCGTTGATAAGCAGCGGCATAACTTGCAGAAATAATGCATCATTTCTCAGATTTCCACAATTTACTACTGTGGAAGAGTACATTGAAATAAGGTGATTTTATTATTATTTTTTTAATGTTTAAAAATTTTTTGAAAGGAATTTAGAACCATTCCATTCACATGTGTATAAAAATTGCAACACTGTCAAAAATTGTGACATTGAAAATTTTTCTATACCAGGGATCAAAACTTCATTTGGGAGTCATATCTTGATAAGTCCAAAAGGAGATACTGGCCTTATTTTAATTACTACCATTATGGTCTCCTTCTGGTTTTGTTTTTGTTTTTATTTTGGGGATTTTATTATTTCCTTTTCTTTTCTCCCCAAAAGATGTCACAATTGAATCCATCCCATCGCAAGCTGTGGCCTTAAACAGACTTCTGTGATGGCCCCTCGACCTGAACCTACTTCCTTTTCAATGCATCCTAGTGAGTGGAAATGGAACACTGACCTCTCCAAATTAAAGATGGTTCTTCCAGAGGATGCAGGCTCTCCTTAGTCCTCCACTCTGCACACCGCAGCTTCTCCTTTTCTCTGGTGCCATCCTGTAGCCCTGGCCCAAAGCCTTCCTGTACTACTGCAAGTCTAAGGGACATCCCGTGTGCTTCATCTATATCTCAATTACTTGTGATAACCTGAATCTGAAATCCCAGATCATTAAGCACACAGATAATTCAAACTCTTCGTGAAAGGCATAATCTTCGATCTCCATCCTGCAAATATTTATAAGAGCCACGAATTGATCATATTATCCAAGGGATTTAAATTTCATGTTTTTCTGTTTCCCTCATTGTACCTCTGGCAGAAGCCCTAAAGAATCTTAGGGTGGCCAATGTTCATACACTAGGAATAGAAGAAAAAAGAACAGAGTGCTGGATAACTTATTAGAATACTTTTAGAATACTTTGAAAAAAATCACATACTATAACAGACTCAATCTCAGGAAACAAACTGAGGGTTGCTGGAGTGCAGGGGGGTAGGAGGGATGGGGTGGCTGGGTGATAGACATTGGGGAGGGGATGTGTTATGGTGAGTGCTATGAATTGTGTAAGACTGATGATTCACAGATCTGTACCCCTGAAACAAATAATACATTATATGTTAATTAAAAAAAAAATCACATACTTAAAATGCTAACTGTGAGAAGAGATTTTTTCTCTGAAATATTTTTATACATTTCACAAAATCAATCATCTCATTTTGTTAAAAATAGTGACATTCCAATAAAAAAAAATCTCCCCCCCCACAGATTCAAATACACACTTCTCCAGTACGTTTATGCGTAACATCCATTAGCACAGTTCCACTTTTACAGCCACCACTATATCTGACCCCTCATTCATGAAAGCTCCTGCTGCTTAGCCTTGAGCTACTGGGCTCCTGTCATTTCCCACTGAGCACACTGGGGTGGATTTGGGTGTCTTGCCCTCATTTACAATCTGAACAAAAGAAACCCAAGCCAAGAAAGCAGCTGGCACCATAAAAACAGTAAAAACTCTAGCTGGCATCTCTGGTTGCCACTGACTAGCCAAATATCCACAGGGAGTAGTGCCAATATAGATTTCTGGGACAAAACAACAAAATAGATTTTAGTCAATAAACATTGATTTGACAAGAAATCACACAAATCCGTCCATACCCAAGGACACGTACATCCACAGAGTTCCAAACCAATGAGCACATTATGGACAAATTGAAAACCTGCCTAGGCTGGATTCATATGTGGCACATGGTCTCCAAGGTCTTCATCTGCCAAATATGGTTATATGTTAGGTGTCAATGCTGCTCTCTGATTGCGCTACCAGCTGACAACATAAACCACGGACACTGACAAAGCAAACACATACCATCACTGTGAGAGTGGTGTTTTTCAAACTTTCTTGAAATGAAATGGAAGAGACGTTTGGCAGTGCATCCAAGTATATACACAGACATACAAACAACACATGAAATAAAATCTCATGAAACAATATGTAACCCTACTATGAATGACCAGTCTCATTCTATTTTATTGTGTTATATTCTACTTCATAGTTTGAATATTGTTGAGCTATTGTTATGACCATGGAATTGACTGTAATGTGTTCATGAGTCATGGCAATCATTCTAAATATACCCATCAGGATGATAGAAACTTCTCATCCTTTAATTTTTTCTCATCCTTTCATTTCTTAATTGGTATTTGGAGTGGGGGAATAGCTTTACTTTTTTTTCTTTTTTTTTTTCTCTTTTCTTTTTTCTTTTCTTTTCCTCTCCTTGCTTTCCCTTCCTTTCCCTCTCTTTTCTGTTCTTTTCGAGTTACATACATACACAAAGCTATTTCTTTAGCAATTCTCAGTAGATATGTGGCTGAAGAAAATGACTCCATCAAATTCATCATCCATTGATTAACTATTTTGGGTATAAACCTAGAATGAGTCTTTTAAGGATTACTAAAGACTAACTAAAAATTGTAGGTAACAACACTCATTGCATTTGAATAATATAAACTTACATTTAAAGAACTGTAATCGATTATGCAGTTTTGTAGGGTTAATTGTTCATCTAGAGTTGACCTCCTTAAAGAATATTAAAACAATATATTGTTGGACAAGGTAGAAATCCACCAAGTCAAATATTCTCTTCCTCCCCTTATAATGAAAATTCCACTTAAGTATTCTCTGAACTTAGGGATGCTGGTGGTGATTAGGGCTGGGAAATCATCAGTTTTGCAATTAACAAGGGGCAGGAAGATTTCTGGGAACCATCAGTCTCCTTTTCTTGGTATACTTATTTGCTGTGGGATGCCTTCACTTCCCAGCAACAGTAATAGTCATTTGAATCTGGCTCAGCCAATCAGGGTGTACAAATGACTTGGCCACCATAATTTGCTCAAGATTGGGCACCTAACCTAAACAAACCAGTGGAGTCATTACTGAGAATCAGGTCTAAATTACCAGGGAAAAGCCATACTTCTTAAACTTTCTTGTAGTTTTTGTGACCTGTGACAAGACACATAAATCTTGAACAAAAAGTGATCTAGGTAAAACCTACCTAAGAGTAAATCCATATCAAAATCCTGGAGGAGAACACAGGCAGCAACCTCTTCGACCTCAACTGTGGCAACTTCTTACTAGAAACATCTCCAAAAGCAAGGGAAGCGAGGGCAAAAATGAACCATTGGGACTTCATCAAGATCAAATGTTTTTGCACAGCAAAGGAAAAAGTCAACAAAAACAAAAGACAACTGACAGAATGGGAGAAGATATTCACAAATAACATATCAGATAAAAGGATAATATCAAAAATCTATAAAGAACTTCTCAAACTCAACACCCAAATAACAAATAATCGGATCAAGAAATGGGCTGAAGATATGAACAGACATTTCTGCAAAGAGGACATCCAAATGGCCAACAGACACATGAAAAAGTGCTCCACATCACTTGGCATCAGAGAAATACAAATCAATGGGGT
>CM053605.1:72539364-72557226 GCA_028646535.1 Procyon lotor | reverse complement strand
CTACTTGTGATCTCTCTTCTCTGTCAAATAAATACATACAATCTTAAAAAAAAAAAAAAAAAAGAACTACAAATCAAAACCACAGTGAATACCACCTCACACCAGTCAGTATGGCTAAAATTAGCAAGTCAGGAAACGACAAATGTTGGCGAGGATGCGGAGAAAGGGGAACCCTCCTAAACTATTGGTGGGAATGCAAACTGGTACAGCCACTCTGGAAAACAGTATGGAGGTTCCTCAAAAAAGCTGAAAATAGAGCTACCCTATGACCCAGCAATCACACTACTGGGTATTTACCCTAAAGATACAAATGTAGTGATCCAAAGGGGCACATGCACTCGAATGTTTATAGCAGCAATGTCCACAATAGTCAAACTATGGAAAAGACCTAGATGTCCATCAACAGATGAATGGATAAAGAAGATGTCACACACACACACACACACACACACACACACACACACACACACACACAATGGAATACTATGCTGCCATCAAGAGAAATGAAATCTTGCCATTTGCAACTATGTGGATGGAACTAGAGGGTATTATGCTAAGCAAACTAAGTCAGTCAGAAAAAGACAATTAGTCTTTCTGATCATCTTCACATGATCTCTCTGATATGAAGAATTTGAGAGGCAGGGCAGGGGATCATGGGGGGCTGAGGGAGGGAAATGAAACAAGATGGGATCAGGAAGGAGACAAACCATAAGAGACTCCTAAACTCAAGAAACAAATTGAGGGTGGCTGGGAGGTTGACGGGGGCATAGGGACAAGGCGACTGGGTTATGGACATTGGGGAGGGTATGTGCTATGGTAAGTTCTGTAAAATGTGTAAGCTTGATGATTCACAGACATGTACCCTGAGGCAAATAATACATTGTATGTTAATTAATAAAAAGAAGAAAAAAAAAGAGTAAATCCATATATTGCAAAGATTAGTTTGGGTCCTGGATCTAACTATGCTTAACAGTGAAATCACTTTAGCACAACTAAGAAGAACCAACTCATTTTTTTTTTTTTTTTGAGATTTTATTTGAGAGAGAGAGAGAGAGACAGCACAAGTGGGGGAAGCAGCAGACAGAGTGAGAAGCAGGCTCCTTGCTGAGAAGGAGACTAGGATCATGACCTGAGCTGAAGGTCCATGCTTAACTGACTAAACCACCCAAGCATCCCCAACTCATTTCTTTAAAAAAAAAAAAAAAGGACTTCCAATAAGGACAACAGGAAAAAGACCTGAAAAATCCTCTACTGCATTCAGACATTTTTGAAGGATCTAGTCACTTTACTCCCTTGTGTATTTTCTTAACAATAATGGTTCTCATAAATGGTTGTGTAACTCTAACCAAGTCGCCTCTCTGCTCTTGGTACATTATATATGATATAAAAATGTTAATGATATTTTTATTTTATTGCTAATTCACTCATTTGGTTAAAGAACGTGATCGATAAGTACAAACTCTAGACTTAACCCAAGTGCAACGTGTAAACTTCTCTCTCCTTCCAGACACTAACTGCACCCCCAATTCTTATTCTTCATTTAGGACAGGACAAGCACTCACTTTTAACAAGCCTTGAAATTTCTGCCGTGGTGATTCAGTACAATTTTCCCATTATCAAATAACAAGCTTAAAGAACAAATATTTTTTATAATGTAATATTTTACTCTATTATAAAATATCACCAGTTGTAGCAAATACTTCTTACAATAGTGTCTCATCACTTTGATAGTGGATGTCTTAGGTGAGAGGTGATGTCATCTCATCGTGATTTTGATTTGCATTTCCCTGATGATTAGCAATGCTGAGCACCTTCTCATGTGTCTGTTGCCATTTGTATATCTTCTTTGGAAAACTGGCCATTCAGGTCTTTTGCCCATTTTTAAATTTGTTGTTGCTTTTGCTGCTATTGAGGTGCAATACATTCCTTCTATATTTTGGATATTAACCCCATATCAGATACGAAGCTTTCAAATAATTTTTCCCCACTCTAGAGGTTGCCATTTCATTCTATTGATGGTTTCCTTTGTTGTGCAGAAACTTTTTATTTCAATGTAGTTCCACTAGTTTATTTATTTTTGTTTTTGTTGCCTTTGCTTTTGTTATCAAATCCAAAAAATAATTCCTAAGACTGTTGTCCAAAAGCTTACCACCTATGTTTTTCTCTAGTAATTTTATGGTTTTAGGTCTTAAGTTCAAGTCTTTAATTAATTTTGAGTTGATTTTTGTGTATCATTTAAGTTAGCGGTCCAGTTTCTTTCTTTTGTGTGTAGCTATCTGGTTTTCCCAGCATCATTCATTGAAGAGACTGTCCTTACTCCCCATTCTATGTTCTTTTCTCCTTTGTCATAAATTAATTGATCATATATGTATGTGTTTATTTCTGAGCTCTCTATTCTGTTCTATTGATTCATGTGTTTGCTTTTATGCCAATATCATAGTCTTTGTTACTACATCTTTGTAATGTATTTTGAAATCAGAAAGTGTGATGCATCCAGCTTTGTTCTTTCTCAAGTTTGCTTTGGCTATTTGGGCTCTTTTGTAGTCCCACACAAATTTTAGGATTGTTTATTCTATTTCTGTGAAAAATGACATTGGAATTTTGATAGGGATTAGATTGATTCTCTAGATCACTTTAGTTAGTATGGACAATTTAACAATATTAATTATTGTGATCTATGAGCAAAGAATACCTTTCCACTTATTTGTGTCTTCTTCAATTTTTTTCATCAATGTCTTACAGTTTTCAGTGTACAGATCCTTTACCTCCTTGGTTAAGTTTATTCCTAAGTATTTTATTCTTCTTGATGCAGTTATAAATAGAATTTTTTTCTTAGTTTCTCTTTCTTATATTCCATTTGTCTATAGTAACACACTTGGTAGGATGTCTATTATCAAAAAGACAAGAAAAAAATACTGGCAGGGATATGAAGGAAAGGGAGCTCATATATACTGTTCGTGGGAATACAAACTTGTACAGGCACCGTGAAAACAGTATGTAGGTTCCTCAAGAAATTAAAACTAAAACTACCATATTATCTAGCAACTCTACTTCTGGGTATATATATTCAAAGGAAATTAAATCATTATCTCTAAAATATATCTGTACTCTCATGTTCACAGTAGCATTATTCACAATAGCTAAGCTATGGAAACAACCTAAGTGTCTGCCAACAGATGAATAGACCAAGAAAATGTGATGTGTATAAAAAATGGATTATTCAGCCTTTAACAAGAAGGAAATCCTGTAATTTACATCAACATGGATGAACCTGGAGGACATTATGCTAAGTGAGATAAGTCAGAGTAGAGAAAGACAAATATACTCCATGGTATCATATGTGGAATTAAAAAAAAAAAAAAGTCAAGCTCATAGAAATAGATAGGGATTAAGTGGTGGGGAAAATAAGAAGATGCTAGTAAAAGGGTGCATAGGTTCAGTTATAAGGTAAGTTCTGAGGGTCTAATGCATAACCTGGTAGTTACTATAGTTAACACTGTACCGTATAATTGCAATTTGCTAAGACAATATAACTTAAATGTTCTCACACACAAAAAGATAAATATGTGAGAAATAATGTGAGGCAATAGATACGTTATTTAACTCAAAGAGGGGACATTTTTTCACATCCTTTTATATCCTTGTGTGTGTGCATATATATATATATATGTATATATATATATATAAAGTCATAACATCGTATACTTAAACTATCTTACAATTTTATTTGTTAAGTATATCTCAGTAAAGCTGGGTAATAAAAAAGGTAGCCTCCAAAGTCGGTAGAGAAGTTTTTTTTTGTTTTTGTTTTTTTTTCTAAAGATTTTATTTATTTGACAGAGAGAAACACAGCGAGAGAGGGAACACAAGCAGAGGGAATGGTAGTGGGAGAAGCAGGCTTCACGCCTAGCAGGGAGCCCGATGCCGGGCTGGATCCCAGGACTTTGGGATCATGAACTAAGCCGAAGGCAGCCGCTTAACGACTGAGCCACCCAGGTGCCCCGAGAAGTTTTTTTTACTAGATTCATTTTACACACAAAAAGGTGTTTGGCTCTTTTCCCAAAATCAAATGGCTAAGGAGTTCTATTCAATAGTGCATGAGGAAGTTGAGAAAAGAGGATGTGAGAGAAGAGAGAATAAGAGAAATAAATAGGATAGGGCCAAAGCCAAAGGCATGGTGAGTGGAAGGGTCAGAACAACCCCAAGGGTTTGGGATATCATTATGACTCCAGCCAAGTTTATAACCAGGTGCATGTTTTATGTGAGAACAAGGAGACTGAAATATAGTAAGTATTCTCCAAAGAAGGATTATAAATAATAGAATCATGTAAGCACATATTTATTCACGTAGAACATCATTTATTTTATCACCAGTGGTGTCTATGCTAGGTCTTATTTTCTTGAACAGTTTTGCCTATGTTTTCTGTTGATCAATCTACACATTGGCTGTTTTTCAGCATTTTTCCTTCAGCAGTCAGAGGAGTGAGGACCTCCCACGTCTATGATGGACAGACCTTTAGCTCATCTGTCAAAACAACCTGCTTGTTCACTGAATGTCTAGTCACCGAAGAAAAATGCCCTTCTGTTATTTCCCATCTATTTTCCTCTGAAAATTAGGAAAAGCTTTTATTTTTCCATCCAAAAACAAACTTATGAGCCACAAAGTGGATGGTCAAAGCTAAAGAAGACGAAGCACAAAACAGAATGAGTTAACCTGACATGTATTTCAGAGTCACATAGAGATAGTTTTAGAAAGCTGAAAAGTATATAGTCCTCTTTATTTAATTTTGCAACATTTTGTCATTTGCCAACAGACATTATATTTCTTGTCTCTGTCCATCTTTAGTATAAACACATATAATAAGACAGGGTACAGATAGGTGGTTCATACACATTTTATGATTGAGGCCACAAAAACTTAATTGTATATGCAAAACAAATGATATACAATGATAAGAATACAAATCTTTTTTCTTTTTTTTTTAAAGATTTTATTTATTTACTTGATAGAGGGAGAGAGATCACAAGTAAGCAGAGAGTCAGGCAGAGAGAGAGCAGGGGGAAGCAGGCTCCCTGCTGAGCAGAGAGCCCAATGCAGGGCTCGATCCCAGGACCCTGAGATCATGACCTGAGCCGAAGGCAGAGGCTTTAATCCACTGAGCCACCCAGGTGCCCCAAGAATACAAGTCTAATTGTCCAATACTGTTAGCCATCAAAATACATTTTATATAACTCGAAGTTTAATATAATTATTTGATCTGTTAATTGGAAAAAATATTTTATTCCCCAGGTTCATTAACTTATTCATTCACTAATTTTTTTGGCACGGATATATTTAGGACACATAGAATGTGGGCAATATTTTGTAAGATATTAATTATTTTTAATAGCCAAGTAACTATTGTACTAAAACACTATCACAAAGGGAAAAATGTGTGTGTGTGTCTCTATGTGTGTGTGTGTGTATGTGTATAAATATATTTTGAAAGCTGAGAGTAAATAAAATAATTCTTTTTTTTATTAAAATGTATTTCTATTCCTGGGCTGAGTACGAAACCTAAGTTTTTCTTTATTTAGCTTCTTGAGGAAGTCATTTAACTTCCTAAGCCTTGGTTTCCACATTTGTAAATAAATAAAATTGAATTAAATACAATTGGGGTTATGCTTATTCTGTGATTCAAACTGTTCTTTTTTTGCAATTTGTATTCCCATTCAGAGTTAAGCTTCCTTAAAGACTGGGATTTTCTTCTTGTGATATATTATTCAAACTGATTTCAAGTAGACTGCTAGGCTACAGTGGGGATTCAAGAAAGCAACAAGAGTTGAGTCAAAGAGAAAATGTAAAACGCCACACATCATGTGCCATGCTTTCTGTAAGAAATCTACTTACTGACTTTCCCTATCTCCCCTTAGAATGTTTTCCTAGGAAATGCCTAATAATTTTATATGGAGTAGGATGGTTTTATGTCAATAGGATCTCCCAGTAGCATTTTCATTTAAGCCTTACCACCAATGGCTCAAAATGTTGCCTTATTAAATAACTTTAGGTGTGAGAAAATGGTCAAGGGGCAGGGGCTGAAATAGAAAGAATATTGGGAAGTCTTCTTGACTTCCTGAAACCATAGGAAGTCCAACATCAATTTTGTAGGTAGCCTGGAAATACAAATTCAAGATATTTGAGCAAGAAAAAAGATGTTCCTACATCTACTCCAACATCTTCCAAACTTTGAATCCAGTTCTGCAGGTGTTGATCTTACTGGAAAACAAAGAGATTCTGCTTTATTATGTTTGTGCCAGTGTATCAGAGTTTTCAGTATATTTTAAATCAGACCCTGTAATCTTGATGTCCTAGAAGTTTATTTCATGTGGCTATCCTAGAATCAATTAGCTCTCAACCACAATTTTCAAGAACATGTGTGTCACATTGTATATGTTGTGGGAAGATTATAGACCAGAAGGCATAGTCTTCACTCTCAGAAGCCTGACAGTTTGTTTTTTGGGCCTGGTTATGACCTGGGAAAAGGTCAGACTTCCTAAGACTTTAGGTTCCTCAATAAGCAAATGTTGTTTTAATTAAATTCACACATTATTTTAAACTGAAATATTGTTTGTAAGGAGGATACAGATATAAAGAAAGGCTGTAAAAAAAGTACGTTCTTACTTTACAGAAGAAAAGACCTTAAAATGGTGTCAGGAAAAGAGCTGGCCTTATACTTCTTACAAGGAAGTGAGGGACCCATCAAGGACCCTGACAGTGTGGACCAGTTTGATGATGAGTAGCATCTTCAGAGCAAATAATTTGGACCATTGTGTAATTATTTTGCCTATATCCCAAATATAGGTATTCAAAAGTATATAACATTAATATTTCCTCATCTCTTCTAAATTTCTGGACTGAATAGATAATTATCCTTTTTGTTGGATAAAACAAACAAAAAGATTGTTTTTTTTCTGCTGAAAATCTCAAAGCTGGAGGAGTTTTATTTATTTCTGACAGTCAAAAGGAGAGGTCATTTCTACCTGGGCATCTTTTGATAATTCAGTTATGAAATCACATATCAGCCA
Organism: Procyon lotor; assembly: GCA_028646535.1. Classification (NCBI taxonomy): domain Eukaryota; kingdom Metazoa; phylum Chordata; class Mammalia; order Carnivora; family Procyonidae; genus Procyon; species Procyon lotor. Next base: position 72,550,161 of record CM053605.1, on the reverse strand, counting down.
GCTGGTCAGGCTCTTTTGGCTTTCAGTGGTCAAAATCTTTGGCTTTATTGGTCTAGGTTTATGCCTCATTCACCAAGTCAATAAACCTCTCTGCTCCTCCTCTCAACTTTAACCGTGTATCCCACTGGGGCCCAGTGTAAAGAATTCACTGATTACAATGAGACTCTCCATATTTTTGTGTAAAATAATCTTTCAGCAAAATATTAGACCTCCTACAATTATTTTGCATTACATTGAAGTTGGTGGTTCTTTTTTCTTTTTAAACTATAGATGTAAAACTTGAGATATTTCAGAAAGAGCTAAAAGCAATAAAAATAAAACACTTCTTGGAATGTTTGAACTTTGCATCCAGCGTAAATTAACTTTTGGGCTCTCCTCTTTCTCTGTCTATAGATATGATTGCTAGTTGCAGTGGAGAGAAAAAAATGTCAGGAGAGTTTAGAGAGCATGTTATAACCCCACATCACCACCATGCTAGGATCAATTCACAAATGGAAATTGTGAGGATACACTGACCAATTGTTTTTCTCTTGTCACATTTGTTCCACTACTTGTGAGTATCACTGACTAACTAATAAATAGAATGAGAAAAACCTGAAGGGAATTTAAAAGTAAGACAAAGAAAATTATTACAAAAATAATTATTACAATTTAAAAAAATCAACAAAGTAGATGTGAGGGGGAACACATTTGAGAAGAAGAAGAAGAAAAGGTCATTTTGAAGTCCCTAATATACAATTCTTCTAAGTTCTCTGTGTAAAAGATTAAACCACCAGCACATGTCCACCATCATTACATTCATTATTTTATTTTATTTTATTTTTTATTTTATTTTATTTATTTTTTCAGTGTTCCAAGATTCATTGTTCATGCACCACAACCAGTGCTCCATACAATACATACCCTCCTCAATACCTACCACTAGGCTCATCCAACCACCACCCGCCTCCCCTCCAAAACCCTCAGTTTGTTTCTCAGAGTCCACAGTCTCTCATGGTTCATCTCTCCATCCAATTTCCCCCAATTCACCCTTCCCTTCCTTCTCCTAATGTCCTCCATGTTTTTCCTTATGCTCCATATGTAAGTGAAACCAAATGATAACTGACTCTCTCTGCTTGTTTTATTTCACTCAGCATAATCTCTTCCAATCCCGTCCATGTTGATACATAAGTTGGGTATTCATCCTTTCTGATGGAGGCATAATATTTCATTGTATATATGGACCATATCTTCTTTATCCATTCGTCTGTTGAAGGGCATCTTGGCTCTTTCCACAGTTTGGCGATTGTAGCCATTGCTGCTATGAACATTGGGGTACAATGTGGCCCTTCTTTGCACTACATCTGTATCTTTGGGGTAAATACTCAGTAGTGCAATTGCAGGGTCGTGGGGTAGCTCTACTTTTAATTTCTAAAGGACTCTTCACACTGTTTTCCAAAATGGCTGCACCAACTTGCATTCCCACAAACAGTGGAAGAGGGTTCCCCTTTCTCCACATCCTCTCCAACATTTGTTGTTTACTGTCTTGTTTATTTTGGCCATTCTAACTGGTGTAAGGTGGTATCTCAATGTGGTTTTGATTTGAATCTCCCTCATGGCTAATGATGATGAACATTTTTTCATGTGTCTGTTAGCCATTTGAATGTCTTCTTTGGAGAAGTGGCTGTTACGTTTTCTGCCCATTTTTTTTTTATGTGATTATCTATTTTTTGAGTGTTGAATTTGAGGAGTTCTTTATAGATCTTAGATATCAGACCTTTGTCTGTAGTGTCATTTGCAACTATCTTCTCCCATTCCATGGGTCGCCTGCTTGTTTTGTTGACTGTTACTTTTGCTGTGCAGAAGCTTTTTATCTTGATGAAGTCCCAAAAGCTCATTTTCATTTTTGTTTCCTTTGCCTTTGGAGATATGTCCTGAAAGAAGTTGCTGTGGCCAATGTCAAGAAGGTTACTGCCTATGTTCTCCTCTAGGATTTTGATAGATTCCTGCCTCACACTGAGGTCGTTTACCCATTTTGAGTTTATCTTTGTGTACACCATCATTACATTTAAAATAGAATGACTAGAGACATAAGTGGCTTTCATTCCATTTCATCTAATACAATTTTGTTCCCTAAGTGTTAAGAAAGAAATTTCTTTAACAAAACATGTAATTGGCAGTTTTGAAGATACTGCTTTTTCTGAGTTTTTTTTGTTGTTGTTGCTGTTTTTTTTCATTCTGACCATCTTCAAGCTAAAAAATGGAAAATATAAACAGGTAATAGTTTAATTTGTTATTAAGAGTAATTACTGTCTGGTATTTGAGGGTTATTTCTATGTAAATTTTAAATAGAAAACCATTTAACATATATTTATCTTTGTAAGCTACTTTAAATGATCAGCAAATACCTTCTCGTCACATAAAAGGAGCCATTTAAAACATTCTTATTCTGATAAAAAGAAAATTATAACCCATGAGACCATAGAAACTAAAGTAGTATTTAAGCTGTGATAGACACAATAAGGAAAAAAGACATCTTTAGTCAGCACATGTTTCTTTGATTGTCCTCTTTTCATTATTGATAGATACAGTTTCTATTTTTGTACACTGTTGTGTACCTGAGTCCTAGTCATCTAATAAAAGAGAAAGGTAGACTGTAAGATTTATTAAACATCTGAATTTAAAGACTTCTTCATGTCTTTTGGCTTGAATTATTAATGGCCAAAAGTCTAATACTCATAATGTAGAAGGCTGCCTGTTGTTTTTGTTAAGAAAGTATTGTAAGGTTATCTATATATTTTGTTTTGATTTATTCATCTATTCTTATTAAATGAAAATATTTACTGACTTTCTACTATATGCAGAGCACCATTCTAAAGGCAAGGATACAGCAATAAATATAACAGACACAGTTACTACCATCATGAAGTTGACATCTAGAATGGCTAGGAAGACAATAAGTAAGAGCAACCATAAATATATTTTGGTTTGTTCATTTGGTTTTAATGGATGTAATGGGAAAAAAGGAACCAAAATAAGTATGAAGAGTACCAAGTTCAGGGTGGAGTGGTCATTGGTAATTTTATAAGGATTATCAATGAGAAGGTGAGATTTGGGTGATGAACTGTAGAAAGTGAAGAAAGAACCAGCTAGATGTTAACATATTTCAGGAGAAGGAATAGAAAGTAAGAGGGCTTTGAAATGAGGAATCTTGGAATCCCAAGGGCCAAGGCGTAAGAAAGAGGCCAGTGTCCCTGCAGCAAGATAAGAGTCATCATAGCAGGTGAAGTTAGAAATATAACAGGATAGGGGTGTCTGAATGGCACAGTCAATTAAGCATCCAAATGTTGGTTTTGGCTCAGGTCATGATCTCAATGTCATAAGAACAAGACCCCATGTCTGGATCTGCACTCAGCATGGAGCCTCCTTAAGACTCTCTCTAGCTCTTTCCTTGCTTCTCCCAGCTCTAAAAATAAATAAATAAATCTTGCAGAGGAGGAGGAGGAGGAGGAGGAGGAAGAAGAAGAAGAAGAAGAAGAAGAAGAAGAAGAAGAAGAAGAAGAAGAAGAAGAAGAAGAAGAAGAAGAAGGAGAAGAAGAAGAAGAAGAAGGAGGAGGAGGAGGGGAAGAAGAGGAAGAAGAAGAGGAAGAAGAGGAAGAAGAAAAAGAAGAAGAAGAAGAAGAAGAAGAAGAAGAAGAAGAAGAAGAAGAAGCAGCAGCAGCAGCAGAAGCAGCGGAAGAGGGAAGAAGTATAACATATAGCGCATGAAAAGGGCTTTGGCTTAACCTATAAGTGAGAGGTAAGTTATTGAAGAGTTTTAAAACAATAAGTGACATCTGAATCAATTACAATAGTAGTATTCCAATTGCCATGTTGAGATGAGGCTATGATATGCCATGTTTGCATTAGGGAGACGAATTAGAAAATTTGTACAAATGTATTGTGCAGGCAAATATATAATGATGTGGGCAAATGATACTGATGGCTTAGACCAGGGTGGTAGTAATAGATACAGTGAGAAATGTTGGGGTTTGAATATTTAGAGTTTAAGCCAATAGCATTTGCTGGTGGATGAAAGTTAGTATGACAGAAAGAAGGACTAACAAAGATTTTATGCATTTAGACCGACACAACTGGAAATGTTGAATTGACTTTTACTGAGATGAGAACCATTACAGAAAAAGTACATTTGGGAGAGATGAACAGGAATCAGGACTCTGATTTTGCATGTTAGATTTGATGTCCCATCAGCATCAAGTGGACATGTTAGGTAGAGTTGGATATATAAAACTGGAATTGAGATAAAATATATTTTGTGAAATTGTTGGCATGTAGAGACTACTTAAAGCCATAACATTAGATAAAATCATCTGAAAAAAACTGAGTAGATTAGGGGGAAAAAGTCTTAGGCTTGAGTCTTATATGCCTCTGATATTTATTTTTGTGTGTGTGGAGATGAGAAATAAGTGAAAAAAGAGACTGAGAAGATATAAACAGTGAGGAAGAATGACTTCAGTGAAAAGTAGTGTCCTAGAAGCCACACATAGAGGATGTTTTAAGACAGAAGTAGTGATAAAACATGTGTCAAAATATTCCTGAGAGTTCAAATGAAATGAGGACAGATAAGTGATCATTGGGTTATATAATAAGGAAAGTTGAAGTGACCTAGACAAGAGTTTGTTTACACAAAGATGATCCAAAATACAGTTATCCCTTATGTACTTTATTCATAAGTATTCTAATGTATTCCAAGCCCTAAGAACAGTGACAACATGCAGTAGATGTTCAGGAAACATTTTTTTTAAATGAATAAATAAATAGAATTTGGGAGAGTTATTAGAAAAGAAAAAGGAGATAGGGAACAGAAGAACATTCACCTATGTTCTTTGGCCTTCCCAATTATTGACTTTAACTAAATGGATATATTTTAAGGTACATTTATTCTCTCCCTTTCCTTTTATTTTATTTTAAGATTTTATTTATTTATTTGACACAGAGAGAGAGAGATCACAAGTAGGCAGAGAGGCAGGTAGAGAGAGAGGAGGAAGCAAGCTCCCTGATCAGCAGAGAGCCCGATGTGGGGCTCGATCCCAGGACCCTGAGATCATGACCTGAGCTGAAGGCAGAGGCTTTAACCCACTGAGCCACTCAGGTGCCCCTCTCCCTTTCATTTTAATTACAAAAAATGATATTATATACAACAACAAAAAAAGAATATGTTCCATAAAACAGACTTGAATCCCAGAAATTAATAGTACTACACAAAATTCTTGAGAATTTTTTGGTATATGACAATGTCAGTGCCCTTTCATTAAGTGACAAAAATGGAGCCCTTCAATAACAAGTTTAAAATTAATATTTTTAATTATGGTTACAAAGGCAATTTTTTTATTCAAAGTCTTCATTCTGCAAGGTTAAGACAAGGGAAGTCTAAAACAAAGAAAATGCCTTTCATCTTCTAAAATTCTATAAAAAGGAAAAAACAAAGCCAGAAACTATCACTTCAAAACTATTAGCACTTTTTAGAAAACAGACATATGCTTTAGGAAATATTAAATTAGGAAGTATATAATTAAAACAAAAAACTAGATTTTGGTCATTTTGATTCACATTTATCTAATAATTATTGACCACCTAGTATGTAGTAAGTATAATTCAGGGCCCTGAACACTGAATCTCTGCAGCAAACCCCGCCTGAGACTCACATCATCAGCCTTTCTTCTCTGCTACCCAAACTTTACTTTCTTAAGTAAAAATTTCTTAATTTCTTAATTACTTTCTTTCTTTCTTAAGAGAAAAATACATTCAGACCAAGATATATACCATCCCCAGTTCTCTTGTAACCAAGGGGTTAGATATGTGATGCAATTGTGACAATGAGATGTAAGTGGAAGTCTTATAGGTTTTTTAAGAAAATGTGTTGTCAACTCCAGGACCTTCTACCTTTTCTTCCCTTCCTTATTCTTACTGACTCTGTCGATGTGATTTTTGGGGGTGAAGAAGACATCTTGTGCCTGCTAGGCAACTAGGATAATGATAAAGATCTGAAGGCTGGTGGGATAAGTCCCCTCCCTGTTGGTATCCTTGAGCTGCAGCATTCACTCTGCAGTACCCACACCTGAAATTCTGGTTTCAAAAGAAAAACAATACCTTCACCTTCATCAGCTATCATTTTGAATGTTTGAGTTAAGCATACCCTGTTGTCAACATTGTCACTGTGCAATAGGGGAAAAATGAAGGTGAATGTATAATTATACTTCAAGGTTATAAGATTAACAAAAGAAATCAGCACAGACATGGGGCAGCCTAGAGGGAGTGAACACCTCTGCCTGGTGGGCACAAGAAACATTTCATTTAAGCGCAGTTCAAGCCAATCTTACAGCGTGGGTAGTCATTAAACTAAAGAAGGCAGGGAAGGACATTCTAGGTAGAGAAAACAGCATCAAACAAAAGGATAAAGATGTAAACAGCATGGCCTATTACACAAATTATTCTGGTGTGGCTGGGATTGGAGTGGAAGTAGATTATTATTAAGAATTCAGTCAGAATGTCAGGCAGAGGCAAGATGAAAGGTCTCTTGGCCTATGTTATGAAGGTTGGGTTTAACTTTGGAGTCAGTGGGAAATCACTAGAGGATTTTAAGCAGGGACTGACATTATCAATTTGTGTTTTCGATAGAGCTGGCAGCAATGTGGAGTATGAAACATAAGTGCCATCTCCCTTTCCTCCACATCAACCAAAAAGATATTGAATAAAATCCAAACACGCGGAAACTAAGGGATAAATACTGTCGTCAAGTATATGAAACATTTATGAGAAGGATGCTCAGCAGTTGTTCTGGGTGTCTGTGACAGACCAAACACAAAGGAATGCACTCGAATAAAAGCAGTAGAGTTGAGTTGAACCTTTAGCAAAAACATCTCAATTGAGGACTGCTCTGGAAAGGGATACCACCAGAATAGACTGCAATGGGCAATTGGAAATTTTATTTCTTTAAATAGCTGGGAGAAAAGAAAAGAGCTATCAGTTCTGGAGGATTTTTATATATTCACTTCCTTGACAGCAAGGGGTGTGATAAACTATACTTTGAATGCTCTTCAGTTCAAAGTATGTGTTATGATCCCTAAAGTCTGGAGATGTATTTTCCCATTTATCTTACCCCACAAAAACCACTCAACTACATAGAATATAGACACATAAAATACAAATCATTTGCATTCATGACTACTGACTAATATCTCCAATTAACTGATTATTTATACTAATAAAAATCAACATTGGAATAAGTGTCACAATAGTTCCCACAATGATTTGGGATACATTTTTTTCCCCACATGATGTCTTTTATTTTACTTGGCAAAAGAGTTCCATGATCTAATAGATCTGGCAGATGGAGTTACCAAAGTTTAAATAAATTTGTTTCAGAACACTTCAAAGCTTGTAATGGGGTAATGTTCATTGTAAATCCTTAGGAAGTTTATCCAAGATTTTATCCAAGATTGTCTTAGTCAACTCTAGCTGCTATAACAAAAATACCATAGACTGTATTGTATGGGTTAAACAACATACATTTATTTCTCAGAGCTCTGGAGGCTCAGAAGTGCAAGATCAAGATGTGGGCAGAGTCCTGACTTAAAGACTGCAGTCTCTTCATTGTGTGCTCACATGGCCTTTTCTCATAGATTACTCTCTTTCCTTGCCTGTAAGAGCGTTAATTCCATTATGCGGGTCCCACCCCCCTGACATAATCTAAACTTCCTTACTTCTCAAAGGCCTCACTCCAAATACTATCACATTCAGGGTTAGGGCTTCCACATACGAATTTGGGAGGGCAGATGGGCATAAACACTCAGGCCATAACAAAACATGATAAAGTACACTTTTATCTAAATTTATTTGAGCATGGAATTCCTTTTTTATAAATACAGATTTCCATTTCTATAAATGCAGCTACAAATATAGTTATTTAGAAAAATAAGCTGTGCATTAAATGACTATATTTCTGAATTTGAAAAATATTTGGTAATAGGAATTTAGAGTTTTTTTAATGAAAAGAAGACAGAAAATGAATGTATGTTGAGTACAACTATGTTCTATACGTTTTATATTTAATTTCTAAGATGCAATATAGGATATTAACTCATGAGGAGACAGGCTTAAAGAGGTTATTTTTTCATTGTCTCATTCCTTTTCTTTTCTTTTCTTTTCTTTTCTTTTCTTTTCTTTTCTTTTCTTTTCTTTTCTTTTCTTTTCTTTCAAGGTTTATTTATTTGAGAGAGAAAGAGAGCTCAAGCAGGGGAAGAGGCAGGCAGAAGGAGAAGAAAACTCCCTGCAGAGCAATGAGCCCTATATATGGTTATAACCCTATGTAGGCTCAATCCCAGGCCCCTGGGATCATGACCTGAGTAGAAGGCAAATGCTTAACCAACTGAGCCACTCAGGCATCCCAACTGTCTTGCTTCTAATAAGCGATGATAGAAATACCTTTGTTAGTAGAGTTTTATAATTTATTTTCTAAGCAGAGACTGACCTATGAGCCAAATGAGGTACTGAAGCTATAAAGGTACATAAGTTTTAAAGTATTAATTGATTAATAAATTGGTTCTAATATTTGGTAGATTTTAGAGAAGTTCTACTTATAACTATTTAGGAAATAACATTTTCAAATACTAAACCAGATAGGCAAGGTAGGAGGTATGAAACGGGACAATCATGGGCCACACAGAATGTCTAGTCACCTTAATGCAAGACTATTGAAAAATGAGCTCAATCTTCCTCTCCAGCTTTACCTTCCATTGCTCTGGGTTTTTATACATCAGTTCAACTGGATTCCTGACGCTGCCCCTTGAGAACTCTGGCCTCTTCACTTTTATTAACATCATTCTCCCTGCCCCAATTTTTTTTAGTCCATTAAAATCTTTCCAGTTCCTTAATGAACAACGCAAATGCTACCTTCTTGACATCTTTTTTCCCCCAAAGTCCCTAAAAGCAAAGATCCCTTCTTTTGAAATTTTCATGCTTAGTTTAAGCAGCCTGCATGATTCATCACATTGGCTTTGTTCCATCAGTTTATGTAATTACCTTGAGTTCTAAGTTAAATCAAGGAGTGCTGGAGAATAAGAACTTTTTATGTGCTAGTATATCAAGATATTCTTGTTATCCATATGTTATCTTGTACCTTAGGTATGTTAGGTGTGTTAGGTGAGTGTGTTAGTATGTAAATGAATGAATGAATTCAGAAGCTCAAATGAATATTATTTTTTTTAAAGATTTTATTTATTTATTTGACAAAGAGAGAGAGATCACAAGTAGGCAGAGAGGCAGACAGAGAGAGAGGGGGAAGCAGGCTCCCTGCTAAGCAGAGAGCCTGATGCGGGGCTTGATCCTAGGACCCTGAGATCATGACCTGAGCCAAAGGCAGAGGCTTTAACCCACTGAGCCACCCAGGCGCCCCTCAAATGAATATTATAACTGAATTATGCTTTATTATTGATTTCCACTAGTTCCAGTCTTTAGGTGTTAGCATGGGATTTAAGAGAAAAAATGGGACAAATTTAGAAACAAAGTTTTAAATAGGAGATAACTAAATAATAGATATATAAGATAGATCATTGTCATTTTTGTACAGTACTAAACATTCATGAATAAATAAAAAACATAATCCACTCTACATGTTGACCTAATGTGAAAGGTTTATCATGAACGATCCATTTGCTCACATTTTTTGTTTTGTTTAACTTTAAATTGTTTCTGTTAAATAGACTAAATCTAGATTTTAAAACCCAGTAAGATGTACAGTTAGGGGATATCACCAGTTGGCTTTACACTTCCACATTGTATCAATATTTGTTTTAAGTTTCTCATTGCGTGCATTGAGCTTTCACTCTAGTGGTAGAAACAGACATTGATCAGATTTTCACAGAAGGAAATGTAAAGAACTATTGTGTTTAGAGTAAGAATTTGTGCACAAAAGTGAGACCATATCATAATATATTTGACTTGGAGAAGAAGGACAAGTAAAGTGTTCCTCCAGCATTTTTGTATTTAAGATATGAAGAAATAGCAAGAGTTAACTACAGAGCTTAGAAGAAAGAATATTCTGTTTGGGGCACCAGCATGTGTTCTATGAGTATTAGGAACACTTGGAGTTTGAGAAAATGACACAAGTGAAATGAGATAAAGAGATGGATAGCAGCCTAGGAAAGGTCTTCAGGACCATATTACAGCTTTGGAATTCTAGAAGCAGAGGAATCATACATAGCATAGTGTTTCTAAAACATCACACCTTTGAAGAATGAAGTTATGAGTATCTTCCCATCTTTCACTTTGCACCTAAGTGCATATGTATATATATATATATATATATATATATATATATATATATATATATGAATGAAGAAATAAAATTGTAAAGTTGCCAAACATGTACAAATGGAGAATTTTCTTATTTTTCTTTTTTCTTTATATGGCAAGATCAGTGGCTTTCAGGAGTTTAAAAGAAACACTTGCCATTTGCAAAGTTTCTTAAATCCTGAAATGTGGTATATTAGGAAATACATAATCCGAATTCTTGGTCTTGACTTCTGTTGAGCCGATCATGTTTTCTTGATAAACTATCCAAGCTCAATAAGCTGTTCCTATTCACTCTTTCCCATTCACTGTATTCATGTGTGTAGATCTCAACAGGGTGGTATCAAACATATACCCAATTTAGTTTCTTGAAAGAAGCTGTAAGAGTGAGTATTGGAGAATCAAAACAGGTTAGGTCCTGTGCCATGTACCAGGATATAGGAAGAAAAATAGCAATTTCTCTGCTTT
>CM053605.1:72513104-72539264 GCA_028646535.1 Procyon lotor | reverse complement strand
CTTAAAAAAAAAAAACAAGTTAATAACAAAGAAGATGATTTCTAAGAGTGAAAGACGTTAAAAAGAGATTAAAATATTATAAAAATGGCAGATTATTGCTGTGGTGATGGCTTCCTTAATTACAATGGTCAGAGTCAAATAACAAGTGCAGTTTGGAAATATCTTCTTCAAATGCCTCTGTTGAAAGATCATAGTAGTCATAGATATGAATTTCAACAGTTTCAATGGGGGGTTTTAATTCTTTGTATTTGGTTTGGGTTTTCATGCTATCCAAGCAGAATATGTAAGAAGTACTAAATCTTCTAACATATAACCCCAAAATATTAAAACTCCCTACTAGAAATGTAATATGTTTTCCAGATGAGGAGCACATATTTTTAAAATGTTAAATTTAAGTTCAGTTATCAAGTTGGCTCATCAGCCCCTGACAGTGCAGCTTTCAGGGTCACTTGGTCCTCATTATCCTGCAATCTTTCTGAAGAGTTATGCTACTGCCAAATGAACCTCACAGTCAGAGTGGATTAACCAGATCAGAGCAAGTAAGATTCATTCTGAATGCTAACTGAAACCGAAACTCCTTGCAGGAAAGCAGAGAGAAAGAGGAGAGGAGAGGGAGAAAGGGGAGAGAAGAGAAAGAAAAAAGTGGGAGGAGAAGAGCGGGGGAAGGAGAAAAATTAAATGAGACAGAAAGAGAGAGAGAGTGTGTGCAAATGAGAGAGAGCAGGTCGTGCGGAGCCTAGAAGGTAGACAGACACCTGCTGTGCCGGGCTACTGCCCACGGTGGGCTGGCAGGTGCTTCCTCTCCACATGGTTGCCCAAAGGTTTCAGGACCTTACTCTCTACTTCGATCATCATACTCCACACAAAGCGGAAACAAAAAAATTCTTTTGTGTTTATTTAGAACTTAGGTGGGGGACTTTTACCACCAAAGCCAAACATGAGGGCAGGTTAAAGTCACACTGTTTTTCATAGAGTCTGCATTCAACACACAGTTTTGAGTTTCTGACTACACTGAAGTCAGGGGCTAGAATTAGTTACTGTATTTACCTCTACACATCTACCTTGTTTCTAGAGACAGTTAACTGAAGCACAAAGGTGGGGATGCTTACGATTTTACCTGAAATCTCATTTTGATTTATCTTCTCTCCTCTCTCCTCCTCCAAAAAATTATTAATTAAGAGATCTGCTTTAAAATGTGTAACGTGGTTTTACAGAGAATGAATTATCTCCCCTCTCTTTAGAAACATTATTTATCTCTTTACCAAATCATTCTTCAGCTATCTGACCTTAAGCAAATTAATTAATCCTTCTGGATCTCAATTTATTCAGGTCTGAAACCAGGATAATAAAAGTACCTACCTCACAGAATTGTTAGGAATATTAAATTAGATTGTTTGTATGAAAGCTTTTACCCTAGAAGTATCTGATGGATATTAGTCCCTAGTTAAGTCTGGATTGAGCATGCAATGGGAGTGCAGGAAGACCCCACTGGGGTGACCTCAAACAGCTTGCTGAGTTGGGTGGATGGGTCTCAAGGAGAAAATTAAAATGTGCTTTATTTGTATGCCAAGTTTGGGAAATATGCTATATAATATATGGGAGCCTAAGAGAGTATCAGGGAGGTAAACAATATTTAAAACATAAATAGAGGGAGCAATATCCTTATATCCTTATATGGATATATATCCTTAATGGAGATTGAAATGCGGCTCAAAGAAATGTAATAGAAGAGTCAAGAGAAAAGGGCACAGCAGGCAAAGTGGATTAATAACACCCAATGCTGTTTGTCAGAAAGAAAAGATGGCCCTGTGATTAATCAGCAAGTAGGCCTTGTTAACACTGAAACTATTGCCGTGGAGTGTGGAGGTGATAGTCTGCACCACATAGGTTTTATAAGTGAATAGGAGAGCATTGCCTGGGTAACTCAGTCAGTTAAGTGTCTGCCTTTGGCTCAGGCCATGATCTCAGGGTCCTGGGATCCAGGGCCCTGCGCTCAGCAAGGAGTCTGCTTATCCCTTTCTCTCTGCCCCTCCCTACCACTCATCCCTCTCTCTTGCTCTCCCAAATAAATACATAAAATCTTTTTAAAAATTAAGTGAATAGGAAAGAATGAATTGAAGATTGTGAATATAGAAAAGACTTCAGAAGTTTGTCTATAAAGGAAATGCGAAAGGTAGGAAATGTTTAGAGAGAAACTTGAAACAAAATGTGACAAGTGCAATGGAATGTGTTCCCTAAATGTGTGGTAGACAGCATAGTAGTGCTCCACAGAGCAAGCTAACAGACATAATTAAGATAATAAATCTTGAAATTGGAGATTACCCTGGATTTTCTAGATGGGTTCAATCTAATTACATGAGTCCTTAAAGCAGACAACTTTCCTGGTTGTGGTTAGGAGAAAAAGGTCAGAGAGATGCAGTTTCTCACTTTGAAAATGGAGAAAAGGGGTCACAAACCAAAGTTTACATCATCCCTAGAAACCAGAAAAGGCTGACTGCCTGGGTGGCTCAGTTGGTAAAGTGGCTGCCTTCTACCCAGGTCATGATCCCAGGGTCCTTGGATCCTGTCCCTGTTGGGCTTTCTGCTCCATGGGTAGTCTGCTTCTCCCTTTCCCTCTGCCCCTGCCCCATGCTCATGCTCTCTCTCATATGGTCTCTCTCTTAAATAAACAAACAAATAAATAAAATCTTAAAAAAAAAAACAAAAACCAAAAAGGACAAGGTAATAGATTCATACCTAGAGACTTCAGAAAGGAACACGGCCCTGATGGCATCTTGATTTCAGACTAATGAAACCTAGGTTGGACCTTTTTTTTTTAAAGGTTTTATTTATTTATTTGACAGAGAGAAACACAGAGAGAAAGCGAACACAAGCAAAGGGAGTGGGAGAGGGAGAAGCAGACTCGTCTGCTGAGCAGGGAGCCCGATGCCGGGCTCTATCCCAGGACCGTGGCATCATGACCTGAGCTGAAGGCAGACACTTAACGACTGGGCCACCCAGGGGCCCCCATGTTGGACTTCTGACTGACACAGTGGTAAGATAATAAATTTATGCTGTTTTAAGAAACAAAGTTTGTGGCAATTCATTGTGGCTGCCATAGTAAATTAGTACAAAATTGGTCTTGGCTCACAGCCTCCTCCATGCAACCACAGTCTAGTCAGTGAGATGTATATGAAAAGAATGTCAGTATCTCAGGCCTGTCTTCTAAATATTCTCATGAGATCCTTCACAATCATTTTCTTCCCTGATGTCCAGTTGCACAGGATAGAATGAGGTTCTTCTTGGCCCTACAGAATGGAATAAACACAGAGTGGAAAGTCCTTATGTGGAACTTCATTGGATGGAACTCTGTCATGATAAGCGATCAACTTTTATTGTGTAAGGCACCTATAGAGTGAGATTTTGGAGATCATTTTTATAAGCATCATCACTTTCTCTGAACAATAGATTTATTATTAGTTTTCTTTTTAAATAATTGCTGAGATTGAATATATTTCAGTGCTCATAAGAAGCAAGTGGCATGGTGACTTTCAAGAAGGGGATGGAGAAGTGGAGAGAGAGAAAGAAGGCAATAACACAGTAGAGCTTGGATTTAAAATACAAGTGATGAGACTAGACTTGGTGGAAGAAGGAAAGAAGCAAAGGAAAGTAAAATGTTAATGAGGGTAAGTTTTACAGTTATGGTGGTATAATATCTAGAAGTCTCCCATTCCATCTGATAGCTTCTATTTTCTCTGTAAACAAGGTGGTAAAGTCATTGGTTGGTGAGATAGGGAGTTCTTTGGAGGGACATCTGATGAGAGTGAGGAAGAATGAAAATAGTCACTGAGGAGTATGAGAAGAGTGTTGACCAGAGTTCCAGATAGGATTGAATACCAAATGCGATTAGAGATAATGATTATAAAGACCTCCACATGCCTACTTGTGAGTTTATCTCAAACAGTGATAGCCAACACATGCCTACATACTAAGTAATTGATCAGTTAGGTTGAGATAGTGTTGGAGTTTTTCTATATGTTTACTAGATTATAAAATGATAAAATATAATATTTGGAATAAGGGGGCTCCTGGGTGGCTCAGTCGTTAGGCGTCTGCCTTCGGCTCAAGTTATGATCCCAGAGTCCAGGGATCAAGCCGTATATCAGGCTCCTTGCTCTGCAGGAAGCCTGTTTCTCCCGCTACCATTCCCTCTGCTTGTGTTCCCTCTCTCGCTGTGTTTCTCTTTGTCAATAAATCAAATCTTAAAAAAAAAAAAAAAGAATTATTAAACTGATGATCCAGTGCCATTTACCTATTCCTGGTCCCTTTTCAGCCTTCTCCGAAATGCTGTCAGGCCCCAGAGGCTGACTCCAAGAACTGCCTTCTTCAGGCTCAAAGCAGCCTTGACTTAAGTTTGTCAGACAGAAGCACAACCAGGAGACTGAAGGAAAGAGAGGATAGAATATTCCACCTGCCGACTCCCTCCATGCACAGTGCCTTGATTTTGTCTGTGGCTACATTCCAGTTACATCTTCTCTCAGACTGTCCTTCATCCATGACCCCAAGTTCTCTCTGAACTCTAGTAACTGTTTTATTCCTATTTCCCCTTTAAATCTAAGACCAATAATGGCTTCTCATTATTGTTATTTCCTGGATGCTTTACTTCCACCATTGGTTTCCTTAACCCTACTCAAGGCCTCTCTAAATGGCCCCTTTATTATACTCTTTTCAGTAAAACTCTGTGTGTATCATCAAATTCTGCAAGGACCTCGACTAACACTGTTTTGGAAGCCATTGTAAGGCATTTGGTATTACCCAGGGGAAAATTGAGATGGAAAGTTTTGGAATATTTTGAGCTCTGCAACTAATTAGATGTGTGACTTTGAACAAGTCACATGGCCTCTCCCCACTTCAATGTATTCATCTGTAAAATAAGATAATTGCTCTATTGAACCACTTCAAAGGTCCTTTATATTTTGAAAAGTATTTAATGTATTAGTCATCTTTACACTGGTTAATCTGATTCTTTATTAACTGGGTGAGTTAAGGATGTGGGTCCAGGGGACTACCCTTGCTCACACCACAAAAAAATCCTTCATTTTAAACAATTGTTAAAACTTCATTCTCTAGAGGTTATTTCCTATATCCTTTTAAATGAATTTCCATATAAAAATTATACATATATATAATATATATCATTATAGGTAAACACCATTTGTTTCAAGGATTTTAGTTTTTTGTTGTTTTTTTTAAAGATTTTATTTATTTATTTGACAGAGAGAGATCCTAAGTAGGCAGAGAGGCAGGCAGAGAGAGAGAGGAGGAAGCAGGCTCCTTGCTGAGCAGAGAGCCCTATGTGGGGCTCGATCCCAGGACCCCGAGATTATGACTCGAGCTGAAGGCAGAGGCTTAACCCACTCAACCACCCAGGTGCCCCTCAAGGATTTTAGTTTTTATAGTTTAGCAATTCTGCATAGAATTTTTGAAAGAAAGAAATTTTTGAAGTTGTAAAGATGGAAATACCAAGATTATTCCCTAAGTACAGATATGATTTGGGTGAGCATTAAATAACCACAAACTAACTACAGAGGAAAAAAAAGATCACATTTACGTACCCACTTTTAATACATATTTAAAATGATTCATTTGGGGCGCCTGGGTAGCTCAGTGGATTAAAGCCTCTGCCTTAGGCTCAGGTCATGATCTCAGGGTCCTGGGATCGAGCCCCACATCGAGCTCTGCTCAGCAAGGAGCCTGCTTCCCCCTCTCTCTCTGCCTGACTCTCTGACTAAGAGAACTCTCTCTCTGTGTCAAATAAATAAATAAAATCTTTAAAAAAATGATTAATGCAAGGTAAAAAGACCAAAAGAGGTTCTGAGTATACTTTTGTAAACCCATTCTGTGTATTGAACATGTATAGTATATTTATTATCCACCAGATAGTCATATACAGCAATTGGAAATTGTTGTTTAATTTCAAATGTCTTTTTTCCATAATTCTGATTGATCAAAATTAGCTGAGTGGATTATTTCATTTAATGCTCAGTATTTTGCTCTTGATTTGGCTTTTGAAATTATAAATTCACAACATTAAATTACTTTTATTTTTTTAAAAGATTTTATTTATTTATTTGAGAGAGAGAGAGACCACAAGTAGGCAGAGAGGCAGGCAGAGAGAGAGGGGGAAGCAGGCTCCCTGCTGAGCAGAGAGCCCGATGCGGGACTTTATCCTAGGACCCTGAGACCATGACCTGAGCTGAAGGCAGAGTCTTTAACCCACTGAGCCACCAGGCGCCCCAAGTTAAGTTACTTTTAAAAGAAAATGTATTATTCCTCTCACATTCACTTAACATTCTTATAACTTACTTGATTTGTTATTTGTAACAAATTATTTTTGATTTGTTAGTCTTTAATATTACTATGATTGACCTAGAAAGTGCAGATCTTTAAAAATCATACTGGGTCCACTGCTGTCCCCTACCTTCTAACATTTCAATGAATGTTTATTTCAGTATCTATAACAGTGTTTTACAGAAGGGAAAAAAGCACAACAGATCACATTCTACCTAGAAAATGTAACAAAAGAGGAATGGAATAGTAGCAGTTACTTTTTTCTCCCCTATAATGATAAGCATGTTTTATGAACTGATTTTAGAAGTTCATAATTCAATGTGAATTATGTCATTTTTAGCATCATTCTGCCTTCCATTGCCTCACTGTCGAATCCTGAACTATTTCTTTGGCCTAGAATTTAAGGGTCCATAACCATAAGGTCTATAGGAATTGACTCTATTGATACTCTACAACTTATATATAAATGAAGATCTTTCCAACTGACAGAGGTTGTAGAACAATAACAGACTATGGGAATACTTATGCTTAAGATTTTTCTTCTATCACTTCCTGAAGCAATCTAACTCATTGCTTGTTTATTTATCTTATGTCTCACAAGATCTCATTCACTTTGTAGGAGGGGATAGCTTTATATTTACTGCTGCATATTTAAAAAATCTTGTCACGTAATGTGATTGAAATCAATAATTATGAGTGTACCTTTCCTTTCAAAAGATAAAAAAAAAAAGTGACAAAAAATTCAATAATCTTTCACAGTCTTACAGCTAGTTAGCAGAACAGAGTGTAGAATCCAGGTCTCTTGACTTTCAGACCAATGCATCTCTTACTTCCCTCTCTCTTTTTTGGAACTTATCTGAGAACTTCCTATATCCTACCAATTGACTTGAATCAACTTGAACTAATGGGTATCTTTCCGTTTCTTTCTTTTCTTTTCTTCTTTTCTTCTTTCTTTCTTTCTTTTTTTCTTTCTCTCTCTCTTTCTTTCTTTCAACTTCAGTAGCTGTCTGGGAAATCTCAGGAATGTTTTTCTGGTTGTATTGTCAGGAAAATGCATTCATGTTATGCCTTTTTATGTTCTTGTTCAATCCTTGTGTGAAGGATGAAATATTGGACTTGTAATGCTGCACATATGTTATGTAAATTATAGTAGCATATTGTATTGCTTTGACCTTTACAACACTCTATAATTTGATTGGCTGACTAGTCAAGTTCATAGTGTTTACAGTCTTGCCCTTACTTGGATGGACATGATGAGATATTCCAATCCAGCCAATCAAAATATAGAATATCAAAAAGGTCAAAGTAGTATAATGCTTTCTTAAACTACAGTCTTTTCTTTACTGGTCAAATAATGCATTCTCATAAAAATAGAGAAATCCTGTGAAGTAAAATATATGAGTATAAGACATGTTATGAGTACTTTCATATGATTAAGTTGATATCAACTTTTCTTGTTTTTGAACTTGATTCTCTTATGAGAACTGCTTAGATTTTTATTAAAGCTGTATTGTAACAGGCTGTGTTTTAGTTTTCTTTGAATTTCTATAGTAATGTTATATTATAGTACAATGTTTAATATATATATTTATTAAATAGATGAATAAAATTTGCAAACTGTACCAAA
Organism: Procyon lotor; assembly: GCA_028646535.1. Taxonomy (NCBI): domain Eukaryota; kingdom Metazoa; phylum Chordata; class Mammalia; order Carnivora; family Procyonidae; genus Procyon; species Procyon lotor. Next base: position 72,531,307 of record CM053605.1, on the reverse strand, counting down.
ACTGGCTCATTTCCTCCTCTTACCTGCCTTATACTACCTTTCCTTGGTTTCCTTTGAGCTTATTTCATTCTTTCTGGGGTCCCTCAAGACTCAGTATGGGATCCTCTTTTTACTATATTCGTTCTTCCTGGGACATATCATTCAGAACAAGGTATTTCAGTTACTACCCATAAGTCAATGTCTTTCAGATGTGTATGTCTAGGACTTTTTTCTGATTTTTAGATATTTATATTGAATTGTCTATTTGATTTTTTCAGTTGAGATCCAAGGGAAACTCAATTTCATCATGTTGAAAGCCAAACCATGACCCAGCTCATCAAACTTGTTTTTCTCCCAGTGTCCTTATCATAGTGAATAACTCCACCATCCTGTATGTTTCAGAAGAAATCTAGATGTCCTTGTTATCACTCCCATCATTCCCAGCCAACATATTCCTAAGACCAGAACTTTCACTTCCTAAATATTTCTTTAATGTGTTTATCTTTCTCTTTCATCACTGCCACCTTCCTAGCCCATGGTACCACCATCTCTTACCTAAGTCACTGGATCATTGTTATCAGGAAGACAGAGTTGTATTTTCAAAATATGAACTTGACAATGCCATTACCTTTCCAATTCCTTTCTTCTGGAGAATCATGGTCTAAAATCTGTGTCATCTCAAATTGACCTCTATTTCCCTCTTTTTACTTCACCCATGCATTCTGGCTCTTATAATATTTCCCATTACCCTGGGGCTGTTTGCTTCTGTATAAGTCTGGCTAAAGTCTTTAAGATTTTTTTTTTTTAATTTTTTAGTTATAAGAGTGGAACTAAGAAGAGATTCTTTGTCCACTATGTGAGTGGACCATCTGCTAGAAGATATAGACTCACCAACTATGAAAAAAACAATATCAAGTGCATTATGCCATCTGATTTTTCCCAGATCTACTAAGAAATACCAGGAATATTTGTAATCCAAACAAAGAGTAGAATCACTCCAGGCAAACATGGACACACTGATTTTGAAGCTAAATATATGTTCTAAGGAAATCACTTCCTTATGAATCTGGTCATTAAGCAAAGGAAAAAATTCATAAGATTAATGCCATTTATGTCTGTATCTTTCACTCCAAAGAACTACTGATTTGGTTTTTTTTTTTTTACTCTGAGATGACTACTCTTCCTTAGTGATATCTCAGGTGCATTAGAGAAGAAGAAATGAATTTACCTAAATATCTCGTCTTTTTCAATGTCTATGAAATACTCAATATTTGTAATTCCTAGAATTCTAAATTATTTAATTATTTCATTTGAACTTTTATTCATTTTTAGTTCAATTATTCATGCATATACTGAACAGGGCCTTATTGAGAGCATTGTGATAGGAAGAGCATTATACAAGATGAATAAGAAGAAAGTTTCTAGCTTCATGGAACTCAGAGTCTTGTAGGGAAGAGAGATTTAATCAAATAATCCAATAAATAAATCAGATGATATGGCATGCCAAATACAATTGGAGAAATTATCACAATGCTATGAAGAAGTTTAACAGAGGATCTCAGCTGACCAAGGAAGGCTCCCGAGAAGAAGTGAGATTTGGAACTAAGATCTGACTGATGAATAGGAATTAGTATACGTGATCATGTATGTCATTCTTCTGCCTATAATACTCTAGCATCTTCCCACCTCACATACAGAAATCCAAACTTCTGACCATGGCTTCAAAGATTCTGGTTTTGGGAATCCCCCCCTCTCACATTTTCATGCTTTATTTCCATGTGCCATTCCATTATCAGCTTAAATATCACTGTCACAAAGTTAAAATGTAAATGAAAGAGCTTCTCCCAACTTATTTTAATTTTTTTTACAAATATTGTTTTCTGAAGTTACTTTTTGTTGTTGTTTATAATCTGCATCTCTCAAATGAATATAAACTCCGTGAGATAATTATTTCTTTTGGCCTCAGTATGTCTAAACCACCGATAACAGGGCCCAACACATAGAAAAAGTTTACTAAATATTCCTTCAAAGAATGAACAATGAATCTATATGTGCATTATAGTACCTTTTAGGTTTAGTGTGGCCTTTGCTTTATAATTATACTAAATTTAATTTTCAAAACTTCAAATTCATCTTAATTTAAATTTGAAGTTAAAACATTCCAAAATGATGAACTAAGTAAGAAGAATGCATATAATTAATATAAACAAGGCAACATAGACCATGTGTTAATTTTACGTACTCTTGTGTGCCTCCCAATCATAAAATAATAGATTTTTTAAATTTTTTTTTTTTTTTATTTTTCAGAGAGAGAGAGGGAGAGTGTGAGCACAAGCAGGGAAAGCAACAGGCAGGGGGAAAAGCAGACTCCTTGCTGAGCAAGGAGCCCCATGTGGGACTCAATCCCAAGACCCTGGGATCATGACCTGAGCTAAAGGCAGATGCTTAATGGACTGAGCCGCCCAGCCATCCCCCAAAAAAAGATTTTTTAAAATGTAAATTGAATTTCTATTCATAATTTTATTTTTTTTAAGATTTTTTTATTTATTGGGGCACCTGGGTGGCTCAGTGGGTTAAAGCCTCTGCCTTCGGCTCAGGTCATGATCCCAGGGTCCTGGGATCGAGCCCCGCATCGGGTTCTCTGCTCAGCAGGGAGCCTGCTTCCCCCTCTCTCTCTGCCTGCCTCTCTGCCTACCTGTGATCTCTCTCTGTCAAATAAATAAATAAAATCTTAAAAAAAAAAAAAAGATTTTTTATTTATTTATTTGACAGAGAGATAGAGAGAGCACAAGTAGACAGAGCAGCAGGGAGAGGGAGAGGGAGAAGCAGGCTCTCTGCTGATCAGGGAGCCCAATGTGAGACTCGATCCCAGGACCCTGGGATCATGACCTGAGCCGAAGGCAGCCGCTTAACTGACTGAGCTACACAGGTGCCCCTCTATTCATAATTTTAAATTGATTCTAAAAGTACCAAAGCTAAGATCAAATTTGATTTTCTGGAAATCTTTGCCTTTTTCATTTCTTGATCATCTAGAGTCATTTAGGATCTTTACAAAGACCTTTCCTGGCTGCGGGTTCTAAAGTCTGTGGTGGAAGAGACCAGGAACTATTCATTCAGGCATTGCTATATTGTTTGATGAAATGATTAGCAGAATGGTCGAAAAAGAAATAACTTAAAGGCTAAATGACAGGTAAATTTCATTTTTTAGTCCCTTTTTTCTTACTATAGACTCAATGCCAAAACTGTGGTTTTGACTGTTTGAGGAAAACATAATAAATTAATAAGTTTATTGTTTCTAGCAGCATTATTTACCCTAAAGATACAAACATCGTGATCCAAAGGGGCACGTGTACCCGAATGTTTATAACAGCAATGTCCACAATAGCCAAACTATGGAAAGACCCTAGATGCCCATCAACAGATGAATGGATAAAGAAAATGTGGTATATATACACAATGGAATACTATGCAGCCATCAAGAGAAATGAAATCTGGCCATTTGCAACGACGTGGATGGAACTGGAGGGCATTATGCTAAGCGAAATAAGTCAGTCAGCGAAGGACAATTATCACATGATCTCTCTGATATGAAGAATTTGAGAGGCAAGGCGGGAGTTTGAGGGGGTGGGGGAGAGAAATGAAACAGAAGGGATGGGGAGGGAGACAAACCATAAGAGACTCCTAGACTCACAAAATGCACTAAGGGTGGCTGGGAGGCAGGGGGGTAAGGATGGGGTGGCTGGGTTGTGGACATTGGGGAGGGTATGTGCTATGGTAAGTGCTGTGAAATGTGTAAGCCTGACGATTCACAGACATGTACCCTGGGGCAAATAATACATTATATGTTAATAAAAATTAAAATAAATAAATAAATAAAAATAAAAACAACTGTTGCTATTTAAAAAAAAAAAGAATCTATGCTGATTCACCTGAGTGGCTCAGTGGGTTAAAGCCTCTGCCTTTGGCTCAGGTCTTAATCTCAGGGTCCTGGGATTGATCCCTGCATCAGGCTCTCTGCTCAGCAGGGAGCCTGCTTCCCCACCCCCCCACCTGCCTCTCTGCCTACTTGTGATCTCTCTCTCTCTCTGTCAAGTAAATAAATAAATAAATAATCTAAAAAAAAAAGAATCTATCTAAAAACATAATCACTAAGTTTTATTGAAAAGCCACTAGTTTTGGTGGGAAATATAAATGAGTTAAACAACTTAAATATATTTACCAACCAAAATTTTATAGATATAACTGACAAACAAGGACTATCAAAGTTTCTTTTTTTTTTTTCCTTAAGAAGCAGTCTTAGATCCAAAATGTCTTAAACATTTTCTGCCTGTTAATTTAATGACAAAGGTATTAGGTATACAGAGATTTGGGCGTTAGAACCTAAAACCACCTACCATAATCAAACAAGTCTTCTGAAATCTCCTGGTTTATCATGAAATTAAAGGAGATTCTGCTTTGTCAACCAGAAAATTCCCTTCTGGATTCTCAATAACTAATTTCAAGTCTGTGAATAAGACTATGGTTCAGGAAAATATGATGCATAATTGCCAGTCTAAATCATTGGCAGTTGAAGAGGTATGATTTAAACATTGGTGGAAAAGTTGAACTATCACAGATTGTTAGAGGTGGGAGGAAACTTAGAGACTATGGACCCAAACATTTTCTTTTAAGGAGGGTGAATGATGGGTCAGCATAGGGCCTAATAGTTTATTGGAACCAGAGATCACCCTTAAATTCTAACTTCCTGTCACACCATCTTGTCAACTTCTCACTAGCCCTAAACTGCTTTGCCACTACTCTTACTGCATTGGTAGAATCTCATACTTTTATGCACTTCAGTTAATGATATACAATATCATTATATATTTATATATATATATATATGATATCATGATATACAATAATCAAAACATTTTTCAGATCAAGTTTGTGAATGATTTTATGAGATGGGAGCTCACACTAAATAACCTTCAGAACACCTTTCAGCTATCTCTAATTAGATGCTAAACAACACTGAGATTATACTAAGATGCTGCAGATGAAAGTTGTTAAAGTGAATGGACTGTGGAAAATAAATAAAAATAGCAAAGTCTCTCCACCTCTGGAAATTTTCAATACTATATTTATGTACTTGTTGGAAAACCATAGTAACTTTCTGCATTATTATTGTCTATTCTAAATACCCTGGTAGTCAACATTGTCAAAGCTGTGTTCTTAGAAGTGCCTCTACTGAAGAAGAAAAAGAAATTCTTTTCCCCTTACTCAGTTTTAAATGCATGCTTGCCTGATGATGTATTAGACAAACCTATTGTCGTAATGAATTTAAACAGAAGTTTGGCTCTTCTAAAGTATTTGATTTTTCTCTCTCTCAAAAAAAAAAACAAAAAACCAGAAACAATAAAGACATATAGTCCAATATGAGGAAATCAACTATATAAAAGGAGAAGAGTGGTTTCATTGGCAGATGGATTAAAACCTAAGAAATTTCTCCATCACAATTTTTTCTAAATTTTACAGTAGATAAGATATTATGTATTCAATAATTTAACAAGACAGGATTCCTTTTTCCCCTTCCCCCCTGCCATGCACTCATATACACAAATACCAGATTCTTGCTTTATAAACCATGGAAACCTTCCGAAAGGCCAGAGGCATATAAGATTAAAATCTGGCCTACCAAAAAAAAAAAAAAAAATCTGGCCTACAGCTCTAAATAGTACATGTTGGATCTGTTTAGGGATTTATTAGTCAAAACACTCCTAGTAAAATGGAAAGAGGACTTTGATAGAGGAGAAGCATTTCTGTAAAGGGGAGCTAAACAATAGTTTCCTCAGATTTTAAAACCACTCCCCCAACACGTGATTATTCTCTAATTCCCTGGCTGAACAAGTAACCATTTTAATTAGACTCTGAGGCAAGCAACATTGTGTCCATGGTAACAGGTATAAAAAGAACTTAAAAAAAAGAAAAAAAAGAAAAAAAAATGTGATAACTGAAAATGTGTTTAAATCATGATAAAAGGATTTAAACAGATGTTATTTTTTTCAAAGTGTTATTTTAAAAAAGAATTTTAAAGGGCTCTTGATATGAGAAAAAATCATTTTTGGATATGTCTTTAGGGAAGTTTCTCACTCCTAAATGCTGTAGTTCATGATTGCCATGGGTGAGTTGGGAAATGAAAGGGGTGCCGAGGGGCAGAAATCAGAAAGGAAAACCAAGGTACCTTTAGTTAGATGCTTAAATTCAAGTGAGTTAAAGTGTCTTTGGTGTGACTTAATAAATTGTGCGTTTAACAGTCCTTTTTATTAAAGTTTGTGTTCAGGCAAGTCAATGTGCAGGACTTGAGTTTTGGAGACAGATTGGAAGATGGATAAATCCGGACATATTGCTTAGCAAAGGGAATGAAAGGCAAGGGCATGAAGCAGTGCTTCCTGAAATGGGAGATGCACTTTCTACAGCTTTAGACAGAAGCAACCATGCCAAATGATTTTTTTAGACTATGATTTTGACCTTCTCCGTACTGTATGTATTCATACTTTAAAATGCACATGCACATACACCCGCACAGACTTTATCTATCATCTATCTACCTATCTAACATCTTCATATTAAAAGGGAAGTGAGTAAGGGATTATCCTTCCCCTAGCAATCCAGATTTTCAGAATCAGCAGGAAGCCATTATGAACAAGGACAAAGTAAGAAGAATGCTTGTTCTTCTGTTCCTTTCCTGCTTTTCTGCCAACAGTTGCCTTCTCTAGGAACAGCGATTCTGTGACTTTGTTTAAAATGAGTAATAACTCTCTAAAGTTAAATGTCCCTTAGAGGGCCCAGGCAAGTTCCATGGACTAAGCGAAGGGTAAAGTTATAAGAGGAAACCCAGAGAGAGTGGGAGGAAAGGAGACTTTGGAACTGGCAGAAGGATGGCTTATTTTGGCTGGACTCCTCCTGTAGTTTAAATACCTACTGATTGAAGGCAAATTGGACGTTGAGGAAGGCTAGAGTGCCCATGTAAAGGAAAACAAACAAGCAGTGACCCTAAGTTGGTCTTGGAGGAAGTCAAACCTCTTGTTGTTTTGCCTCAGATGTTGAAAGAACCTAAATATTGCTTTGTGTGCAACATAATTTTCAGTTCTTTGGGTTTTATAAGTAAACTGGTTATCTAAGAAAATACCAGCCCATGGAGGTAGACTCTGAGGAGCAGAAGAGAATGTGGGAAAACGAATTTAAAAGAATAGAATTTAAAAGACTGTTTCAAATGTGTACACTGATCTGATGTTTGAATTAATAAGCTCCCTAAGATTGACTAAGTCTATATTTATCACATGGGATAAAGATTAAAACGGCATAGCAGTAATTACAATACCTTCTATATGGAAGAGGGAATTATATATCATATATCATCAGTGACTTGATATAGTAGCTACATAAAGCAATTCCTAATTCTATACTCACACACATACAAACTCACACACACATATAAACACATCCTCATGCAAACACACACACATATATATTCACTCCTACATGCAAACAGGAAAAAAAATAGTTGCTGCACCATAGCCATACTGTATACTAGAGCTGTATACTAGAGGGATCCCAATGTGGGAATAAATAATACCTACATATCATTACATTTTACACCCTGAAGTTTTATTTTACCCTCTCTCAACTAACCTAAAAGCAAAATCCTAGGTGTCATTGAGACATTACTAATAAAAGGAAGATCTTTTTCTCTAAGTGTATTTTTGGGGAAATTATTTCCAAAATATTAAAAGGTGCCCCATGTGGTTAAGGATCCCCTCATCATGTATGTTTAAGAAACGATGGGTTAAATAAAATCTTTCTTCATGAAAATATCTTCTCAAGATTTCTTTTTAAGATTTTATTTATTTATTTGGCAGAGAGAGATCAAGAGAGCACAAGTAGGGAGAGCAGCAGAGGGAGCTGGAGAAGTAGGCTCCCTGCTAAGCAGGGAATTTTCCAAAATGGATTTCTCATTTCCATGGGCTGGATCTCAGGACCCTGGGATCATGACCTGAGCTGAAGGCAGACATTTAACAGACTGAGCTACCCAGACACCCCTCAAGATTTTTAATTTGTTTATTATGAATCTTTGAATGAGAATGAGTTCTTCAGTTATTTGCTAAACAAGTTTGTTCATAGAGCCTTATTTTTCACAGCATTTTTGAAGGGTAATATAACAGAAGATGAGGAACCCTGACAAAGAGGAAGGTGCTGTGGTTCAAAAGATTACCACTCAATGAGCTTTGAAAATGAATGCTTAGTTACATTTTTGGTACACCTCCTAGGCCAAGCATTCTACGACAGCTTACTTTATTCTTGGGACAACATCATGAGATACATATGAATGTCTGCATTTAGTGGCTAAAACAAAGATCCAGAGAGGTGTAATGTTTTTCCCCAGTTCATGCAGCTAACAGAGTAGTCACAGCTAACATTTGAAACAGCTTTGGTTTTCTTGTAGCCTGTGTTCTACTAGGGATGACAAGCAGCCTACTGACTTATTTTTTGAATCCAAGTTTAATAAGGGTCCAAGCATGCTATGTGAAAGCAAGAATACACTTTTTAGAAAGCAGAGTAAGTACCTCCCTTCATGTCGCAATTTCAGAAATGCCAGAAAGTTCCCCCTCCTCAACATACATCCTCAAGACATCTAGATAATACAAAAGTTCTGAATAGCAACACTTTGCTTTAAAGCTTTATTTTCTCCCTTGAAAATTATAAATATTCTTGCATATACTTTAAAGATGTCTCAATATTTTTAAGGTGTTCCCAGATCTGACTGAACAGAACTTGGAGAAAACTTAAAAACAAAGATAAAACCAAACAAAACCAGATAACTTATAAAACCCTAGACCTTTTAAAACATATCATGTAAGGTCAGAGTTCTAGAATCTTTATTAATTTTTTTTAAGTTCCCTAGGTAATTTTAGTAATTGCTGCTTAAATCTTTATCAATATTTCCCCTTCTCAGTATAAATGAATTACTTAGGGAGACATGACTATGGGAAAAAAAAAAGATAAATTTGGAACCATAGGATTTGAGCTGAGATCTCAGCCTCACCATTTCATCTCTGGGAGACCTTAGATGAAGTAAATCATCACTCTGATTTCAACATCCTCATTTGGTACTGGGGATACCAGCATTTCTCAAAATACTGTTAACATTATTAAAATATACAGTAGATACAGAAAACTATTTGCATGCTGTATACTTGCTTCATCTTCTTTCTTGAGAATATAATTCCATTCATCCTGGCACATGGAGGTGTTAAGACAGTACTTGTTTCATCTTGGGGGAAACAGGCTGATATAAAGGGGAAAGAAGCAAAGCTGGCAACAAAAGCCTCCTGGATCTTCTCCTTTGCCTCTTCCATATTTGGAATTCTTTGGTTGTTTTGTATCAGAATAGGACTAGAGAAAAGCTTTAGCTCTAGCTGTTTTCTCTTCATGAGAAGATTCTAGATCAGATTCAGCTTGTTTGAGCATTTCCTATTGGCAGCCAAGGTCACTTAAAATAAGGTTGAGTCTGCAAAGCAGACCAGACTAGGCTCAATGGTGCATCTACATTCTTGGTTATACCTGATATTCGGGTATAGTAACTTCAGAACGTGAGTTTGATAAAGGAAGAGGTTCATATGAACTATTCCAAATATTTAGAGAATGATCATAAGAATTTCTTAAGACAAATTCCTTTAAATACTGAAATGTCTCAAAAGTGAATAATTCAGGGGCGCCTGGGTAGCTCAGTTGGTTAAGCATGCTACACTCTTGATTTCTGCACAGGTCAGATCTCAAGGTAATGGAATTCAGCCTACTCTGTGCTCAGTAGGGAGTCTGCTTGAGATTCTCTCCTTCTCTCTCTGGCCCTCCCCAACTCCTTGCCTGTGCAAGCTTTCTCTCTCAAATAAATAAATAAATAAATAAATAAATAAATAAATAAATAAATATTTGTTTAAAAAGTGAATGATTCAAATGATATTTAAGTATATAAATAGGGTTTTTTAATTGGCTAATTTATTCATTGAGTGTGTATAATGAAATATAACAACTAGATTCTTGTTTTTATTTTGATTGGCTGATTTTCTGAGCCCATTGACTTGATTAAATCTACAAATTTGGAATCATTTATATCAATTTCAGTGGCTAGCTTGTAATGACTCATATCCATTGATCTATTTTAGAAGATATTTTTCTACTTGCATGTTAAACATTTTCCAATTTCCAAATGTAAAAATCTGTTTCTTTAATAGTATAAGAATTCATCAAAGTGCAATTGTTTTCACATAAAATGAAAAACCTAAATCATCATAATATATTAAAACCAAAATTAATTTCTCTATTTTCTGTAATGACAGAAACAATTTTAAGTTGTATCTGAACAGAGTTGTTGATATTACAACTTTGTCATTATAAGATAAGCCAAACAGGATGATTTTTATAGCTTTTATTTTACTTCACTTTTTATGAGTTTCTACATGTTTTACAGAATATGTGTGTTAAAGGACAATAAAAGAACTACCACTAATTGAACCATGTTGACAATTACCTTTGAAAAACCCTAGATAACCATATTAGAAGGTATTATAACAACTGAAGAAAATTATCAGCCAGATTCCATTTTGCTCATTATCCAGGGTTTCCTTCTCAACAGAAAAACCACACAACCCAGAAATATGTTGAGCTATATGAAATTGCCAATACCCAATCATGTTTTATCTTTAAAAAACGGCAATCACTTATGGTTTCATGAAATAGTAAGTCAGTTATGTAATAGCAGATAGTCAAGTTAATATTACCAAGTCTAGCAAAAGGCACATCCTCTTTAAAAAAAAAAAAGAGAGAGAGAGAGAAGAATCCCAAAGAACAAGCAAATGTATAGATAAGTAAATATATTCTTTGTAATTCAAATAATTTTCTCAATTTAATAAACTCTAGACCATCTTTTATAGGATGTTAATGAGAAGGAGCTTTATTATAATAATTTCCTCCAATTTCCAATTTAATGCAATGACTTCTTCTGATTGCCCCATTAAAACAATGTGGGCACCATTTGCGATGGTCCGGGGTCTTCTGAACCCTGGTTACTATGCATAGCACTAAGGCTTATGATACAAATATTATAGGACCCTGAAGCTTGCCTATTCATTGAGAAATAATTTTTTAAGAAGGACTTGAATAAATATCACACAAGCTGCTACAAAAATAGACATACTTCAATTATCAGTAACATCGACATGATTTTTTGATCATACCCACCATTATCAAAACATTTCCAGATATGGGATATTGAGATGATTCCAAGAGAATATTTTCAAGATCTGCAATTTTAAAATAAAAGTTAATATTTAGATTTGCAAAGACTAGCACAGCTTCCTCATAGAAGTGAGTTACAGTGTAAAAAAAATCAAGCAGTAAGTTCAATATGCTGGTAAAATGTGTTATAATTACAGATATTATAATCATTCACTGAAGCAGTCCATTCGATCTACTAGCAATTCAAAAATGGGGTCGGGGAAAGGATCACCAACATTTTAAATGTTAGAGACAAGCCCAGATACTTTCTTTCTTTAAAACTTCTTCTAACTATTAAAACTGTTTCATCTTGTGAATCATCCTAAAGCAGAATATCTGTATCATATAATACTTCCATGTAAAGGTAGAATTTATTTCACAGATTAAACCCTAGAGCATGTCAGAATAAATATCTGAGTAGGAATAAAAAAAATACAGGCCTTTCTCATTGTCTTGCTTCTCACTTTCTTTTATTCTTCTTCATCTTTTATTAAGTTGATGCTCCCTAGGACACCCATTATAATTTTTGTCATTTAATGTTGGTAGATGGTGAGGGAGAAGGAGAGGGAGATCTTCCAGAAGTAAACCTTATATTTTTCAATTTTTCAATCAGTAACAAATGTTAATTTAGTATGTTTCATAAGGAACAAGCCTAAATTTACAATAGTGAGCCGACCACATAGCCTTAAAAAATAGTGTCCTCACTCCCAAACTATGGAAAATAAAACAACAACAAAAATAACAAGAATGACAACAACAAACAAACAAAACAAAACAGAAAAAAAAAATCTTTGTTCTCAACTTATGAGATCAAGTTGCTGTGCCCAGAAATTCTCCATGTCCATGGACCACCCCAGATAGAAGGGATGCTTTGGAGGGAATCTGTTAAATATTTAAGATATGCTCCTTCTCATTTTGCTCTGTGCTTATATGCTTCATTCTCTAACAAGAATCCTACATTAGAAGAAACTAAAGGTAAGCCCAGGCAATACAAATTTAAGTGATGTCTTCATTTACTAAATGTCTTCAATTACTAAACATGCATCCTCTTATCTTAGGAAGATTTTTGATCATCTAGTTACCTGAAAATGAATTATAGCATATTTTTAATAACAAGATTTAGTGAGCTATATAATTATTCTATTTTGTTTTGAGGAAGAAATTTTTACTGTCACCTTTTATTTCTAGATATTTTGATTTTAAATAAAGTATAATAATAGTTCAAGCTTTTGCCAAAATTAAAAAAAAATATATGTTAAGGTCTTTAAAAATGCAGTGCCCGTGTAGTTATAATAACTGTGATTATGGTTTAAAGCTGCAAAGTTTCTGTTTAATGTAAATAGTGTCGCTTTTTTAAATGTAGGAAAATTTTTACTATTATTATTTTTTGGTCTGTCTGCACACCAATCACAGAGTAGTTGGATGTCAAGTCATAGTTGTTCTTTCACAGTGATTCTAGTTAAAGTTCTGTTATATTTCTTGCTTGTATCAGAAATCTTGTATCCAAACTTAAATGGAAGTCACATATGCAGCCTTAAGAGATCCCGAGTACCCTTTAAATGTTCCATGGGCCTCAGCCAAATGAATAATTGTCCATCAGCGTATGCTTCATTAGGGAACACAAATCAGTTGAGTGGGAGGTGTTTCATAGGAAACTATTCAAACCTACATTTTGCTAGATTCCTGATGAATAGAACAGCCTAGGATAAGAAACTTTCATCTAGGAGCTCCAAGGTAGTTAGGCTGGTGATAGCTGAGGCCTATAAAACTAATTGGGCAGATAAGAAAGGGGGTAGCAATCTGGTCTGGACATAGAAAGGAGACATCCCTTGGTGTTTATTGGCAAGTAGAAAACTTTGCTAGAAGAGTGATGTATAAATGAAACTCACTAAAGAATTAAACTTCAAGAAGACTTCTCCACAGTGAAATATATGGCAATAAACCCTGCAATTTTGATTTTTATTTCATTTTAATGGGAAGATTATTTTTAGTATATGTCAATTTCAATTTTTTTCTTATTAGCATTAACTTACATTGTAATTGGTATTTACTTTTATAATCTTTTTTATAAATTCAGTTTGGCTGAATTTATTTTTAAGTATTATGTTCAATTAGGCTACTATTTTAAAGGAAAGAAAACTACAGCATATCTCTAAATAGATGATTCCTCCTGTCTACTTCTCCACCATTTTTACCCTATGCACATATGCTGAGAATTATTTTGTGGCGAGTTTTCTCTTTAGTCCCATGGAAATAGAAATACATATTGCAGGTTTCAGAAATTCATGAAGGAAATAAGGGGCCTGTGTTAAGGTTATGTGATATGAAGGAAAGCTTTGAAGGTACTGAATCTTACTCAAACCAAAGCAAATAAACAAAGCAAAAATAACTTCATGCAGCATTCCAAGGAAGATTAGCGAGATGCAGAAATAGTCTGCAAAGGTTTTTTAGCTCCTAGTGATTTTGATACTTGAAAAGTGAAAAGCAACCCAAGTACTAATTCAAATGGTAAGCTAGACTTTTAGAATCTTATATACATACAATTTTGTTAATTAAAACTTACTTTGAGTAGATTAATCAAGTAACTGTAAAACAAACCATCCAGTCTTGCTTTCTGCATATTAGAGAATTCCATTAACCCAGAGAAATATAATGTCCTATATTTCCTCTGGAAGAACTCTAAAAGGCACGCATTACCTAGGAAGAAAAAGAGAGCTCTGGGAAATCTGTTAAAACACAGGTTACATAATGAAAGAAGCTGATTATAATTTTAGAATTTAAAAGGAAGGTGTCCCTGATGGCCTGAGAAATGGGACAGAACATTTCATGTATGAAGAAGGGGAAGAAAGGCTTTCAGCATTTGTTCTTAGTGACTAGTCTGGGCGGGCAACCTCTAGGAACTGGCTGCAAAGACAATGTAATTATTTCACCACTTTTCTCTTAGGAAAGTCATAGACAGAAGGAACATAGAAGTCATAGTATCACATTAGCTGGAAAGAAATATATTTTCTATTTCCTTTTTAACAATGAAATCTTATCTAGCTGCAAGAATATATGTATGTATATATATAGTGTGCATATACATATATATATATATCCAATTCTAAGTAAAGCATAAATTATATATTTACATAACCAGGAATTATTATTACATATATTTAGAATTGTTGGTTCAAATCTACTCAGTGACTGAATCTAATTTTGTGTACATAAGATTGATGTTAGAATTTTAGACTCCTTATTTATAAATCATAAAAGATTGGCTGAGTTTTAATCCACCTACCCTCTATCTCTCATTTTACATATTAATATATTCCTATGTAAAAGTATTATAGTACATTAGTAGATAATTTTTGTGCTAAATGGAAACTCAATACATAGGTGAGACTGCTCTTTCTCCTAATAAGTGTTACCATTCAACTTTGAAAAAAATTATTTCTTTGAATTACATAGCAGAATTTTGAGTAATTGTTGAGAGGAATTGTTCACCTTGCCATCTTTGGCATCAAAATGCATAGATCTCAGAATTTCTCCAAGAATTCACACATCTAGGAAGAAAAAAAGCAAACTACACAGAACAGTTCTTCCACTGTGAAAAATAGCAAAATTCCACACCTACAACAAATTGCAAATTTTCACATATTTGCTCCAGGCAAACATTTGCAATTTTCACAGCAAATAAGGCTTTTGGCTCAAATACACATTTTTTGTCTTCTCCCCCCCCTTGGAAAAAAATCACTCTCCCTATTTTCAGAAAACCAGAAAAACACATGAGGCAAAATTTCTGATAATATCATGCTTATTCTAGGTATTTAATTTTGATACCAACCCACTTAAATGAAATATATTAGTTCAACATGACTATACGTGATTCGAGAATCCATGAGTTTGTGTAGGAACCCTAAAAATGTAACTTAACTGTTACTGTGACCTGCTAATGTCAATGGGATTCCCAATTCCATTCTGATCAGAGGGATTGTTCCTAAAATGTTATCTAGTGCTTTCAGGAAATAAAATACTTTCCCAGTAATCAAATAAAAACAGAAATTGGGTTTCCCCTAAAAGGCTTCTTTTTTTTTTCTTTTTCTTTTACTTTTTCTTTTTCTTTTTTCTTTTTCTTAAAAATCTTATGCATTTTTTTTGACAGAGTGAGACACAGCAAGAGAGGGAACACAAGCAGGGAGAGTGGGAGAGGGAGAAGCAGGCTTCCCAGGGAGCAGGGAGCCCGATGCAGGGCTTGATCCCAGGGTCCTGGGATCATGACCTGAGCCAAAGGCAGATGCTTAATGACGGAGCCACCCAGGTGCTCCCCCCCTTTTTTTTTCATTTTAGTACAATAGGCTATGGTCCTCAGGCAAGGACAATGGTGTTTTCCAATCAGCTATGAAGTATGGAGAATGCTTTTTTTTTTTAATAATACTTAAACAAGCATTTGTTTACATTAAAAGCAAACAAACAACAACAAAAGCTACAGACCATGAAAGGCTACCCCTAAACTAATGTCCTTTAGTTTACTTACCTTCTAATATATGTTATGGAATGGGAATGATGGTTGCAGTATTATTACAATAAATACATTGAAAATTGTGTGTAACCCACTCATGAGAGAATGTTTGTTAGGACATCATTCACGACATTTTGTCTTGTGGTTAAAATAAAACAAAGCAAACCAAAAAGAGGAGTCTCTCATGGTTTGTCTCCTTCTGGAGAAGGAAACAAACTGAGGGTGGCTGGGAGGCGGGGGGTAGGGATGGGGTGGCTGGGTTGTGGACATTGGGGAGGGTATGTGCTATGGTAAGTGCTGTGAAATGTGTAAGCCTGACGATTCACAGACATGTACCCTGGGGCAAATAATACGTTATATGTTAATAAAAAATTAATAAAAATAAGAGCAAACCAAAAACAAAAAGAAAGGTTGAGCATTGCCTTTATGTGATTGGGAAAAGGCAGCTCATTTAACCAATGCTGCTTTTAGTTTTCAAACTTATAAATCCTATTCTATGTTATTCAGTTGATTTACTATGAATCGCTTTATTTTATCCAATAGTTCAGGTATGTGTTGTGGGGTGTGTGTGTGTGTGTGTGTGTGTGTGTGTGTGTGTATGTGTGTGTGCGTGTTGCATGATAGAGAATTTCCATTGCACATCCATCTGATTTACTCCTGGTGTCTATATAGGATTTGTAAGTTATTCTGAAGGAAATCTTCTGAAAGTACAGAACAGATCAGGTCCTGCTTTTCTTCAAAACATAGCCTTTTTTTTTTTCACAGAAAAAAAGAAAGTCCCACTTCTTTTGCTTGTTTTTTAAAAGACCAAGCACAATTTGATCTCTGACTACGTTACCAAGTCCCTCTTTCCCATCTTTCCTCCATGTATCTTTTGTGGTACTAATACCTGAAAATTATGACATGTTTAATCCCACTTGGATGTCTTTACTTATGCTTGTCTGGCATATTCTTTCCTCACACACTTTCCCTACTGAATGCCTCATCAATCAAGGCAGCTAATATGCCATTTTTTTTTAAGCCAAACTTTCAAAACCTCCCTATTTGGAAGTTTTTCCTATCTCCGTATCTCTACCTCAATGATATTTCTTTGCCCATTAACTCATAATCATTCATTTGTCAAATTTTTACTGAGTCCCTATTATTGCCAAACTGATAAATACAAAGGTTATTAGACATAGTTCTTGACTTTTAAGAATTCACCATGAGGCACATTGTCCCGTCCAGTTATATAGGCAACTTGAAGGGCAGACTATTTCTTTATCACTTAGTAGTGCTTTAAAATGGCAAGTTCTGGGGCACCTGGGTGGCTCAGTGGGTTAAAGCCTCTGCCTTTGGCTCAGGTAATGATCTCAGAGTCCTGGGATCCAGCCCCGCATCGGGCTCTCTGCTCAGCGGGGAGCCTGCTTCCCCCTCTCCTTCTGCCTGCCTCTCTTCCTACTTGTGACCGCTCTCTGTCAAATAAATAAATAAAATCTTTAAAATAAAATGGCAAGTTCTTACAATACTTTTTCAATAAATCACAATGCTTCACTGTAGGAGGAATACACAGAGCCAATTTGTTTCAAATTTGATTTATGGCATAAAGAACTCAGAATATGAGGGTTATTCATATCAGATGAACAATTATCAATTAATAGATTATTCATATCAGAACAATTATCAGGATGCCTGGGTGGCTCAGTTGCTAAGCATCTGCCTTCGGCTCAGGTCATGATCCCAGGGTCCTAGGACTGAGCCCCACATTGGGCTCCCTGCTCAATGGGGGATCTGCTTCTTTCTCTTCCTCCCTGCTCCCCAGGTTTGTGCTCTCTTTATCTCTCTCTGTGTCAAATAAGTGAATAAAATCTTTAAAAATAAAAAAATAGCAAACGAATAAATAAAAGCACAATCATCTGCTTCACAACTGAAAGTACAGTAAATTCACAGAAGAAAATGCCCTGCTGGCGTGTTGGGGGCGCTTCCCCCTCACACTGTCAGTGCTCCAGCAATAGTTCTTCAGCGGCTTCCTATCCAGAGTGACTTTGTTGCTTAGAGCTAAGATGAAAGGTTTTGCCCACATAATTACAAATTCTCTACTCCTGTTAATTCGCTGCATACCTTAAATGTACTGTATAAAGTTTTAATATTCTTTTTTAAATCTTGATTTTTCTGCACCTCTTAAATCTTGGGCTAATTACAATAAACATACTTGGGTCAAAGCTTTCACATGCTAACATTCCAGTTAAACCAGGGGAAAAAACAAAACTCAAAGGTGGTCTTATTTTTTTCTTTTCTTCTAGCCATGGGATAATTTTGTAGATACTTTTAATGAAAAAGAAAGACTTTTTTTAAAATTTTTATTTATTTATTTGACGGAGAGAGAGAGATCACAAGTAGGCAGAGGCAGGCGGGGGGGGGGGGG
>CM053605.1:72472107-72512604 GCA_028646535.1 Procyon lotor | reverse complement strand
GGCAGGAAGCCTGCTTCTCCCGCTACCATTCTCTCTGCTTGTGTTCCCTCTCTCGCTGTATTTCTCTCTGTCAAATAAATAAATAAAAAAAAAATCTTTAAATATGCATTTGTAATTATGTTATGTGATTACCACTTATCTAATATTATATCTACTTTGCATTATTTAACATACATTGAAATCCTACTGTTTGCGAGAACCCAAATACCAATTTCTTTCTATCCTTGCACTATTTTAAGCCTTCATCTCTCATCTGATTGTGGGACCATCTCCTAAGTGAACTTTTTGGCTTAAAGACAATATCAATAATAACAATGTTTTTATTGGGTGCTTACTATGGGATGATTTGGTAGATTAGCTTACTTACTCTTCACAGGAGCCCAATCAGAGATAGATAATATTAACTATTATTTGAAGTTTTCAAATAATAAAACAAATGCTTCTAGGAATTAAGTAAATTGCCTCTTAAATTTCCTGGCTAGAAAGAGCGGGAGTCAGGAGTTGAATGCAGGTGATCAACACAGACACCACATTGTTAGTAATGACAATCTAATGCTTCATTTTAAGCTCTAATCATTCTTATGTATTTCTCACTGGCTATCTCTAGGATCTAGTTGCCATGCCCTTATTCACAGAGAACAAAAGATAAGCTCCAAAGACCCCCATGACTTAGTACCCCTCTTCTTTTGCAGACTTATTTTTTAGCTAGTGTCCATTTCTCATTTGTTTTCACACAAGAAAGAGTTGTTTGTAGATTCACTCACACTCCATACTTAGCCACACTTCTATGCCTGTGTTCCTGTTCACCTGCTGCCTGGAAAACCTTTCCTACTAATCTCCGCCATAGCTCTAACTATCAGTCAGCAATTCAATACAGTTGTCATTTTTGGAAACTTCTTTAATCATAAGTTAAGTGAAATGCCATCCTGCCCCGCTCTACACATCTAACATACCGTGCATAAAACTATTTTAACATTTATTTTATTTAGATTAACTTCTCAGGTGCCCCTCTTCTACTAGACTGTATACATTAGGAACAAAACACTGTTTATTTTTTGTCTCCTGCGTCCACCACATTGCTTGGCATATGAAATGCATTCAACAACTGAATACATTGAACTGAAATGAACTTTTGGGTGCAGGAGGAGACAGAGATGGACAAGAGGCTCTCAGTCTCATTCAGTTTTACTTGTTTACTTTGTCAGAGCAAACAGAAGATGAACATTATTAAAATCTAACAATTTTGAAAGTAACCAGTCAAGATACATTTTCATCAACACTGGAGTAGCTCTTCCTGGTTTGCCTCTTCTATACATGAATTCATTTGATCCTCACAATGAAAGTGTGAGGTAGACGCTACTATTATCCATAGATTAGAGAAGAGGAAATTCAGAGTTAGAGAACTTGGATGAATTCCCTAAGTATCACACTGCCAGATGGCAGCTAGAGAATTAAAATCAGGCCATGAAACTCTAAAATCCTTTGTCTAATACTAAGCATTAAGGTTATTAAAAATGGTAAAAAAAAAATACTCACTGAACCCTCCTGATGCATCAGTGACACTCCACTGGTGGTAAATGAGGGATTTCATTGGGGGGGGGGCAGTTACAATATATGTTTGATAGAGGAAATATGTGTGACACAGGAAAGCCCTAATTTTGGAATTAATATATAGTAGTCCCCTTTATTCACAGTTTCGCTCTCTGTGGTTTCAGTTACTCATAGTCGATGTGGTCCAGAAGCAGATAACCCTCCTTCTAACATATGGTCAGAAGGTCATATAACCTAAGGCTCCATCACAGCACCTACATCATTCACCTCCCTTCATCTTATCACATAGGCATTTTATCATCTCACATCATCACAGGAAGAATGGTGAGTACTGTACAATAAAACATTTTGAGAGAGAAAGATACCACTTTATATAACTTTTATTTATTATTGTTATAATTTTCTATTTTATTATTAGTCATTGTTAATCTCTAACTGTGCCTAGTTCATAAATTAAACTCTTTCATAGATATGTACATGTAAGGAAAACATAATGTATTTAGGGTTCAGTACTATCTGCCATTTCAGGAATCCACTGGGGCACTTGGAGCATATCACCCACAGTTAAGAGGGGACTACTGTATCTATGAAATTATTTTGTAACAAGAAGTATATGTTCAATAAAAGGTACTTAATGATTATATTTACTAATTTCACTTCTATCTTTAAATCTATGGAACATATGTTGATACCTAGCATATGGAAAGTTCAATGGGCATCTTCAATATAATTATCAAATTGGGTTTTCTACATACTTTCATGTATAAATTATTTAGTGAAAACAAAGAATTTAAAGCTAAAAACTATACATTTTCATTTTTATATGTTTTCGTTTTATCTTCATATGAAGTGGACTTTCAACTATAGTGTTCAGAAACCATAATATTATATAAGCATTAAATCATTCTCTAAATAAGAACTGGTTCATTCTCAATAAGATTTATTGTTTTTTATATTGGACCAAGCATAGGAGAAGAATGGTATTGTATAATGTGATGATGTAAATAAAGATGAAGAAGCCCTATTCCTATATAACTGTATTTTGATGGTGCTGAAATTAAACAGGGCTGAGGGCATATTTGAAGAAGCTGTGAATTTTGGAAAAGAAGTTCAGAAATTATTTGGTAGACAGAATAAAGTAAGAAAATGAAATTGGTACTTCTGTTTTATTAAAGTATCTTTGATATTATTATGAGCAGGAGGAAGTCTAATAGTATAAAATCCTCAGATTATTATTAAGTAAATATGTGTGTGTGTACATACACAAAAGGGAAAGAAAGGCTTACCAAGATTATCAGTGATGGAAATCAAAAAGAAACGACTGATGACAGACACACGGCCACAGTGAGACTGATACAACTTGGTTACTTATTGGCTGGATGTGGTGAAGATAAATCAGAAGGTCAAACAAAAATATTTAAAATTTGTCAACTGGAAATATGTTATCTCATCAATACAAGCACACCTGTGTTCACTACTCATATGTCCAAAATTTCCTGTCCCTGCCCAAGGGTTTATATGTTCCTATAACACATACTTACAATTTCATGAGAAATACTCCACTAGACTTGTTTCAAAAATCCCTAATTTCTGCTTCATTATACTGTTTCCTGTATATGGACTCCTGAAAATATGAGACTTGAATGAAATGTGTGTATCTTTGCGGGATGAAAGAGATAGAAACTCCTTAAAAAGTAAAATGTTGGGGCACCTAGGTGGCTCAGTCAGTCAAGCATCCAACTTGGTTTTGGCTCAGGTCTTGATCTCTGGGTCAGACATGAGATTGAGCCCCATGTCAGCTCAGCACTCAGCATGAATCTGCTTGAGATTCTCTCTCTCCCTCTTTCTCTGCCTCTCCCTCACATGTGTGCTCACCCCCCCTTGTGGGCTAGCTCGCTCGCTCTCTAAAATAAATAAATTAATCTTTAAAAAATCAAAATAATAAGTAAAAGGTTGTAGTTACAATGCTAAATTTAAAAAAATTAAGTGCAGAATTTAAAATAAACACCTAAAAATTCAAACTCAAGTCCCTAAATTTGGAGATGTCTGTGAATAATAATAATCCATTTTACTTGCTTACCATTTTTATTCCCCAAACACTTTCAAATCTAATTTTTTGAAGGACGTGATTTTAACACATGTGAAAAGGGTGCTTAGGTTTTATTTAAGAGTTTTTGCTTAAGAAAACTCCCATGTGTCACGGGGAGTTCAAATGCCAACATACAATTTTTGTGACATTCTGACTTGCATCTCCCCAGATGGGTACTGAAAAATCAATGCAGCATTCTGTTTTAATTATCTTCCTCCAGACACTGATTATAGTACTACTTCATCACCTGTTGGGAAAGTGTTTACTGAGCATTTCCTATGGGCAAAGCACTCAGGTAGGTGTTGATGGCCATATAAAACAAGTGTTCTGGCTCAAACGTCCAGGAACCACTCTTCTCAAATAAGCCACTCTATACTTGCCTACTACATTCATATTATTGCAACTTCCAGCTTTTTAATATATTTGTGTTATGTTCCACTTTGCTAAGATTTTTTAAAGATAATTTCAAAAACCTTGGTGAAGCCACAATATATTAATATGCTGAGTAACAAATGCTTTTATGATCTGCTGCTTTTTTACATTGATCCAATTCTCCTGAGATGGATTGAGGCCATATTAGTTACATGGTGGTCAATAGGCAAGTATCAAAATCCTTTGAGAATGGTATTATTGTCACCTAATGACAGTTAATCCTATGAAATAATACTTCATAGCCAAGTTTTTGAAGCCACTGAAATAAAGAGCTAAGAAACCCTGAGATTTTATATAATCAGTCTTTAAGTTGTATCTCTTAAATATTATTTTCTCATCAAGGTTTTTGAAAGGACTTGGATATCAAACCATTTGGAGGTCATGCCTTTTAGAATGTCTTGATTTCAAGTTTCCTACACTGTTAAAAAGGGCAGAGATCTATGACGAAGAAGTCAGGTAAGCTAGTGGCCATTCTTTTGCACATACTGGGAAAGATGATTTTTGTGTACTTGGTCCCCTACTTTTACACTTCAAAGAGATCAATGAGAATGGCTAGCAGAATATAAATAAAATGGGGGATGGAGGAATTTTCATTGGTGATGAAAGAGAAAGGATGAAAGTCTTATACCTTCAACCTCAAAGGATTTTAATTAAATAATAAATGGGGAAATTATGAATTGAATAAAAATGTCAGTTCAGTTCAGATTCTTCCCTCAATAGCTGCATGGTCTTAGGAGGAAATGCTAAAAATCCTTACCCCTTGCTTTTCTCATATACAAAATGGGAAGGAGTTATATTTATATCTGCCTCATAGAGTTGTGAGATTTAAATAGCAAGCAAATGCTCAACCTGATGCTTCATCTACGGTAAGCTATCAACAAGTGTTACTTGGCAGGACTCATCTGCCCCATCTTCCTCACCATTGTTACACAAGAGAGAATTAGGGTCAGATTCTGACCCTATCCCACCAACAAAGTTTTCCCGAAGGAGCAATGCGGCCAGGATCTGAGTGGAGAAAATGCTGAGAGAACTCTATTCACAATCTCTGTGAGGGAAAAAGACAGGATGTGGTCTCAATGAACATTTTAGAAACCCAATATGGCAGGATTTCTTCCTTCTCTAGCAGCCAGAACAAACAGAAAGTTTCTAACTGAGTATCAGAGAAAAAATACTACCAGTTCTATAAAAAGACACATTATGTCAAAACAAGAGAATATTCCTGAATACTTAGAGGAATTGATTCAATGAAATAGATATACTGTAAAAACACAGTAATGCAATGTAAAAACCACACTACACAATTTTAAAAAACACTACATTAGGAGCTTTAGGAGCTTTCTGATTTATGATCTCAGTAAGATTTGAGACAATATTTTATTTATTTACATGGAAGAAGGAAATGTGAAATAAGAACAATTTGAAATCAGAAAACATTGCATGAGAAAGAAAAATACGATAGCTTAAAGAAAAATGTAATGGGTTTCAAAACCCACAGATATGACAGAAAACTGTTTAATAGAAGTCAAATTCAAGAAATTTATGTAAGACTCAGATGAAAATTGTAAAAAAGAAAAAAATGAGAAAAATCAAAAGTAGAAGAAATAAAATATAAAACAAAAGCCTAAACAAAAATCAGGAGTAATAATCAAATTATTTTAAGAAAAACCTTTATTGAAATTATTTAAAAAAATCCAGAGTTATGGATTGAAACACCTCAATAAATATTAAGATCAAGAAAATTGAAGAAAACTTATTTTGAATAAAATGTTTAATCCTAATGATAAAAAAAAAATCCTAGCATCCAGGATGATAAATAAACTACAAGACAATAATTTAGTTACAGTAAATGAGACAACTATTGTGAATAATAATTTAATAATTATCACCTCGATCAAAAACAAATTTTATTAGCAAATATTGGCATTATTTGAGCCAAGAGTGAGGGGGTAAAATTCATGGTGAATTTCTCTTGTTGCTAAGATGATTTCAATATTTTTTCTTTCAACAATTTTATATTGAATGTCGAATGTAAGTGGCAGGCATTGGGGGAAACAGAAAAATTCTGCCTCAGCAGGGCAAAACCCTTGGCCTTCAATTCTCTTCTCCAAGATGATCTGTATGTCTCTCTTATTGTTTTCAATCTCTACTAAAAGGCTCTCATCAGAGACACACTCTCTGATCATTCTATCTATATACCTCACACCTTATGTGTACTTCTCTGTACTTTGTGTTGTTTTATTTGTCTTCATAGAACCACTTGATTTATTACATACTTAATTGTTTATGTGTGTGCATTGATGTAGTTCCATTCTACATATCTGGTTTATAGTATATGGTCAGTTAATACTCACTGGCAATATTGCAAGGCTTGAGTTCTCATAAGGAATAAATTTTAAGTCTACTCTAAGAGGTGGCCTACTTTTCTATTGAAAGACTACTTCTTAATATTTATAGAAGATCTTCATAGCACTTAATCTAAACGTTATTATTCAAGAAGGTGTTAATAAGTGATTAGACCATCAATAATATTCTTAAAGAACATTTCTCTTCAATGTTTCAGCATCTTCTCCAAATAGACTTCCATCTGCTAACAGGCTCCTACCCAAACCTCCAGTTGATATAGCTACATTTATAAGAATCTTCATGGATACTTTTATAGCTAATAGTTATAAAAATATTTTAGGGTGCCTGGGTCACTCAGTTGGTTAAGCATCTGCCTTTGGCTCAGATCATGATCCTGGGGTCCTGTGGCGGGCTTCTTCTTGCCCATAGGAAGCCTGCTTTTCCCTCTGCTCCTCATTCATAATCGTTCTCTCTCTCTCTCTTTCTCATTCTCTCTCTCTCAAGTAAATCTATAAAATATTTTTAAAAATAAATAAAAATAAAAATAAATTAGTGAACAAGCTGGATGAAATAATTTTGTATCATTCAAATAACTGTTGAAAATTACCTGTCAGTCGTATGAAACATACTGTGAAAGACAAAGGATGTTATTGCTGTGGTTTATAATAAACTCTACTTCTTTTTATTGGTTACCAATCATCAGGGCCATTATCTCAAAAGTACTCAAAATTCTTGGTAATCAAGTGATACATTCAATTATCAGTGCACAATAAGTTATCTCTGTTTTCCATGGTAAGCTGCAAGTGCCCGTTTTATGTAAATGTCATAGAATAATATTCCATAATAAAACTTGAGATTTGTTTGTTTCTTCTGTGAACTATTGAATCTAGAGACCCAACTCTGGGTCACAAATAATGAGTCAAAGTTTATACTTTTTTTTTTTTAAGTTTATATTTTTTTTAAGTCAGAAGACCAAGAAGTGATGGGAAAATTTGCAACAGTTAAAAAAAAAAAACTAACAAAAAAATGTGTAAGTTCTTCTTTGAATCTATACAGAGGGAATCATCTCTGAGGAAATAGTTTAACTTGGCAAAGAAGGAGGCTCACTATTAGGGAAAAAATAAAACTTTAAACAATTTGGTCTGTGTGTCATCTTTACCCATAATTTATATAATATGAATGAAAAAATAGGTAAGTTTTGATTTAAAAATATTGATATGAGCTTGGAATGTGTGGATCTTCATAATTTAGGAAATCCTGCCTATAAAGTTACTGTCAAAAGATCCATCCTGATCTACTTAGCCTTCTACCATAACCATACTCTCCAAAAATTAAAGCAGTTGTGGTAGTAGTAGTAGTAGTAATAAATTAAGTATTAGAACCATAATTCTTTCTTTTTTTTTTTAAAGACAGAGTGACAGAAGGGACATTGTGAGGAGGGACAGAGGGAGAAGAAGAGAGAATCTCAAGAAGGCTCCATGCCCACTGCTGAGCCCAACACAGGGCTTGATCTCAAGACCCTGAGATCACAACCTGAATTGAAATCAAGAGTAGGACACTTAAACAACTGAGCCACCTGGGCGCCCCCAAATTTATGGTAGTTATAAACTATGTCCACAACTTGTTTGACTGTCCTCCCATTGAAAGGGAGATTTTATTCATCCTTCCCTTTAATCAGGACCTACGTTCCTGATTTACTTGTGACAAAACACAACAGATAAGATCCTATGTGACTCCATCTTGAGATGTATGATACAGGGAAGACCAGTCTCTATATAAGGAACCTGACTACTCTAACACTGCTATGCTAAAGAGGACAGTGCTCCAATTAATAGCTCAGCTGAGCCAACAGTTGGCACCAACTGCGAGCCATTTTGGATGTTCAACTCAGCTGAGTCTTCAGATAATTGTACTCCCAACAATTACACAGATGACTCAAGTAGGAAATTCCTGATGAGTACCTCCAAAATGTCTGATTTTCATCTAAAAATTGTGAACCAAATTGAAATCATTGTTTTAAGCAACTTGGACTCGGGATCACTCATTTCACAAGTATATTAACTAGTACCGACTAGAAAGCCATACTTCTACAACCTCTCTGATCAAAAATTGTACCATGAACAATCATTTTCTTAAATTATCTGTTTCTTCCCAACAGCAAAGCTTCTCAAAGGAATATTTTATGCTGACTTTTTTTTTTTTTACCTTTTAAATTGCTTATAACTGCCTTGAAGTTAAATAGTTAAATAAATTCTCATTTTCAGATAAGCCCTTTGGTATTCTGCTTTTTGTCTTTTATTTTTGTTTTTTAGATTTTATTTATATTCAAGTTAGTTAACATACAGTGTATTATCAGTTTCAGGGGTAGAATTTAGTGATTCACCAGTTGCATGCAATACCCAGTGTTCATTACATCAAGTGCCCTACTTAATGCTCATCACCCAAATACCCTCCCACCTATCTCCCCTCCAGCAACCCTTAGGTTTTCCCTATAGTTAAGAGTCTCTTATGGTTTGCCTCCATCATCTTTGTTTTAATCTTATTTTATTTTTTCCTTCTTTTCCTCTATGTTCATAAGTTCTGTTTGTTAAATTCCACAAATGAGAGAAATCATGTAGTATTTGTCTTCCTCTGATATATTTCACTTAGCATAATATACTCTAGTTCCATTCAGATCATTGTAAATGACAGTATTTCATTCTTTTTTAGTGGCTGAGTAATATTCCATTGTGTATATATACCACATCTCCTTAATCCATTCATCAGTTGATGGACAGACACCTGGGCTTCTTCAATATTTTGGTTATTATAGACATTTCTGCTATAAACTTTGAGGTTCATATGCCCCTTCAAATCATTATTTTTGTATCCTTAGGATAAATACCTAGTAGTGTAATCACTGGGTTGGATGGTAGTTCTAGTTTTGACTTTTTTTTTTTTAAGATTTTATTTATTTGACAGAGAGAAACTCAGCAAGAGAGGGAACACAAGCAGAGGGAATGGTAGCGAGAGAAGCAGGCTTCCTGCCGAGCAAGGAGCCCGATGCGGGGCTGGATCCCAGGACTCTGGGATCATGACCTGAGCCAAAGGCAGACGCTTAACGACTGAGCCACCCAGGTGCCCCTAGTTTTAACTTTTTGAGGAACCTCCATACTGTTTTCCAGAGTGGCTGCTCCAGTTTACATTCCCACCAACAGTGTAGGAGGGTTCCCCTTTCACTGCGTCCTCACCAATGTCTGTTGTTTTCTGAGTTGTTACTTTAAGCCATTCTGATAGCTGTGAGGTGGTATCTCTTTGTGGTTTTGATTTGTATTTCCCTGATGATGAGTGATGTTGAGCATTTTTTTAGGTGTCTGTTAGGATATTCTACTTTATATGTCAAACATCTGTCAGTTGTTTTGCTTTCCCTGTCCCTTTCTTTCTGACATTCTTTGCCATTTGTGGTATTCCAGGAAAAACTTCACTCAGATTTTATTTAACTAGTATTGATTAACTTTTATGTAACTAACAAATTTTCCAACGGATTTTTTCATTAAATCATCATTTGTGTATGTTAAATAATGTTATTAAATTTGGCCAACTGGTCTTTTTTTCATGGATTTAATCAAAAATCCTA
Source organism: Procyon lotor (assembly GCA_028646535.1). Classification (NCBI taxonomy): domain Eukaryota; kingdom Metazoa; phylum Chordata; class Mammalia; order Carnivora; family Procyonidae; genus Procyon; species Procyon lotor. The sequence continues at coordinate 72,502,573 of CM053605.1, read as the reverse complement.
AGAGGACTGGAAAATGCCTCGCCTTTAGTTCAATATGTAATTATTATTATACAGTCACAAATATCCAGGGTGAAGATAAAGTTTTGGCAAAGGCATTATCAACTTTCTTCATTAGATATTCAGGACAAACGATGCCAGCTACTTGCTGCATAAACATATGAGGAAGAAAAGGCTGTCAAATTAAGTCCAAACATAAACGAAAAAATACTGTATATTTATTTTAGCAGGAAACATATAGCATTAAGACATAGTAAATTCATCTAATTAGGATATGAATTAAATATGTATGCTACATTCCTGTTGAAAAACATTTAATAGAGTCTTAAGAATTGGACTCTGGAGACATGCTGTCTGGGTTCAAATCCAGCTTCGAGAGCTATTGTAGAGTCTGCAAACCACACACCAAAAACACTGATTTTGCTGCTTTCCTGAGCATATTTCTCAGGATCCTTTAATATTAGAATGACCACGCGCCTGAGTTCTCAACAATTTAATGTGAGTGGAAGTGATATGCAGCATCTAGGTCTGTCCCATAGAGCTTTATCCTTTCATTGTCTGAGTTTCATCTTTTAAGATCTTCTTGGAAAACATGTATTTAAGTTTAGCAGAACTTTGATCAGCTTGGTTTTATGAAAGACTGTGTGGAAGAGAGTTTTCTCATCCTCAACTCACTGACTTGGGACTACAGTAGAGTATTTCAAAATTAAAAATACATATATTCTATAGAAATCCTTTCAAAATGTTGTATTTGCATATTACTGTAGACATTGAACCCTAATATAAGCACTTACCAGCTATATGACCTTGAGAAAATGAAACTTTCAGTGCCTCAGCATCCTCATGTATAAAATGTCCATACTAACACCTCCATCTGGAGTTGTTGAAAGGATGAACTAAAGTAGTATATGTTTAGAACTTAGAAGAAATTGTGATTGATAGCAAACACTATGAGATCTTCTTAGCCATCATCATCACCATCATCATCATCATCATGATTCAGTGCATAGAATGTCTAATTGGTAAGAGTAGGTTTATATCACCTGAATAAAACCAAGAATTACTTCTTATATTTGAACTATGAAGTAAAAATGCTAATACTTATTTCCTTTATCCATACATTAAAATATTTAATACCTACTCTTTATAAAGTGTAGCTAAGAACTTCAGATATACCATTGAATATGATAGATGCCTTCCCAGCCCTTACAGATCATATTGTTTCATGGAGAAAACAAGTAATTATTCCACAATGGCAATATTTGGGATAAGTCTCATATTCAAGTTAGGAAAAGCTAATATAGAAGCAAATAAGTAAGGTACCTAACAAGAGCTGGAGAAATCAATGACTCTAAGACAAGACCTTAGTGATAAGTGGGAATTACCTGGGGCTTATCTAGTAGAAGGAATGAATGTGGAGGCTGGACAGGGAGAAGAGAGTTTCTGCAAAAGGAAAAGCATAGGCCAAGGCCAGGAGCTAAGAGGACGCATGGCAGAATAATCTTCATCTCCTCCTTCTCCTTCTTCTTTCTTCGTCTTCTTTCTTGTCTTCTTCTTCCTCCTTCTTTTCCTCTTCCTCTTCCCCCTCCTCCTCCCCTTCCTCCTCCTCCTCCTTCATTCTGTCTTTCTCTTCTTTCTCCTCCCCATCACTCCCCTTCCCCTTCTCTTGTTCCTCCTCTTTCTTCCTCTTCCTCTCCCCACTTCCTCCTCCTCATCCTCCTCGTTGTTGTTGTTGTTGTTCTTCTTCTTCCTCTTCTACAGGTTTTTAAAAAAATTTATTTGATAATAGTTGACACACTATTTACATTAGTTCCAGGTATACAACATAGTGATCCAACTCCATACATTAAGAAGCAATGTAAGTACATGAAGGAACACAGGGTATGGGGAAGATGAGATGAGAAAGGAGAGCCAGGGAAAGTTCACAAAGGGACTTCAGTGCTGTTCTAGGACTTTTAGGTTTATCTTAAAGACTGTGGGCTTAATGTAGAAGGATGACATGACAAAGATTATATTTTTAGAAATGTGACTGTGTTTACAACGGGAACATGGATTGGCAGTCTGTTCACCCTGAGTGTTAGAGAACTATTATAAAGTTGGTAGACTAGTCTAGGTGATAGATGTTGGTAGCCAGAGCTAGGACAACAGTAGAAATGATGAGGAGCAGTGAATGTATGAAAGATATATTAGGTGATAAATCTATAGGACTGGGAGATTGTCATTTATGAGGATAAAGAGGAGGAGTCACGAGTAATAGTCAGGTTTATAATTAGGCTACTGAGTGGTTGGCAGCATTTGAGAGCACTCCCAAAGAGAGTTTTGTTGATTTTGAGTTTGCAGCATGCAGTAGATTTCAAAATGTGAAGAATGAGTAGGCACTTGGGTACTAATGTTCAGAAGTCAAGTCTGTATTTGTTATAAATTTGTTTGCCTGAAAGAGTGACATAAAAAGCAAAAAGGAGCCTGTTCTTGGTCTGCTCAATAGTCCTGAGCTGACCTGAGGCAAATTTAAAGTAAAAAAAAAAAATGTGACTAATATAATGTTTATATGTTTACCTAGCTGACAGAGTGATGTGGGATTTGAATGAATATTTACTGGGATGAGACAATAAAGGAAATATTCCTGCATTCTAAAGTGTATTTTAGTGATCATTTTATATTGAAAAATCTCTCCTTAGCTCTCATTTTCACTGCATAAGAACAAGAAGCTCAGAGAAGATTCCTTAATGAAACCCTGCTTGAAAAGAAAGAAAATCAATGTAACTGATCTGAAGATAGATTGAAAAGAGATCCTAGTTGCCTGGAAATGGCTTTTTATCACTACTTTATTGAATGGGTCCTTCAATTTTTTTTTTATTTAGAAAATATGACAAATTAAAATTTTGTTCTGATTATGCAAGTAACTCTTGACAAAATTTGGAAAATAGAGAAAATTTAATAGAAATATCTATACTTAAATGAAGGCATTATTAATATTTTTTGTATTTCCATCTAATACTTTTAATATGCATACATATTTTTCTATAAAATTAGCAATGCAATTTTCTATATTGTTATTATTTATTTATTAAAAGTAAACCCTAAGTCATTAAACATTCTTTGAAAATTCAAAATATTAAAGCTGATAATATTCCAAATATTGAAGTATTTAAATGGATATAATATGGGTTCTAATTTCTCTTCATTATATATAACTCAGATGATCTTTGTATATGATACAAAAGTCATGTGTTCTTAGAAGTGGAATTATTTGATTAAAAAGTATGCCTAAGGGATGTTTAAGATCACTTGGTTATTTATTAGGGTTATTGTGGGGAAATCATATTCCAGAACCTAAGCTAAACGGGACATTTCTACTACCTCCCTCTCTCATAGTGTCATTTTCTGTTTATTTATTTAGTTAGTTAGTTTTCATTTTTTGTTTATTAAGTGTGCCTTATAACCAATGATTGTTTAAGGTAGATATAATGGAGATTTTTATGCTGGTTAAATGGTACTTTTTCCCTAAACTTTGCTTTGAGTGCAGATCTAAAGAATGTTTGTAATTTTCTAAAATGGCACTATTTATTTCTTCCCAATGCTTGGATCTACATGGAAACCTTAAAGCCACAGCTTTCTCCATAGCTTTAATGTGCTTTATTCTGCATGACATTGAAAGGCAGTGTCAATTATGATGAATTGTGAAGCTCACAACTAATGATACATTTAAAGCCAATTCATTTGTCTCTTTGATCATGTAAATGCATTGGCGTTCACCAAGCCTGCCATGATAGGACATTATAGCTACTTTGGAGTCATTTCATTGTACACTTATATATCAATACAGCTGCCACTAATGTTTACAACTCCATGTGCTACATATCTTCATGATATTTTTGCAGAGGTTAATGCTCATGCACGGTAGATATATTTATTACGCAGGCAATAACAGACCCACAGGAGCCATTACAGCTCTTAAGACATTAGTGTCTATGATCACTCTCATTTTATTCCAACCTCTTCTTACTTTATTTAGCTAGTGAGCTAGTTTTTTTGTTTTTGTTTTTGTTTTTTAATAATTCTCTCCTCCTATTAAAATTATTTTGGTAGATTGTAATGTAAATTAGTATTATATATGTAGACTTCAGAAAATACTTTCTTGGCATACAAATCAACCCTATTTCTAGAACAGCAAGTACTTGCTCTTTGACTTTGAAGTTGTGTCCCTATTATTGACAATTCACTCTTGATAATAGTCTAGACAATAATTGACTATTTCATAGGAAATATTTCACATCTTGCAAAGGGTTTGGTTGTTCTGCAATAGTAAGTGATAGCAAGGCATAAAATGTTATTCCCTAGATCCAACACCTTGCAACATAACTTACAGAAGCTTTCTCTTCAAGAAAAATTCTCACTTTCAATTCATGTTTAGTCTGTTTTTCCTATCTTATCCCTAACAGCTGGGATATATCTGCTTCCAGGGAAATGTGTTATGTATGTTTAATACCAATAGCTAAAAAGAACTTTGAAAACTGAAAATAGCCTTGCATTTAGGTTTAAAGCAACCTGCCAAACAATTCTTAAATTGATCACTAAAGCAATGATCATGACTTCCATTATTAACAATGATTATTAATGACCAAGGGCCAGCCTATGGAAACACAGAAAAGATAGCTAGATGATCATTTTTACTTCAATGATAACTTAATCCACAGCATTCTTTTCTTTATGTCAGCAAGCTCCTGGTCCAGGACCAATTTGCTTTAAGTAGAAATTGTACTTAATCCATAGTTTCTGAGGCCAGTATGTGAAGACAGGAGTTCCCTTCTTCTTATGGTTTTGTCAGTTTCACTCTGCTGGAAGGCCTTCAACTTTGCCAGATCACGTGCTCTGAATTCACATGCTTAGTCAGGAAGGCTGTTGTGATATTAAACCAGTCTCATTTCCCAGGAGCCACACCATTTTTGCTCAAATCAGGACTATTGGCCAATGGGGGCATTACTCACAGAATATTTGTCAGGCCAGATGTATTGATGTTCACCCTCTACCTATGAGGCAATGTCTCTGGATACTGAGTCACCGGGAGGGGTGACCAACTCAAGGAATTACAGACCTTCAGATGTTAGCAAAGGAGGCCTCATTCACTCAAAGTCATCGCAGTGTTTTGTTATAAGACTGAATACCAGTGAGAATAAAGGTATGGGTGAATTCTGACTCCTCTAAGTGTTTTGAAAGATGGTGTACTAACTAATGCCCTACTCAGTGACTTCAAAACTGAGTGAAAGTACTAATGTGAAAATGGTTTTGTCATCTCACTTCAGTGTTAACTATCAATGGTGGGTAAACAAGATTTCCTAACTACCACATTTAAAGAATAATAAAAGTCCTGATGGGTTGTCTGGTTTCTCAGGCCAATAGAGAACATTCAATGATGGCACAGTTTAGCGAAACCCCAGAAGTAACTTCACGCCATTTGTTTATATAAAAGATATTAAAAAGGCCATTGTATTAAATGCTCATTTAAACTCTTCCAGTTAAAGGTATCGACTGAAGTCAATCATAAAAAAAACTAATAAATTTTGTAGAGAGGAAAGAATCTAAATTCAATCTATATCAGTATTTTTTAAAGAAATTATCCTTATTTATCTCATACTAATTTTGTACTAAAATATGGTGGGCCTATCCTTGTACTATATTCAAACCCCATGGTTACTTTAAAACTAACTAAAAACCAAAACACCCTATAGATTGGATTGTAGTATGTACAAATAATGCACCTATAATTGTGAGACTATGTTATCCATAACATGAATAGTTTTGTTTCCAAAGACCAGACCATACTTTGTCTTAGCTCAGAGGAATATTATTCAGGTAGCAGTGCACTGAAACACCAATGGCCCTTTCACGCCCTGAGAATTTGATGCTATATGCCTTCTTTCTGTGAGGGGACTTTTCCTAACGCATGATAGTAATAGAAAGCGCTGATTTTAGTTCCGAGTATAGAGAACCTACAAGATAATGATAGGAAGATTTTTTAAAAAATAGAGTGATCATAAACCCAAGTTCATTGAGTGACAAAGGTACATTTTCCTCTGGGAAAGCAGTGGGAAGGTCCTCTACTATTACTAATCTAATTCCTGATGAGACAAGTAAATTAGTCATTCATAAAATGGTGTCATTGCTATTTTTTGAGACATGGTGAAAAGCTGAATTTATGATGCTTGATGCCAGAAATGGTATTTATTTTCATATAGCAGCTACAGTATAGGTGACTAAGGTATAATAACTACCAAAAGGAATTCCATTTGAAAAATTGCCTTATTTTTCTTTTCTTGGGCAATATGAAGAGGATGAGAGGCAAACAAATTATATTTGTAGTATGAGAATGAACTATTTTATCTCATTTTTAAAAATATACAACTTTCAAACAGCTTCCAAATTGGGATCCTGCATCATTAAGCATTTGACATTTGTCCAGTTAAAACTATTGACTCATGCTTTCATTGCTTCCCCCTCAAATTACTACAGTGCCACAGCTGATCTGACTATATTTTCCATTTCTTATAAATAGCCACAAGAAAAGTATTAATTATCCTTGTACGATTTAATGCACCAACTGCCTTAACCTTTCAGGTTTTCTTAAACGCCAGCATAACAAGGCATATCCATGGCAGCAAATGTGATTTATGACAGGAATCTTTAATTTCTGTTTTTAAATATGTTACCCACCGATCTGCATACATTTAAATTCGCCTGCAACACTTTTCTCTGTCTTGAGGCTGTTGTTTAATATTCAAGGATGATTTTTGTCCACATACATTTTGGTCTATGTCACCTCAGATTAAATTATTACTGTTTGCAGCCTTTTCGGAGCAGGCCTCAGGCCCTTATTTACAAGAATCAATGAAACAGTAATGAAAATCCATTTTTCATACTATCAGCTCTGGCCTGCTTTTATTTAGTTAGCTGTGTCTAAGCAAGCAATTCATTTTGTGCAAATGTCATGTAGAGAAAAAAGGATGAGCCGTGAAAGGGTTAATCATGAAATAAGACCTAAGCTTTCCCCCATATAAAAAGCATCCGTAATGTTAAAATTAAAAAAAAGCCCTTCTTAATGTATGCAAAGTAATGTATATTGACACATAAGCAAGGCTTTTCATGATGAATATTGAAATATATATGCAAAGCACAGGAAATGTGTAACATGTTATAGATCTTTCAGTGTACATTTAGAGGAAATGAACCATTTATATTCCACAATTTAGTGAATACCTACTGTTTATTGGTACAGAGCACATAGGAGTATATTTGTCTTAGTAATTTATTTAGGTAAATATATTTATTCTTCTAGGGGTTCTTGTGCTTTTCTTGGTTCTATAGTACTAGACATAAATATTTAACAATGCATTGTCTCAAATGTTATTCATGTAATTTATCAGAGAAAACAGTGGAGTTGTAATAACTTTTAAGCCTGCACCTTCTTTTAAACCTGAGATTGATTTACAATGCAGGAAACTGAGCTGGATTTTCTTCGTACTGCTGAGGAGAATTATTTACCAGTTCTAACTGAGATAAGCTAAACTAGTATAGCTACCAAAGGCATGAGGTTCATTTGCCCCTTTTTTGAATCAGCTTTCTTAAGCAAATACTTGGGCTATAGAAAAAAAGAGGTTAGTGAGAGAAGAAAAGCATTTAATTATTATGAATATATTTCCCTTTATTTGCTGACCTACCCATTTTCCTTTATACATATATGTATACACAGAAATATACATATATATTACCTCTTGTGAGTATTCCTCTTGGGAATTTCTTCTAAATTTTAATGCACTTGACTATAAGGATGTCAGTTCAAATTATAGCTAAGGTCTTGTAAAAGTGACTGTCCACTTTTTAATATTACAAAAGAAATGAATAGAGAGTGAGAGCATTTGGAGTCTTCTTCATCTTTACACTGGATTTCTTGGAAATAAACTGTAAAGACTCCAATTCTGGATTTTTCTATCTGTACATTTTTTCTATTACATTTGGTTTTTAAAGCTCTGTTTCGTATGTTTGGTGATAGAATTTCTAACACTGGTATAATGTGCAGATCTGAAAGCTAGCTAATTGGATAGTTCTAATTACCTTTTAGAAACAGAGCAATTTTCCATACAGCTAAAGCAGACATTTTTTGCATCATCGTCCCGACGCTGCAATCGAACCACAGATTCAGTACTGCCATTGCTCATGTAGCTCAAGGTGAGGACTGATAATTGAACAGGTTACCGTAACAAAATCAGACATGAAACCATAGCATTTGGTCAACCTCAGCTAACAAAGTGGTACGTAGCCTCCTCAGATGTTGTATATGTTATGATGTCCACACAGAGTAGTTTTCATCTCAATATTAAAATCCTCTATGCTGAGATTTTAAAGTATAGAAAGAGCACGACCGTCTGAATTATGAGAGTCTGAATCATTCTGGAAAATTGATCATTATGATTTTTTATTGTTGGAATGAACCTTGGTAGCTCAAGTCTGATAAGAAGGAAAATCAGTTGGTTAGTTGCTAGAAAATACGTTGTTCTTTTCTCATATCATTTCGTATGGAATCAGCCCACTGTTAGTTTGCCTTCACACACTGACATTTATAAAAGGTGCTGAGGACTAAAAGGTTTTCTGCCAGACATATACATTTAAAAAAATAAAAGTTACTGTGCTTTCAAAAAAAAAAAAAAAAAAAAAACTCTGCTTTTAGTTTCTCAAAATGGTTAAGAGGGGAAAAACTCACAAAACTTTACTTTTCAAGTTTGAAAACCATCCAAGTGAGTTTTGTTTCTTCCAGCCATTTACCCTGCCTGTCAGTAACCCCATCAACTTGTGGCCTGTAAACCCAGGGCACCTGGGTGGCTCAGTGGGTTAAAGCCGTGATCTCGGGGTCCTGGGATCTAGCCCCACGTCGGGCTCTCTGCTCAGCATGGAGCCTGCTTTCCCCTCTCTCTCTGCCTGCCTTTCTGCCTGCTTGTGATCTCTCTCTCTGTCAAATAAATAAATAAAATCTTTAAAAAAAAATGTTGTGGCCTATACAACTGGATGAATTTTGTTTCTTTTGACACATAAACTTTCTCATTTACACATTTTAATACATAGCATTGCATTACAGATCCAACCTCTATATGACAAAGTAGTAAAGATTATGTTTGCAAACTCCTGTTTGCAAGTAGATGTAGACCTGTGCTCCATGCTTTCCATTCAGAGTATATGATGAGAGATGACTCATTCATTCTACATCTTACATTACAGCAGCAGAATTTGGTAAAGGCTTGGGAAAATACCAATGTTATATGTTAGGTTTGAAAAAGAAAGAAATCTGTTATTAGTTTCTCAGCTGTGTATCTATTTATCAAATTTAGGAGATTGGTGTTGAAAACAAGTATACAACATGTTTTAATATTCTATTTCTCTGTTAGATAGGGTTAAAGAGACTTCTAAAAATATTTCTATTTTTTATTTTCCAAATTTTGTAGAATGATGAGATGCTAGATGATATTTCCGTAACAAAAAAGGATATATAGAGAGATATATATTTTTTTTTTCAAAGAAGTGGGGTAAGAGAGGGAACTCTAGTGAGAAAGAGGAGAGCAGAGGTAAGAACAAACAGCACCTCACTCACCGAAACAGGATGTTATCTTTTCCTTCACTTTTCAATAGAAATTATACCCATGAGATATTTATCTAAATCCAGAAACAGTGTATTTTTAAATTCCTTTGAGAAAATTTAAGAGACTATGATAATTAAGTATGAATATTGCTTTCCTTACTAAATCCTGGTTTAGGTCAGTTGTGCGAACAAATGGGTAGTTTGGTGCTGAGGGGTTACCAGGAGAGAGGGAGCAAACCCTGTGAAGGGTAGACCTGGACGTGGGGGGCCCACACTGAGATGGGATTTAGCATGAAATGAACATGCTTGGGATCTGACAGTTATTTTCTCATGATGTGAAAAATAGCTGAAGACCACTCTACTTCCACATTCTCATCTGTAAAATGGTGATAGTTTTAGTATCAAGACCACAGAATTGTGGTTACAATGAAATAATACAATATCTATAAAGCATTTTTAGCTCTTCTTGGCAAATAGTAAGAGCTTTAAAAATGTTAGCTATAGAAAGTATATATAAGTGTTTAGGAACCTGTAGAGAGGAGTATTTTAAATTGAAAATAGATGCAGAAAAGGAGGTGTAAAGGTGTAATTTTTTAAATTAAATATGCCAAAAAAGTATCAAGACTGCTTTGAATCCAAGAGAGAAGGGAAGATGGGAGAGGAATTATTTTCATTATCCTCCTCATTCTCCTTTTCCCTGAAATAGCAGGGTCTCTGCTGTCAAGAACAAAGGCTGGTATGATTAACATTGATTAAATAGCATGATTTATATGTGGGCTAACCTGGGAACCTAACAACTACATCTATAGAAAAACATGTTACTAATGATAAACAGCTGATCTACAGGTGAATATTTGGAATATATTTATTAATGAATTGACTTTCATAATTTATTATATCTTATTTTATCTAGCTTACCTTCATATTTTATATCTTATTTTATTACATCTTTTTACCATTTAATTAACAAATGCATTTTAAAATAGCTTTAATATATATTAATCTGTAGGCTAGAGAATAATAAATAAGAAAACAGGAACCAGAGAACATACTATAAATAGAATTTCTCAGATAGATTATTTTTTAAAAAATTTTAAAGATTTTTATTCATTTATTTCAGAGAGAAAGAGAGAGGGGAAGAGAATGAGCAGGGGGAAGGAGCAGAGGCAAAGGGAGAAGCAGACTCCCCACGGAGTAAGCAGTCTCAGGACCCTGAGATCATGAACTGAGCCAAAGGCAGATGGTTAACCAACTGAGCCATCCAGGTGCCCCTCAGAGAGATTAATTAATTACTGGTTAATGAATGTTCTCAAAGAGCAAAGGCCAGAAAATATTTACTTTTTCTAGGGGCAGGGGATCAGCCCTAGCTTAGAACTTAGAAAATTGACTTGATTTATGAACTTATTCTATTGCATTGTCCACATCTCATATAAACCTGAAACTGGGAAAATATAGTTAAATGGATAACTGACAGCTATGTACTAGATACCTGAAAATAAATCAGTGTCTGACTAATGTAGTTAGACAAAAAACTGGACAAAATATTGCAGTGGACATATTTAGTAACTAAAGAGAGGGTTCAAAATAAAAGAAAAACATTTACATCTTTATCTTTCACGAATACCCCATCATAGCACAGAATGTTACACACATAGACTACAAAAGGAGCTGTGCTTCTGAGAGAACCAGAGGAGGAATCAATTTATCTCAAGTATATGCAGATTTCATCAAAGAGTTATGACCATTTAAGAAGAAAAAGGAAATATCAATTTCTAAATTTATATTTAATATTTACAAATATGTAAATTAGGCTGTCTCAGAAATGTGTAGCAGATGTCCCTATCTTCTTGATGCTGATGGACTGCCTAGGTATTACTTTAAAATGATAGATTGGCAATGAGAATATTATTTTCTACTCTATTTCATCATATTCATTTGGAAGCATTAATTCTTTTAAAGAAGATTATACATGCAATCCAATCTTGACAGCCTGGCTCTATGTAATGGGATGTTCTATTTAAATGTGAGGACATATTGATCTCACTCTGAAGTATCTATCTAGTATCTATCAACAGGATAAAGCTTGAACATTTTCCATGGTGGGTCTTGTTCCAAAATTTTTGAAATTGAATATGGTATAAAGGAAAAAAAAATAGTTACTTCTCCCTTCTTGATTTGGAGACATTTTAAGCAAAGAAAAGAACATTGAAGGAAGTTGTGATATTTCTTTACACAGGATCTTTTAGCAGGAGGCTCGAATGCTTACCTCAAGGGAAAAGTAAGCCAAAGGGCCTGATTCTCCTGTATTTTGGAAAATGGATCATTTTGCTCAGGAGCTCTGGGCCACAAACTGTCACAACACACCAATCCCATTTATGGCAGCGTCCCTTCAAATATATTATTTCTGAGCGCTCACAAAATGATTTGAACTAAATAAATCAATTTACTTTAAGATCCTGGATTTGTCTTGACTATTTTAAATTTGGGTGAGGGAAGTGTTCTCACTAAATTATTTTTATTTTTCATATCCATGTATAAGAAAATAGAAAACATTTCTTTAACAATATCCATTCAAGGGAGAGTACATTTAATATGGAAAGAGAGTGGAATATTTTAACAAAATAAAAATTGAGCATAACTAATAGCTACAATCAAGAACTATCATTTTGGCCGGTGTGTGTGTGTGTGTGTGTATGTGTGTGCGTGTAATATTATATATTCCTATTCAAAAACTAAGAAAAAATTAGCGTGCTGCATAAAACATAAATAATATTGAATAACAAATGTTGTTTATTTAAATGTTCTACATTAAAGTTATTTAGTTTAGTATAATACTCCAAGTAAAGTTTTGATTATATTTTACATATGAGTATCCAGTGTAATAGCTGGTAATCATAAAATACTATATTTGACTAACTGAAAATATTTTTATTTTAAAACAAAACCAAAAGCTAATATGTACACATTTCTCTATGTTTTAATATAAATATATTCAAATAAAAATTTGAACTTTGATAATATATGGTAAACAAATATCAAAAAACTGTTTAAGATTATTCATTAGCAATTTATGGTTTAGGCTGTGCAGATGGCTATATTAAAGAATAATGTTGGTTCTTTTTTTTTTGTTTTGAATAATGTTGGTTCTTAAAAGTATAGTATAATTATATTAACATGTAGATATTGTGTTAGTGAAGATACCATGAAATCTGAGACAAAATCTCATACATTAGAGCACCTCGAATATAAATCGGGGATATCTAATTGCCAATACAATGAATTTGAAAGTATGAGTACAGAATGTGTGTGTGTTTTGTATGTTTTCTTAAAGGTTCCACTCAAAGTGCTAATATAAACAGTTATGATTAAAGCATAAAGCTAGAAATTATGCTATATACATATGATATAGAGATATTTTATATAGCTGATTTTTACTATTTTTTTAAAATAATTTTTTTAAAAAAATAATTTTTACTATTATTAGTAAAAACTTTAAATTAGAAGTCAATTATACAGACTACTGGAACTTCAGTGAATTTAGTGCCAGCATGCACAAAAAAAAAAAAGGAAATACTGTCTTAGACATAAATGCATATCCATTTAATATTCACAGGAAGTCAAAAGATCTTCCTAGAAGATGCTTCCACTCACTTTTATATTATGTCCCATTATATATGAAATAAATTACCTCTGCCTGACAAACTCATGACTTTAGGTACATGATATATTTTTCTCAAGAAGCATTTGCTATACTTTTCTTCCAAGAAAAAAGAGTTAGTCTTTTTATTAATTACTAGCCAACTGGAACCAAAAAAGTCAAAGGAATCTAATTACTAAAAAGTGGAAATTAGAAATGGGATACATTTTCTCTTACCTGGCTTAAAGATGACAAACAGATAGTTCAAAACATATGCCCAAATAATAACCATTTCTCCTTGTATTTGGAATGCATTATTAAAGTCAATTTGTATCACATAGCTAATGGTTGAAGGAGTCAGCCCAAATCCATTCTAAACGATAGTGGGAAATTGCAGAATATTCCCTCTCATTCAAGTGAATGTTTTTGTAGAAAGGTTGAAAGCTGCAAAATGTTCTTGGTGAATGTTTCTAAGTAATCAAAAGGTCAAAATAAATTTGGAATCTCTTCCTCAAGGACCCATAGGAGGCAATCTGGAAATAAGTAAAAGGGACTATTTTTACTAGCGGGTGACTATAGATGCTTTCAAAATAATTTATTATAATAAAATATTCATAAATTGTATCCTAAGTGTCACCTTTTCTGCATATTTTGAAAAAAAAAGTTTCTGAAGAGGGTGATCCACTTCTGAGGCCACCTATACTGCAGTGTCTCCCAGAGCTGGCCATTCCTACCTATCATCCCTTGGTCTTGTCATCGTTGGCTTCATGGCTGGCATCCTTTGGAATTCCATGATTCAGAGTATTTTTGGGGGGTTCACAGTGTTCCCTGCTATGTTCCCCTTAGCAGAAACATCCCATGGGTAAAGCCATCCTTTTCATAATGAATCCTTTCATTCTGGCCAAAGTACTAGACTGGAAGAAATACTTCAATGAACAATTAGGAGGAAGCAGAGGAATGAAAACATTGAAAACTTGTTAGATTAAAAAACTCTTTTTCTGTCTGTCTGTCTGCCTCTCTCTCTCTCAAATGCACACACACACACACACACACACACACACACACACTCGCACTCAAACCCAGGTGGTTGCTGTGTTGCCTAAGTTCTGCCCTTCCAGGTCCTTCTAGGTTTTTGGTTTTCCCTTAGCCCCGAGTACTACTTTTTTTTTTTTCAAGATTTTATTTATTTCACAGAGAGGGAACACAAGCAGGGGGAGTGGGAGAGAGAGAAGCAGGCCTCCTCCAGAACAGGGAGCCTGATGCAGGGCTCGATTCCAGGACCCCAGGATCATGACCTAAGCTGAAGGCAGACTTTAATGACTGAGCCACCCAAATGTCCCACCCACTACTTTAAACACAACTGTTTTATTAAACCTGCATCAATTGTAAGCCAGGAATCTGACTGAGTATCTTCTTCATTAGCATATCCCTGTTCTTGACTTTGTTTTCCTTCTGGAGACTTACCTCCTTTCAATATCTCCTGAGAAACACCTTTTTCAACTTTCTTTAGGTAAACACAATCCTCTCTTAAGGATGGTGTACCAAAAGAATCTGGCCCCCTCCCATGCAAGAGTATTATGTAGTACATGGTATTTCTCAGCAATATGTTTTCGAACTACTGATTTATTTAGTCCAGAGTATGGCCTTCCCTTTGTGTTTGTTAACTTCTAGACCCTCATGGGTAGTTTTCTGAACAGAACACACACATTTCCCAAGGGCAAATAATGATTCTCCCAGATAATAAGATAAGAATCTCTATAACAGATCAACAATTTCCTAAAGGCAAGATATTGACAAGGCTACTTGTCTTTCATAGATATGGCTCTACTCTTTCCCAGAATGCTGTTAATTTTCTTCTTCTGATCTTCCAGTTTTCAGAATGGGCCCAAAGGTCTTCCACACATAAAAACTGGGTTTATAACAATGCTTTCCTAATAACTTAATTCCCACTCTTGATTAAATTATTTTCTTTTCTTTGAGCAAAAGTAGATTAGAACAACTGGACATCCATGTATAAAAATGCATCTAGACATTACAACCCTCACAAAATTACTTAAAATAAATACAATTTGCAAAATTACATAACTCCTAGAAGATGAAATAGGAGAAAATCTATATGAACTTGGGTGAGAGAATGACTTTTTAGATATAACACCAAAACACTATCCATGAAAGAAATCATTGATAAGCTGTATGTCACTAAAATTAAAAACATTTGCTCTGCAACAGTCATTGGCAAGAGAATGAGAAGCCACAAAGTGATAGAAAATATTTGCAAAAAATGTATCTGATAAAGGAGTATTGTCCAAAATATACAAAGAATTCTTAAAATTCAACAATAAGAAAACTATCTGATTAAAATGAGTAAAAGAACCTGGGCACACACCCCACCAAAGAAGACAAAAAGATGGCAAGTAAGCATATGAAAAAATGTTTGGGACACCTGGGTGGCTTAGTCAGTTGATTGTTTGACTCTTAATTTCAGCTCAAGTCATGATCTTAGGGTTCTACAATCAAGCCCCACATTGGGCTCTGTGCTCCATAGGGGGTCTGTTTGAGAGTCTCCATCTCCCTCTGCCTCTGACCCTCCCCCCACTCAAGTACACATTCTGTGAATGAATAAGTAAGTAAGTAAGTGAGTGAGTAAGTAAGTAAATATCTTAAAAGAATGTTCAACATCATATGTCTTTAGGGAATTGCAAATTAAAACAACAATGTATTATACCACACACTTATTAAATTGCCCCAAATCCAAAACATTGATAACACCAAGTGCTGAGAAGAATGTGGAACAATAGGAACACATTATTTGCTGGTGGGAATGCAAAATGATGCCGTCACTTCAGAAGAGAGTGTGACAGTTTCTTACAAAGCAACATACTCTCACTATGCGATCTAGCAAATGTGCTATTTGATATTTACCCAAATGAGTTGAAAACTTCTACTCACATAAAAACCTGCGCAGAAATGTTTATAGCAGCTTTATTTATAATTGTGAAGACTAGGCAGCAACCACGATGTCTTTCAGTAGGTAAATGGATAAATAAACTGCAGTACATCCAAACAGTGGAATATTATTCAGTGCTAAAAAAGAAATGAGTTATCAAGCCATAGAAAGATATGGAAAAGACTTAAATGCATATTTATTTTTTTATTTTTTAAAAAGATTTTATTTATTTATTTGACACAGAGAGAGGGATCACAAGTAGGCAGAGAGGCAGGCAGAGAGAGAGGGGGAAGCAGGCTCCCCGCTGAGCAGAGAGCCTGATGTGGGGCTGGATCCCAGGACCCTGAGACCATGACCCGAGCTGAAGGCAGAGGCTTTAACCCACTGAGCCACACAGGTGTCCCTTAAATGCATATTTAAATGAAAGATGCCAGTCTGAAAAATTTACATACTATATGATTCCAACTATATGACGTACTGGAAAAGGCAAAACTATAAAGATAGTAGAAGTAGAAAGATCAGTGATTGCTAGGGTTTAGAGGGCAGGGAAGGATGAATAGGTGGAGTACAGAATCTTTTTAGGGCAGTGAAACTATTTTATGACACTATAATTTTGGATACAGATCATTATGCAGCTATCAAAGCCAATAGAATAAACAACACAGAGAGTGAACCCTAATGTAAACTATGGATTTGGGGTAATAATGATGCATCAGTGTTACTGTCACTGTGTCGTTACACAGTGTTACAGTGTTACTTAAGTCACTGTAACGAATTTACCACTCTGGTTCAGGATATTGATAGTAAGGGAGTCTATGCACCTGTGGGGGCTAGAGTTGTATACAAACGGAAATCTCTGCATCTTTTACTATGGACCCAAAAGTGCCTGAAAAACCAAGTCTATGTAAACAATAACAAAAAACAGTAAATTTGTAGTCAGCATTTTCAGTTCTAGCTGCACCCTTATCCACACCAAAACATAATACATGGAGGCACCATAAAGTGGCCATTTTCTGTTTTGCATGGTGAACCCTCTCCCCACACCACATCACTGCCTTATTCAAGAGTTGAGCATCGTGGATTTGTCATTTCTATTGACTAAACTCATAAACATGTAGAGTAATGTAGCATAATTCACACTTCACCCAGTAATTCATTGAGCCATAGTTTATAGGAAGTTGAAAAATAATTTTACCACTGTTTTACTGTTAAAGAAGCTATGGCAACAAGATTTTTTTTTAAAGTCTGTAAAGACTAAAATGGAAAATTAGAGCTGGAAAAAGAATGAGTCCTTAGAATTCTATATCTCTCAAAATATGTGGAAAAAATGTTTCACAGAACCAAGTCATCCTTCTTTTAATTTTATTAAATGACATTCCAGTGATATCAACTTTCAAGCTATTAGCTTGAATAATGGTATCAATGTTTGTCTCTTCAGTTATTTCCACTATGACTTTCTACACTGCAAGTTTTTTACAATTTATAAAATATTTGTATGTATGTAATTTCATTCTGTCTTCGAGTTGGTAGAATAGAAATAACCATTGATGTTTTCTTATCACCTAACCTTAGTCAGCATGGTCTGTTGATTGTGCCTGAGAAATGACTCTCAAAAATTTTCCTTCTTGTACCCCTTTCTTAACCATTTTTCCTGTCCCAGTCACTTCCTTCACCCTGTTATCAAATTTATCTCTGGAATTATAAATGTGTGTGTGTGTGTGTGTCTGTGTCTGTGTGTGTGTGTGTGTGTTTGTGTGTGTGTGTGTCTGTGTGTGTGTGTGTCTGTGTGTGTCTGTGTGGGGGTATGTGATTTCCGTGTTGAAAACAGACAAAGAAAAAAAATAATAACCCACTTTCCACAAGAAAAAAAAATCTAATTTATTAGCATGATTTTACAGAACCTTCAAAATTTAGTTTTCAGGGGCACCTGGGTGGCTCAGTGGATTAAGCCTCTGCCTTCGGCTCAGGTCATGATCTCAGGGTCCTGGGATGGAGCCCTGCACCGGGGTCTCTGTTCAGCAGGGAGCCTGCTTCCCCCTCTCCCTCTGCCTGCCTCTCTGCCTACTTGTGATTGATCTCTCTCTCTCTCTCTCTCTCTCTCTCTGTCAAATAAGTAAATAAAATCTTTAAAAAAAATAGTTTTCACCTATAGTTTCAGTCACATTGGCCACTAATACCCCCTTCCTTAATCCACAAACATCATTTTCCACACCCCCGCTTTCAGACACCATGTATTTCGTGCTTCCATGTCTTTAAATACGCTCCTCCTTCTTACTAAAACATCATTCTCCTTCCTTCTGGACAAAGTATATTCATGATCTAAAACCTGGCTATTATCGTTTGATCTGTGAAATCTTATCAACTTTGACATCCCTGGAGAGAACTAGTCGCTCCAGCCTTCCTAGGTCTTTATACCTACCTATCAAATTTAAATCAGTCTATTTCACCAGACTGAAATTTTCTGGAGGGATGATTCATTTATGCAAAGCATAGAGCAGACATATGATAAATACTTTCTGGAAGAATGAAGGGACAGAAGAATGGTTCTCCATCTTTCACAAAGGCTTAGAGTAGATAAGCGATTTTCTACGGAATAACATAGTAGAAAGTGATTCAGAAAGATGGCAAGGGGTTAAAAAACTTCACTAATTTTTCTACAGAGCTCACTTGGGAAACTTTTCCGCGTTATCGATGCCACGTTTCAGGGCAGACCCAATGTGTCAGAGTGTCTGAGTCCTGCACCAGGATGTACATGTCTCTAAGGTTACACAGGTGAATAGTATCAGGAGGAGAAACTGAGAACACATAACTGTGCCACATCATGCCCACCTCCCATCAAACCTACGCCTATGTGTCAAGGCAGGGCTGCTGGCACCACAGACACTAGAGGACTTGTGCCAATATTCCTAGAATTCCAAACTCTCTTTCAGGAAGAGAAGGGTGAGGGGAGCAGGGCTGGAGTGCAGAGAAGAGGAGGAAAGAATGATGTGGAAAAGAAGGGCAACTCTGAACCCATGCTTGCCAGGGAGTCAGTGTGTAGCCACTCACCCTTGGCAGGGAAGTCGGGGAGATTGTGAGACAGACAATTGCAAAGTTGCTGATGTATGATATAGACTCATCAAGACAGATAAAAATTTGCCCAGAAATTACAGAAAAGAATGACTTTCATTATTCAAGCTGAGGCAACTTCTGATACTCCCCATTTTACCACCTTTTTGAAAGGGCATACAACGTGAATGGACCAGAGATATAAAATCATCTGAAACTCATCTTCCTTTGTTTAACTTTTGCCACACATCTTTTGGAAATGACATTCTGCACCTTCAGAATAGTGGGAGAAGCATATTTTTTAAAAAGTGGGGGAGGAATTGATGTGTAGGTAGAGATTATATCTCCAAATATACACTTGATTTTCATTGTGTGCATTCTTTTTAACTTGGTTTTGTGTGTATGTGTGTACATGTGTAGTTATATTCACCTGTGTGGTGTTTTTTTTTTTTTAAAGATTTTATTTATTTGACAGAGAGAAACACAGCAAGAGAGGGAACACAAGCAGAGGGACTGGTAGCGGGAGAAGCAGGCTTCCTGCCCAGCAGGGAGCCCGATGCGGGGCTTGATCCCAGGACCCTGGGATCATGACCTGGGCCAAAGGTAGACGCTTAACAACGGAGCCACCCAGATGCCCCTGTTTTTGTTTTTTAAGATTTTATCTATTTATTTATTTCAGGGAGAGGGGAGAGAGCATGCATGCTTGTGCAAGTATGGGAAAGGAGAGAGACAAGCAGACTTTTAGGTGGGGCGGAGCGCTGGCCAAATCCCACAACCCAGAAATCATGACCTCGGCTAAAATCAAGAGTCTGACACTCAACCACTTAACTTATTAAGTCACCCAGGCATCCCTGTTTGTTTGCGTGTTTTGCAAACAAAGACTTAATAATAAGACATTCAATAATTTCTTCATGAATCAACCTAAATCCCAAATCACTGTTTATTGATCTTTCTTCTGCAATTATTGATTATATATGAATTCCCTAGTATTCTAGTACCCTAAGCCATATACAATTTTATTTCCTTTCTTTTATTTTATACCTTCCTTTGTTTCCTTTTGCCCTGACCTACAAAGCGCCACTTCCTATGTGGTGCTACCTGCTCTTCATTTATGTGGAGGAGTGGTCACTTTGTCCCCTACTGGCCTGCAGAAACAATCACCTCTGTGATTCTCTTATTTTGTTCTGGTCCCTACTTTTCTTCAACCTAGAGGATTTTGCTGATGGTGAGCTAAGACCTCAAAATAGATTCAATAGCAGTGCTGCATGATCTTTTCATTATCTCAGGGTTGTCTTTTCAGATGCTCTGTTTCATTTCTATGTTGTTGAGAAGTTTGAAAGCTCCTAAGTCTAATGAGCATTAAAATCCTCAGGAGTAACTCTTCTCTTCCCATCAGCTATTTCTGTGTGTGTGGGTTTTTTTTTTTTCAGAGTTCACTTCCCCTTTAATCTTGGGGCCTCATTAGTTACTTTTATACTGGGATAAAGAGTTGAATTTTATAGAATGGAAGCTCACACTCTGAAAACACTGACATTTCCTCTGTCATCATGACTGCATATGGTGGCTGCTGTAACTGACATTTGTCCAAAGATTTAGTATTGAAGATAAACTTATTTTACTAAGGTGCACCAAGCTAATCTTTTTTGTTGCATAAATATTCATATTAAATATTTAGGAATCAAGACAAGTCTTGGATAATCATATTAGTTCTTGAGGGAATAATTACTGGGAGACAATAAATATGTGTTTGCATGGATATATGTGTGTGTGTGTGTGTGTGTGTGTGTGTGTGTATCCATGGATATATATATTTTTTTGACTGGATATATATATGTGTATACACACACACACACATATATGGAAAGAAATAGAAAGATAGAGACAGAGAGGGAGAAAGAATGAAAGTCTAGGTTAGGGCAACTCTCAAAGTCTATTTCATTTATCCACTGAAGAAACAGTGCATTAGAATTTCAGCAACATAGACAGAGCCTAATGTGAGACCTTTGGGAAGGATGCTTTAGAGGCACTAAAAGATTATCTCTGACATTGAAAATGCCTGGTCTCTTGTCCTTGCTCTTTAGACCCTCTGTCTTCAAAGGCGTCGCCTCTAGAAGGACTGACTGCAGTGATATGCTTATAGCTCCATTTGCAGACTTTCTTATAGGTTCATAAATGGAGACTAGAAGGAGGAGGGAAAGGAATAAAATTTAATAACTGAATAAAAATGTAAATAAAGATTTGCCTAAAATTACTTGTCCAAGAAATAATTCTCCCTCCCCCTTAAGCTAATACTTTGATAAGCTCAGTACAGTGATCCTGATTTGGAGCGTGACCTTTGAAAATGCTCTCCAGCTTGATTAAAGATGTATTAAATTTGTTTAAATAAACCTCGTTGTAATGGCACATCATTTGTAAGAAGCTATTAGGGGGCTGGAAACTGTGCTGCTGTATTTGCATGAAAATGTGCCCTGCTCGAATTGAGGATCTCTCCTGAATTAACTGCAAAGGGAAATGACACTTTCATAATTTTTTCTGACAAAAAAAAAGAAAAGGAAAAAAAGAAAGACGGAAGGAAGGAAAGAAGGAAAGAACGAATAACCTGATGCAAAGCTCTGCAAGTGAAGGAAGACCTGCATGTCACAACGGAGCCAAGCATGCAGTGGGTGCTCTCAGTCCGACCTGCACTCTCGATGTTCTCAAGGTATTCGGTTAAATGCAATCAATAATATTTATCTGCCAATTACTTTGCTTCCAGAATGGCTTCATCTCTGAGTCTGCGTGTGTGAGCCCATGAATTATTTGAGAGTAACCGGATCCACAAGGATGTTCAAAAGAAAGCTGTGTTGTCCTATGTCTTGAAATTCCATGACTGGAATCTCCTCCCTGGCTTCAATTTTGGTGCAGTCTCTGCAAAGGTAATGCTCCCTGGGTTTGTGGAGAAGCTTAAGCACCCGAATGCCCCCACCCACCGCTCCCAAATGAAGTATATAGTTGCCAGATGTACTGTAATTCCTGCCAATGGCTCCCAAATGAGCAGCCAGTCTGATAGGAAAAAAAAAAGGGGGGGGTCTCTCCTTTAAATCAAATATTAAACGAAAACCTTTCTCACTCTCTCGCAGGAGTCCGAGCTCCAGGCCATCTGCCAATTTGCAGGAACTCCAACCTCTTTCGCGTTACCATTTTCGTACCTAATCAGATACGAAGATGCCCATTTTTAACCTAGCTTCTTTCTGAGCAGTCCTTTTATTTCTCTGTTGAACATTTACAGTTTTATCTGTTTGCTGAAAATTGCCACCATCTCTCCAGTGTACGGAGTCTTTCCACGGGGGTGCAGGTGCCCCGTTCCCTCCGCCTCGCGTAGAGGCGACCCAGAACCAAGATGCGTCTTCTCGCTGCGCTCAGCCAGCCCCTCTGTTCCAGCATTGTGCTAAGAGTCTTCACTATTCTCTTTGGAATCTTAAAATAGCCACATGATTAGATAATATCCCCATAATTATAAGTTGACAAACCGAGACTCAGTAACTGGCCTGAAATCACATAATTAGCAAGCAGTGAAGCTATGTTTTCAGCTTAAGTGTGTCTGACTCTAATGCCCGTGCCATTTTATTATACTAACTTTGACTGGGATTTACCATCTGGAGATAAATTAAAGGACCCAGCTATGAGACATGACTAGGAATATTGATTAACAGTCCCAGGTTCTGAGACACATAGGAGTATGTCCCCAAGAAAACAAACTTTTCGTATGGCAGCACAATTCTTTCCTGGCCAGTAATATTTAAGGAAGAAGAACCGTTTGTTGCAAATCATTTAGAACCTCTCTCTCTCCTTCCCTTCTTGCTTTCCTCCTTCCCTCCTTCTCTCCCCATTTCTCCCTCTCTTCCTCTCCTTCTCTCTCCCTCTTTCTTTCTCTTTTAGTTTTCTTAAGCCTGGATACTTTCTGTTAAATAGCTTTAGCACATTTTCTACGTCGAAACTTACTTTTTTTTATTTTTCGAAAAGAAGAGCTTAATGTAATTTGAGATTAAATAGAACCAAATTGGGTTATATTTTTGAACATGACCTATGATTTCTAAGTAATACTGCTTTTTTCTGCTATCCAAATTTGCATGAAGGCAATTCTAAAACATTTAGAATAATGGAAACATGTTTAGAGCCAGCACACAGTTTTTCTTAAGTCAGTGTTTTGAAGGGGATAATGCAAAAATAGAAGGAAGGAAGGTAATTCAGGAAGTGTTTACCAGAAGACCGGAAAATGCAGAAAATGCACAATTATTCTTTGATTGTGTTTGAGAGGAAGTCCGAGCATGTTTGAGACTATTTCTTTCTTTTTAATTATTTTCCTACCAATGTCCATATAAAATTTTAAAATAAGAACATGTTTGAATTGGACATTCTTTAGAATATTGTGACTCCAACCCCTTGCATTCAAATAATAAATAAATAAATAAATAAATAAATAAATAAATAAATAACTTTAAATTATGGAAAGGAAATTGATGATGGCAACATGGTTAGTTAATGGCATAGTTATCTATACTTTTCCAATCTATAGCTTCTCCTTGTTTTCTCTCTATGACATGACTCATTCTCACTCAAAAATAGATCTTAGGTTGATGTCTCCCAACCTTGGAAAGTTTTCAGAGAAAAGTGGCATGCCAACCTTGTAAATTCTTTCGTATTCTTTTAGTTTTCACTCAAAATCTACTTTTCAATTTTTCCTTCAGATTTGATACAGAAAAAGGCACAAAATAGAGAATACACAGAAAAATCAGGAAGTACTAAAGCTACCATTTCTCAATAGGACCCTAGTTAAAATTCTTTTATTGGTTCAAATGAGTTAGTCGCTCCTGTTCACAATTTTCATCAACTTGAAGCTCTAAAATTGCATCCCCACACTACTTTTTTAAAATACTTTCCATATGCAGTATTTTACGTTAATATAGGGAATGAAGGTACTCCTTTACTACTTGCCTAGGTGGGCTACAAATAGCATCTGTGCTCCCCTGAGGTTGGTGGAGGCCCACACAGAGGTTCCTGCTGTTGGCCTGAGATCTACGTATGTGTTTGCTTATTTGTGTTACTATAGACAAAGCAGAAGGGATCTCTCTCTGAAACTTTTGCATAGGGGCCCAGAATTTAAACTAATACTCCTGCCTTCTAGTGCTTTTTTCCTCCTCATTTCCTTTTAGTTTTTAATTTACCATTCCCAGCTGAGATACTTGAGCAGATAGAAGCAACCCAGCTCCAGGCTAATTGGTTCATCATGCACTTTATGATAATTTTCATTCTGGATTTTGATTAGGTCAGTATGGGGACTGCTTTGGTCAAAGCTTGTAATGATCTGCCTATTAACTCTGAAATAGGGTCTTTGACTGTACTTATCTTGTTAGATATCTCAGCTGCCTTTAACTCTGGTAACCATGAAATATTACTGAACTATCTTAATGTCTTATGCTGGATTTTAATATTTCCTATATTAGTTTTAGCCCTATTCAACTCAATGTGTTACTTTCATTGAAAGTTCTAAATGTTGCTGATGGGAAGATAACATACTGTTACCCCTTAAGATTCTTTTGTAGGATCAGCTTTTCACATGGATCTATTGTAGTGAAGTGTGTCACTGTTCCCCTAAATCAGCCAGACCTGGTGGCATTTGCCACTCCACCACTTACTAAATTCTCTACTAGTGACTAAGTCACTTACTCTCTGTCTCTGTTTCTCCACTGCTGTCCTGAAAAGTTAATATGATACATCTATAATGGGTGCAACAGTGCTGGACACAAAAGAAAGGTTCAGTGAATGCTGCTACTATTGTTTTACCATTATCAAAGCAGACTTAGGCAGTGAAACTGGAAATGTAGATTTAGCCAGAATGTAACATAAGGGATATTCCAAATTCAAAGAAGAACACTTTGGCTTCAGTTTTCTTGATATTTAGAGAGCAATATTTAGGGAAGTGGAAGTATTAACAGTTCATTCTATTCTCACTTTCATTTTGTGTGCCTGACATTCTATTAGGTTTTGGGTTAATTCTACCCCGGCCTTGATTTGTATTGATTTCTAAAAAACAACATCACAGAGGGGTGACACTTTCTTTGCTCACACTTTGTTGACTCAGAGTCCTTTACAATTTATTTGTTAGCAATTTTGAGTTCATTTTGGATTATAAATTTTATAATCCATATCCAACCACTGTTTCTACTTCAAGTTCTTATTTTCCTTCTCTTTAATATTGAGTTCATTTAACCAATTGGAAACTTGTTTATAAATCCTGTTGTAACTCAGTTTGTTACCTCCGATATTTTCCCCCTTTATGTCCTATGATTTAAAATTTAAACACAAGTCAATTTTATTCTCAAAAGGCTAAGAACTGCTAACAGAAGTACTTTTACACAATCAATGTGAAAATTTGAAATACAGTTTTCTAAAACTGGCTGTTTTGGGGAGGAAAAAATCTACTATTCTAAATTACCTGATAATATGTTTAGAAAAAAAGCTACTGTTTTTCATATATATATATGTTATATATATCATATATGTATATATATAGAATTTATATATATATAAATTCAACTTACCTTTCTTTAGTGCCCTATTATGTTGTATCTTTAACTAATTAGCCTTTCATTATGTGTATGTGTGTAAATATACACATATACAGATATATATGTGTATATTCGTATAAATACATGTAAAATATATATAAGTAAAATAAATAGATAAGTAAATAAAATATGTATAAGTAAAATAAAATATAAGTAAAAATAAATATATGTATATTTATACACACACTTATATATATCTGATGCTTCTGCATTGACTTTTTACCTGCAAAAAATGGATAAAGATTTTCATATTATTGACACAAGTAAAGATTTTATTGTTTCTAACATGTATTTATTGTTTTTCAATTAGAAACAAATTAAATTTCAATCACATTTATTAAAATTTATCAGCTATTTAATAAGCCATAGTTCTGTGGTTTTTAAGTCATATTTATATAAAAAATAAGTAGAAAATAATCTGAAAGTGGCTATTAATCTACGACAGGTTCCAAACCACAAATTGTCAAGTTGGATATTCTTCTTTTTCTCCCAAAGCCACTCACTTGGGAAAATTCGGCCTTGACTAATTTTGGTAATTCAGAATAATCACAGTTCACAAATTAGATATCTTTTCTTCCCATGTACAGAGAACTATTCTTTTCTGAATTGTGGAGAGTTGCATTTTAGATTCTTTTTAGGGGGATTTTTCTAAAAACATATTTTTGATGTATTATTTAATAATCATTCAGTTACAAAAGATAATTTTAATTTTCTGATTATAAGAGACAAGTAGCATGTGTGGAATAGTGTAGAGGTGCTGCTGTGTGAGGGCAGCTTGGCGTCCTGCTTGCTCAACTCTTCCATGGCTGCAATTTGAGGAAGACATTATGGAGCTGTCCTAGAAGCAGTACCTCACCTTGGGGTAACTTCTTACAGGTGGGATCAACATATTTGGGAATGTTGTGCTTGATGTAGTAGGCTTAGAAATGAGATGATTTAGGGCCTCTGAGTAACACGGTAGGTTAAGCTTCTGGCTCTTGGTTTCTGGTCAGTTCATAATTTCAGGATCCTGAAATGGAGTCCTGAGTCAGGCTTCATGCTCAGCACAGAGTCTGCTTAGATTCTTTCTCCCTCTGCCCTGGCCTCTCTAACTATGTTCTCTCTTTCTCTAAACACAAATAAATGTTTTTTAAAAATTCCTTGTAGGGGCACCTGGGTGGCTCAGTGGATTAAAGCCTCTGCCTTCAACTCAGATCATGATCTCAGGGTCCTGGGATCAAGCCCTGCACCAGGCTTTCTGCTCAGTGGGGAACCTGTTTCTCCTCTCTCTCTGCCTGACTCTCTGTCTACTTGTGATCTTTTTCTCTCTGTCAAATAAATAAATAAAGTTAAAAAAAAAAAACAGATACCACCTTACAACAGTTAGAATGGCAAACATTAACAAGGCAAGAAAGAACAAATGTTGGAGAAATTGTGGAGAAAGGGGATCCCTCCTACACCATTGGTGGGAATACAAATTGGTGCAGCCACTTTGGAAAACAGTGTGGAAGATCCTCAAAAAATTAAAAATAGAGCTACCCTATGACCCAGCAATTGCACTACTGGGTATTTACCCCAAAGATACAGATGTAGTGCAAAGAAGGGACACATGCACCCCAATGTTCATAGCAGCAATATTCATAATAACCAAAATGTGGAAAAAGCCAAGATACCCTTCAACAGACAAATGGTTAAAGAAGGTGTGGTCCATATACACAATGGAATATTACTCAGCCATCAGAAAGGATGAATACTGGAGATTATGTTAAGTGATATAAGTCAAGCAGAGAAAGTCAATTATCAAATGGTTTCACTTATTTGTGCAACATAAGGAATAGCATGAAGGACATTAGGAGAAGAGAAAAATGGAGGGAGGGAAATCAGAGTGGAAAATGAACCACAAGATACTATGGACTCTGGGAAACAAATGAAGAGTTTTAGAATGGAAGAGGGTGGGAGGATAAGTGAGCCTGGTGATGGATATTAAGGAGGGCATGAATTGCATGGAGCACTGGGTGTTATACGCAAACAATAAATCTTGGAACACTACATCAAAACCTAGTGATGAGTGTCATTAAATAATTAACACCCGTTTTATAAAAAAAAAAAAAAAAAAACCTAGTGATGTACTGTATGGTGACTAACATAACACAATAAGAAAGAAAGAAAGAAAGAAAGAAAGAAAAAAGAAAGAAAGAAAGAAAGAAAGAAAGAAAGAAAGAAAGAAAGAAAGAAAGAGAGAAAGAGAGAAAGAGAGAGAGAGAGAGAGAGAGAAAGAAAGAAGGAAGGAAGGAAGGAAGGAAGGAAGGAAGGAAGGAAGGAAGGAAGGAAGGAAGGGGAAACCAAATTGGTTACCAGTTATTCTTGAGTATGGGGAAAGGAGCATCAGGAAAGCAGGGGTCTTGAACATTTCCCTTGGAAGAACATTCTTTTTTCTTTTATTCTGATTGAATAAAAATAACCCAGGCAAACCTTAGTTCTTATATTCTTATCTCTCTTTATATCTTTTTTATTCAAAATTATAGCTAGCCTACCACACCAATTTTTCAAAGTACCAAATCTAAACTATCAATTTTTTACCTAAGATTTATTTATCCATTTGAAAGAGAGAGAGAGAAAGAACGCATAAGGGAAGGAACAGAGGGAGAGAATCTTTCAAGCAGATTCCATGCTGAGCACAGAGCCCAAAGTGGGGCTTGATCCCATGATACACAAGATCACAACCGAGCTAAAATCAAGAGTCAGATGCTCAACCAACTGAACCACCCAGCGCTCCTAATTTATCAATTTTATTTGTTTGTTTGTTTGTTTGTTTGTTTGTTTGTTTTTTGGCAGCAAAGTTTATTGAGCGATAATACAAAGCTCCCAAAGAGAGGGGACCTGAGAGGGTCGTCTTAATTTATCAATTTTAAATCACGCCATTACTATAATGTAGCAATAATTATAAAAAATCTCAATTTCAGGCATTTAAGAAGTTTTTAACATTATTCTTATAATTAATAAAATATGGATAATAATGGTGATTAGTGTCTTCACCTATTTGGGCTGCTATAGCAGAGTACCGTAGACTGGATGGGTAATAAACAACAGATACTTCTTTTTTACAGTCCTGGAAGCTAAGATCACAGTCCTAAGAAGCACAAGATCAGGGCTACAGTAGATTCAGTATCTGGTGAGAACTCATTTCGTCATTCATAGACTCCTTCTGACTGTCCGCACATTGTGGAAGAGGAGAAGGAGAAGACTCTGGAGTCTCTTTTACAAAAACACCGATCCCATTCAGGCTTCACTTTCATGACCTAATCACATCCTTACGGCTCCACCTCTAAATGCCATCACAGTAGGGATTAGGTTTTAAGATATAAATTTTGGGGAAATAGAAACATTCAATCTATAGCAATTAGGTAACAATATTTGATTTTCCATTGTAGATCCTTGAATAGACATGGAAGCTTACTCTTTGCTTTTAATGTGGGAGAACAACTTGCCTTTTATGATGTCTTTGATAAGTATCTAAACCCCATCATTATATATTGACTTAAATAAATAGGTTTCTCTACTTGCCTATCCATCATCAGGCCTGAAATTTTCTTCCACTATTTCCTTTTGTATTTTTCTTGGTAGAAGCAACATAAAATATAAATTAAACCATTGCTCGTGTTTGAACATTGTGTCAGTGATGTAGCTCTCTAATAACCCATATCGAAGAACTAGAGGAATAGTCAGACAGGGTCCAGAGTTTGATATTTGGTTTCACCATAACCTATGTTAAATTACTTGCTTTCTTTTTCAATGCAGATCATAGCGGTACCAATGCATGTTATTGTGTAGGTAGAGTCACATATCATGGCTAGTACAATACCTGACACATAGCGGGTGATCTGCAGCTGGTATATTCCTTTTCCAGATCCACTCAAACCCTACCTCATCTTCTCTTCTGCAGTCTCCCTTCCAAACATGATTTGAAGACAATGCAAGGCAGTGTAAATAGATCTATTTTGAAGATTGCTATTAAATTTGGGGCATATTCAGAGTTCCCATCCCGGTTCTGATCTTTGTTGACTCATGAATGTCATTGAAATCCCCCACTCTTTCACCTCTGTAACAAATTCTTGTTTGTCTTGTCTTGTCTTGTCTCCCATTTTTCAGTGTATCTTGTGTTCCTCTATCCATATTCTTCTTCCTACCCTTTAACCCTCCTGTCCTCTAAACAATTGAATGTCAAAATGTCATATTAATCAACCTCACTTCTTTTTTTTTTTTTTTTTTTTTTACTGTGTGATTCCATTTATTTTATTTTTTGTTAATTAATTTTTATTAACATATAATGTATTATTTGCCCCGGGGTACATGTCTGTGAATCATCAGGCTTACACATTTCACAGCACTTAACAGCACATACCCTCCCCAATGTCCACAACCCAGGCACCCTATCCCTACCCTCTCCCCCACCTCCCAGCCACCCTCAGTTCGTTTCGTGAGTCTAGCAGTCTCTTATGGTTTGTCTCCCTCCCCATCCCTTCCCGTTTCATTTCTCTCCCCCACCCCCCCAAACTCCCTCCTTGCCTCTCAAATTCTTCATATCAGAGAGATCATGTGATAATTGTCTTTCTCTGACTGACTTA
>CM053605.1:72443202-72471607 GCA_028646535.1 Procyon lotor | reverse complement strand
TATTTGACAGAGAGAGATAGAGAGATCACAAGCAGGCAGAGAGGCAGGCAGAGAGAGACGGGGAGGCAGGCTCCCTGCTGAGCAGAGAGTCCGATGCAGGGCTGGATCCCAGGACCCTGAGATCATGACCTGAGCCGAAGGCAGAGGCCTTAACCCACTGAGCCAACCAGACACCGCCATCTTATTTTTTATTAAGGATTACTTCTGAAAGGGACTGGAGGTAGGGTGGCGAATTGGGAAGATTTTCTTTTTAAAAAATAATTATCTCAGATAACCAATAATAAGGCAGAAAGTTCTTCATAAGTATTGGATTGCTAATTTTCATTGTAATTATTTCTAATGGAAGTCTTAAATATGCACCTTTGAGATACCCAATAACTTCTTTCAATTTTAATGTGTGCCTTGTGTTTTAAATTTATTACTGAGTAGAATTATCTCTAGTCTTTGTGTTGACTTATTAGCTCTTTTTTAGGAAAATAGTGATCTTCAAAGCCAAAGAGTTCATAAGATCTTTATTTGCGACTTAAAACTAAGTTCCAAACCTAAGTTATATCATTATAGATGTACTTCACAGAGGCAAACAGATTTCATGAAAAAATTTTAGAAACTAAAAACACAGCATGCAAAATCAATTTTGGAGTTTTTTTCAACTGCTATGTTCTAGCCACAGTAAGTATGGGTGTATATTTAAAAGCTATAACACATTCAATAATTGTGTTAATTTTGGTGGGTTCTTTCTCCTAGTTATCTTCCATAAGGTTCATGAAATACTCACTGTATATATCCCTACAATCTGGAATGAATTAGTTGGGTTTTCGTTTTCTTTTATTGGTTAAATATTTTGAAAATTAGGAATGATTAATGTCCTTATTTTCTCACTTTGCCTCTACTGGCAATTATATTCTGGCAACAGATTTACTATAGAAAAAAATTCACATATAGATTACGTACTGAAAAATTGTAAGTGGAATATTCGATATGATGTTTATCTTTTTTAAGATTTTTATTTATTTGACAGAGAGAGAGAGACATAGCGAGAGAGGGAACACAAGCAGAGGGAATGGGGGAGGGAGAAGCAGGCTTCCCGAGGAGCAGGGAGCCCGATGCGGGACTCGATCCCAGGACCCTAGGATCATGACCTGAGCCGAAGACAGATGCTTAATGACTGAAGCCACCCAGGGGCCCCAGATATGATATTTACTTTAAAAAGGTAAAGCTTATAATGTTCTATTTGAGATCAAGTCATAGAATTTTCAGTCAGTATGTGGGTAACATTCTCAGAGAGTAACTGATAATTAAAGTATTTATAACTAAAGACATTAATTATTCAAAAAGCATTTTCAAACTGGTGTTAGGCCAGAAAAATAGAAACCAGACCAATTTGGGGCCACAGTCGGTTGACTCAACATAACAACACTGAGATGTGATGGTGTTGCCATAATGACATCACCACTCTCTTGGGACCAATCATTGGCAGTGAAGGTGGCAGAGCTAGACTGATCTCACCAGAAAATAGCTCATCCATACAAACCAACTTTTTCAGTGTCTACAACTGTATTTCTGTCCATCCGCATCACTGGAGTAGAGGATCTATGCAAGTGCAAGTGGCATTGCAATATCAAGGCTAAGGTGTTATAGGTAATCTAGGACCAAATCTCCTGGGTGACAATGAAAGCTCTACTCGGGGATTAATTTAAACTTTCCTTCCTTCCTTCCTCCCTTCCTTCCTTCCTCCCTCCCTCCCTCCCTCCCTTCCTTCCTTCCCTCCTTCCTTCTTCTCTCCTTCCTTCCTCCCTTCCTTCCTATAGACTGTGTAGTGCCAAAATGTAATGATATAAAATGGTAAGATGTGGAAAGAGTTGTGTAAATTGAATAATTTTCCATCTATGTGACTTCTTTTGGGTAGATATAATTATAAAGATATAGATGTATAATTTAATTTTTAAAATTCTAAATTTTTGATACTTTTTAAAATGTACATACAAAAATAAAAACATGAAACTTGAAAAACTCTCTTTTAGACCCTGTCTGAGCTTTTGGGTCAGAGCACTTTGGATGGCGTCAGATTAAAATACATGACATAATAGTCATAAAGATCCAAAACTAATACAAATCTGATTCAAGCACCCCTACTGACAGTGTTTTATCTCTTCTAGATATCTGATTCCTTGATGTCTCTGCATTTCCTTTTGTTCTAAACGCATCAAGACAGAAAACCTTGAAATCTAAAAGGAAGAATAAATTATATAACTGATTAATACTGTTTTCTGTTTAGTAATTATCCATCGGTTTTCAAGGAAATGTTGCTATTATTCACACACCCTGACAACACAGATGGACAAGTCTTTGCTGCAACAACATCCATGTTCAGATGAACTTTATTTTATAAGGTAGAGAGCTAAACATTTTATGGAAAGGGCAATTATCTGTTCCCTGAAAGATGTAGACAATTTTCTTTAAGAAATTGGCTTTTTCTGAGTTGGGTAAGTTATCAAAAGCAGAAAAAAATTTGACAATCTATTTGCAGCCATCATTTAAAATTCATACCATTTCCTTCTCACTCATTACAAAAAACACCACTCTGTGCAAGGTTCTACAAGTAAAAGTTCTTCCATTTGGATGGCCTTAAGAGAGCCTTGCAATGACAGATGGTTTGGTTAATTACAAAATTAAGCTTTATGCTATTGAGACATAATTTCAGTGAATAATATTTTCCAGACAGAGTTTAATAAGCAGTTTGTGGTTGAGTAGCCTTTTGCCCAAAAAAGGGAACCAGGTCTCTGTGACTACCTTCTACATTCAGAGAGCATGAGCGTAGAGGATGTTAACTTGACTACCCTAGGAACTGAGTTCCAGTAACCTTATCAGAGCCGTACAGAGTGACCCCACCCTAGATGTTGTGAAAGAAGGACTGTTGAAATAGCACCTGGCATTTCACCCTGAACTCCTATAACACTTGCTGATTCACTGACCACAGTCAGGGGAAAGTACACTGGATGTTCAGCTGGCCTTCCTGGGTGAGTCCTTCTGGTAAACATGGACTCATCTGAGAAATCACAGGTTTTAACATTCACATACAGGAACTTTGATTTTTTCTGAAGTGTGGTAAAGCGAATCAATTTTTCAAAAGTTGAAATTTACAAAGATTAAAACTAGAAATCTAAATCTTTGTAAAGTGAATACCTTTTACAATCATGCATACTTTTAGTATCATTGTTTATGTATTTCTTACTGAAAATTCAGCAGTTGGGTTTATTAGCATCAGGTATGATCAGAAATTTGATTTTGGGTAAACAGATTTTCTCCAGGTAATTTGGGAAAAAAAAGTCCTTGACTTTGCTTGACTAACTTGAGAGGGTTAAAGAGAAGAGATTTCACCAGTCATGACATTCTAGTTTTAAGAACTATTATTTGATCTGAGTAGAACCAAACAAGACTTATTTTGATCTGTAAGAAATTAGAAAATTGGGTATATATGCAATGATCTATGTGATTTTATTTTTATATGTTTTTTATATGCATGTTAGGAAAATAGCTGTAGATATACACATAAATACCAAAATTATGGTGGGACCAACATATACTTTAGTGTGTTGCTTGTTCTTCATGAAACAAACAAACAAAAAGAAATTGAGCTAATTTTCCTTCCAATAAATTATTGGCTGTTTTTACTAAGTGAAAAGTCTAGGAACGTTCAGAAGTAACTAGATAATAAATTAACTGCTACCCAGAAAAAATTCAAATAATTATCATACCATAAAATTCTTCTGTTTGATTCCCTTCGTCATATCTTCAATACCTTTTTGAAAATGTTAGTTACATGATGGTGTAATCATGTCTTTTTTACCCTTATTTCACTACAGGAAATTTTATCGTAGTATATAGTAAATATTTAATGGCAAATTTAAAAATCAGTAAATGACTAGATTCATACTTCTTAGAATATGATTATGAAAATGTAAATCAACTCAATACTTGCTACTTGTGTAAATATTGTTTAGCTGATGGAATCTGCAGATTACAAATACGCTTTTTTATTATGTTCAATTAGCCAGTGTATACTACATCATCAGAAAAATACACCATTTTTATTTATTTATTTATTTTTTAAAATACACTGTTTTTAATGGTGATAGCTCAGACTATGGTCTAATAACCTAGAGCAAGAGTTATAAAAAAGGACTTAAAAATTTATTAGAAAGTCACCACAAAAGTAAAGAAGCCACAATTTCTTTTTTCTTAAATTAACATAGAATGTATTATTTGTTCAGGAGTACAGGTCTGTGATTCATCAGTCTTACACAATACGCAGTGCTCACCATAGCACACACCCTCCCCAGTGTCCATCCTCCAGCCACCCCATTCCTCCCAAACCCTCCCCTCCAGCAACACTCAGTTTGTTTCCTGAGATAAGAGACTCTTATGGTTTGTCTCCCTCTCTGGTTTCATCTTGCTTCATTTTTCCCTCTGTTTACCTATGATCCTCTGTCTTGCTTTTCAAATTCGCCATAACAGTGAGATCATATGATACTTGTCTTTCTCTGATTGACTTATTTCACTTAGCATAATACCCTCTAGTTCTATCCATGTCATTGCAAATGGCAAGATTTTTTTTTTATTAGAAACCACGATTTCTATGATTAGAATATTTTTATTAGTTAGTGGGGGAGTGAATGAGAAAAGTGATTCTGTATTTTCTGAGTCCCTCTTTATATGTGCTGTGTGTATTTCATCTTAATGAAATTGGTAAATCAGAGAATACCAAGGATCAGAGCAATTGTTAAATTGTTCAGAACCAACAGAATGATACTAAGTCTTACCATTTGTAAAGACTTTCTTGCCTCTGTCTTTGACTCAGGTCATGACGTAAGGGTCCTGCATTTAGCCCCACATCAGGCTCTCTGCTCAGCAGGGAACCTGATTTCCCCTCTGTCTGCCTGCCTCTCTGCCTACATGTGATCTCTCTCTCTCTCTCTCTCTCTGTAAAATAAATAAAC
Source organism: Procyon lotor (assembly GCA_028646535.1). Lineage (NCBI taxonomy): Eukaryota > Metazoa > Chordata > Mammalia > Carnivora > Procyonidae > Procyon > Procyon lotor. The sequence goes on along the minus strand of CM053605.1, from coordinate 72,466,610 downwards.
AAAATCTTAAAAGAAAAAAAAAAGATTTTATGTCAGTGTGCTTAATTTTTGAAATCAACTATATTAAGGTATAATATACATAAAATAAAATGAGCATATTGGAAAAATGTGCACATGTGTAACCACTAGAGTTAACATAGGATATTTTCATCAATTCAGAAAATTTCTTTGTGTCCCAAACTAGTCAATCCCCTTTTCCTAGTCAACCCCAAGAAACCACTGATCTGCTTTTTGTCACCATACAACTTTGCATCATCTAGATTCTTAATATCTGTAGTATCATACATTATGTACTTTTTAGTGTCTAGCTAATTTCATTCAGCATAGTGATTTTGAGATTCATTCGTGTTGCATTGTACATCAGTAATTGGCCCTCTCTTATCCCTGAGTTCTAATAAATTCCATTGTCTTCCACTGTATGAATTTACCAGTTTATTTATTTATTTATTTATTTATTTATTAAGATTTTATTTATTTATTTGTCAGAGAGAGCGAGAGCACAAGCAGACAGAGTAACAGGCAGAGGCAGAGAGAGAAGCAGATTCCCCGCTGAGCAAGGAGCCTGATGCGGGACTCGATCCCACCACCCTGGGATCATGACCTGAGCTGAAGGCAGCGGCTTAACCAACCCAGGCGTCCCAAATTTACCAGTTTATTTATCCATTTATCTGCTCACAGACCTTTGGACTGTACCTAGTTTTTGACTATTATGAATAAAATTTCTCTTTCTTTCTTTCTTTTCTTCTTTCAGGAATTTATTTATTTGAGAGACAGAGAGAGCACATGCACAAGTGGAGGGAGGAGCAGAGGGAGAAGCAGACTCTCTGCTCAGCAGGGAGCCCCATATGGGGCTCCATTTCAGGACCCTGAGATCATGACCTGAGTTGAAATCAAGAGTCAGACGCTTAACCAACCGAACCACCCAGGCACTCATAAAGTTTCTTTGCATATTTATTTATAAGTTTGTGTGTGTGTGTGTGTGTGTGTGTGTGTGTGTGTGTGTGTGTGTACATATGTTTTCATTCATGTTAGCTAAATACCCAGAAGTGGGCAGGTCATATGAAAAATATTGTTTTAATTTTATAAGATTTTGGTAAACTGTTCTCCAAAATAGATGAATTTACCTCAGAAATGTTTAAGATTTCTGGTTGCTCTATATTTTCACTATACTTGATTTTCAGGATTTTATTTTTTATTTTGTTTAATTTGCTTGTCTTTGGTATTCCTTTGGGTACGTAGAGATTTCTTATTTTGTTCTAATTTGTAATTCCTTAGTGACTAACAATGTTGTTCATATTGGCCATTTGTATTTCTTCTTTTGTGAAGTGTTAAATCTCATACTTTACCCATTTAAGGGTTTTTTGTCTTTTTAACTCTGAGTATAAAATTTTTTTAAAGATTTTATTTATTTGACACAGAGAGAGAGAGATCACAAGTAGGCAAAGAGGCAGGCAGAAAGAGAGGGGGATGCAGGCTCCCTGCTGAGCAGAGAGCCTGATGTGGGGTTCAATCCCAGACCCTGAGATAATGACCTGAGCTGGAAGCAGAGGTTTTAACCCACTGAGCCACCCAGGCACCCCTCTGAGTATAAAATTTTGTTCGATATATACACTGTGAAAATTTTTCTCTAGGCAATAGCTTTTTTTTTTTCTTTTCTTAGCAATGCTTTTTTCGAGAACAGATTATTTGATTTTTGCTAAGTCCAATTTATCATTTTTATTTAATGATTAATGAGTTTTTCCTATCAAACACATATTTGTTTACCCTAAGGTTATGAAGAATTTTTTTCCTCTCATATTTTCTTTTCTTTTTTTTTTTAAAGATTTACTTATTTATTTATTTGACAAGAGAGAGATCACAAGTAGGCAGAGGTAGGCAGAGAGAGAGGGGGAAGCAGGCTCCCCACTGAGCAGAGAGCCCGATGCGGGGCTCAATCCCAGGACCCTGAAATCATGACCTGAGCCAAACAGAGAGGCTTTAACCCACTGAGCAACCCAGGTGCCCCATCCTCCTCCTCTCATGTTGTCTAATAGAGTTTTATAATTTAATCTTTTAACTTAGTTCTGTGATCCATTTTGGGTTAATTTCTCTGTGTGGTTGCACAGAAAAGTTAAGATTTACCTTTTTTTCCACTCAGATTCCAGGTTTTCCAGCACCATTTTTTGAAAAGAGTGTTTTCTCCATTGAATTACCTTAGCACTATTGTCGGAAATCCATCAGCCCTACAGATACTCTATTAGATTGATTAATCTATAATTTTTTATCATGATTTTTAAAAATTGTGATTTTTTATCATGATTACCTTAGCTTTTTAGAGAGATGTTAAATCAGGTTACATCTGTCCCCCTAAAATTGTTCATCTTTTCAAAGTTGGTTTGGCTATTCCATATCCTTTACCTTTAGAACCAACTTTTCAATTTACACACAGACACACACACATGATACCTGTTGAGATATTTTTTGGGGGGTTGCATTGAGTTGATAAAACAATCTGGAGAACCAGCATCTTAACAATTGTTCTTCCAATGCATGGAACATTTATTTGTTAAATAGTTCTGGGATACAGTTTTTTCACACATTTTGTTAAATTTAGCCCTAATTTTTTTCTTATTTTTGATATTTTAATTTTTAAATTTTATTTTCTGATTATCTATTACTAAATTATAAAAATGCATTGGATTTTTTTGTACCTTGATCTTACTTCCCGTCATCTTTAGAAATTATTCGTTCTGGTGGTATTTTGTAGATTCCTAGGATTTGTATGTACAAGAATATCCTTTCTCCAAGTAAATGCAGTATTATTTCCTCTGGTCCAATATATAATTATTTTATCTCTTTTTCTTGTGTTCATACACAAGGTAAGGCTTCCAGTATTGTAATTGATACAAGTAGTAAGATGAGTCATTCTTGCCTGTTTCCATCTTAGAGGAAAGCATATAGTCTCTATATTCTTACTCTGTACATAACTCTTGCTAAATTTATTGGCCTACCACATAGGTTATCTTAGTGAATGTTCCATGGGCACCTGGATGCATTTTGTGTTTTTTTTTTCTTTTTTAAGATTTATTTTACTTATTATTTGTGAGAGAATGAAAGCGCAAGTGCAGGGAGAGGGACAGAGGGAGATGATCTCAAGCAGACTTCACCCTGAGTGCAAAGCCAGATGTGAGTCTTCATCTCAGGGGCTTGATCTCAGGACCCTGAAATCATAAACAGATCTGAGCACCCACAACACTCAACACTCAATCGACTCAGCCACTTAGGTGCCCCTATGCATTTTGGTTTTGATGGTGTAATCGGCAGTGTTCTATAAATGTCAATTAAGTCAAATTGGTTTTTAATATTATTCACGTGTTTATTTTTACTGTTTTTATCTACTTAAACTACTAATTTCTTTTTTTTTAATATTTTATTTTTAAGTAATCTCTACACCTAACATGGGGCTCGAAGTCACAATCCTGAGATCAAGAATTGCACAATCTACCCACTAAGCCAGCCAAGTACCCATAAACTAGTAATTTTTGAAACAAAACTGTCAATATCTCCAAATAGAATTGTTTCCATTTCTTCTTTGATTTATATCAGTTGTTGCAGCATTTATTTTGAAGCTCCGTTACCAGATGACTACATATATCATTTTGATCAGTCTTCTTGTCTCTGGTACTAGTCCTCACCCTGAAGTCTTATCACATGGTATTAATATAGTCATTTCACCTTTCATGTAGTCAGAGGTTGAACAGTATATCTGTTTTATTCTTTTTCATTTAATGTACCTGTGTTTTATGATTAAAATGCATGTATTATAAATAGCATATGATTGGTTCTTCATTTGTTCTAGCATTATAGTCTCTAATGCAATTCTTAGATTATTACATCTAATGCAATTATTAATATGTTTACATTCAAAGCTTGCTGCTACTATTTGTTTTCTAGTTGACTTTACTTTGTTTCTATTTTTTTCTTTTTCCCTTATTTTGAATTAATTGAATTTTTTAATGATTTCATTTTATTTACCCTTTTGGCTTATAAGATTTACTTCTTGTTTTAGCTTGCTAATAATTGCTCTAGAGGTATAATACACATCTTAAACTTACCACAGTCTATCTTTGTACAATATTATAATACTCCATGTAGAATAGACTAATATTTTAAGTGTAAGTATCTAACCTTTCTCTGTTGTTCTCTTGTTTTTATACATCTTACTTCTATATATTTTATAAGCCCCAGGTATATTGCATATTTTTGCTTTGAATATTTGATTAACTTTAATGCATCTTCCATTTTCAAAAAATTTCCTGTGGATGATGCGACTGTGTCTTTGCTGCAATGTTTGATATATGACCAATCCATCAAGAGTGAAATGATGCTAAAATTCTTACTGCTTTTTATTGTTTTTTGAATATACCAGAGTGATGTGCATGAGAGTAATATATTTAAATTTTCCAATATGATAACAAAATTGTTCATTTTCATTTTTTCTTGTAGTTTTGTCCATTTTGAAGTTTTATTTTGGATGTGTACTTATTTAGAATTGCTTTTACTGCCTGCTGAACTTAATCTGATACTAATATAGCTATAACAGTTTTCTTATAGTTAATATTGCACAAGTATATAATTTGCTATATTTTTACTTTTAGTCTTTCTGTGCTTTTTCTTTAACATAAACTGTTTAAAACTTAAAAAAAAAATCTACCTGAAAAAACTTCTTTTAAAATTGATGTAGTTACAAATTACTTGGATTTATATTTTATTTAGAACTGTTTACAATTTTAAATTTTACTATGTTTATTGATTTTCTTTTTAATCCACTTTTGGATTGGTTTATATTCCTTTCATCTCTATATCATTATATATTTTTCTTATTATTTTGGAAATTATACTTTTCTTTTTCTAGAAAATCTCAACAACATATGAATTCAACTAAACAAAATTTAGAGTTAATATTTTTAATCTCCTCCCAAATGGTATAGGTATTTTAGAATTATTCTTTAATTAAAAAACTCCCTTAGGGGCACCTGAGTGGCTCAGTGGGTTAAAGCCTCTGCCTTCGGCTCAGGTCATGATCTCAGGGTCCTGGGATCGAGCCCCACATCAGGCTCTCTGCTTAGCGGAGAGCCTGCTTCCCCCTCTCTCTCTGCCTGCCTCTCTGTCTACTTGTGATCTCTCCCCTCTCTGTCAAATGAATAAATAAAATCTTTAAAAAAAAAAAAAAAACACCCTTAGTGGCTTCCGTATTATTGTGATCCAATATTTTATCTTCCTTTTTATCTGTAGAAAGTAAATAACATTGGTGTTGGTTTTGTTTTTGTTTTTGTTTTTAACATTGGTGTTGTTTTATGTAGTCAATTTTTTTCAGAGACATAAAATTTACCAAATTCTTGGCTAATGCCCTGCTACTTCTTTCACATCCCTTCAAAAGTAATTTTCTTTCTTATTTTTTAGATATTTGTCCACAAATCCCTAAAATGCAACTTGCCTGAGTATATGAGTTCCCCAAGGCTGCTATAACAAACTATCACAAACGAGGTGACTTAAAACAACAGACATTGATTGTTTCACAGTTTGGTGTCTAAAAGTCTGAGATTGAAGTGTCAGCAAGGCCATGCTCCCTCCAAAATCCGTAAAAGACAGTGTGTGCTTGCTTCTTCCTAGCTTCTGGTAGTTTACCCACAATTCTTGGCACTCCTTGCCTTACAGCTACAGGACTTAAATTTACCTTCACTACCTCACGACATTCTCTCTTATATGTCTTTGTCTCTCTTTTCCTCTTTTAAAGACACCAGTCTTATGGGATTAAGGGCCCACCTAACTCCAGGATGACCTAATTTTAATTTAAATAATTAAATCTTCATTAACCTTATTTTCAAATAAAGTCACATTCTGAAGTACTAGGTTTTAGGACTTCAAGATATCTTCTTAGGGGACACAATTCAACCCATAACATTGAGCATAAAATTCTGATAAACAATTGGTTTTTTTTAACCACTTTATTACTTTGAAAATAAAATCAATTTTTTTCTTGCTTCCATTTTTACTCTTAAAAAAGTCATCTCTTGTTCGTGTCACTTATTTTCAGTTTGCATTTTTATCCTCTGGCTGCTTTTAATTTTTTCTTCATTACTATTCTTCAGATTTTCAGTGACTTATAAAGGTGCAGATTTCTCCCTGTTTTTACAACTCATGGTTGAATTGGCTTCCTGAGCCCAAGAATGATTATTGTATTAATTCAAAAAAATTCTCACCAGATATTGTTTTGAATAATGCCTCTTTATAGCTGTCTCTTTCTCTTTCTGAAACTCTGGTTAGATGTGTGTTTTTGTTTTTTTGTTTTTTTTTAACTCATGGTTCGATGTGTCTTAAAACCTTTTTGTCTCGGGGCGCCTGGGTGGCTCAGTCGTTAAGCATCTGCCTTCGGCTCAGGTCATGATCCCAGGGTCCTGGTATCTAGCCCCGCATCAGGCTCCCTGCTCAGCAGGAAGCCTGCTTCTCCCGCTACCATTCCCTCTGCTTGTGTTCCCTCTCTCGCTGTGTTTCTCTCTGTCAAATAAATAAAGCCTTTAAAAAAAAAAAAAGTTTTTTCTTTTTTCCATTATTATTTAAACTAGTGACCCAAGCCACTCTTGCCCCAAGCCAGTAGGGGTTATTATATGTTTCCACGGCAAACTATGGCATCAGTATTTATTTATTTATTTGTTTGTTTATTTATTTTTTAAAGATTTTATTTATTTATTTATTTATTTGACAGAGACATCACAAGTAGGCAGAGAGGCAGGCAGAGAGACAGGGGGAAGCAGGCTCCCCGCTGAGCAGAGAGCCCGATGTGGGGCTCGATCCCAGGACCCTGAAATCTTGACCTGAGCTGAAGGCAGAGGCTTTAACCCACTGTGCCACTCAGGTGCCCCAGTATTTATTTTTGCTCATAATGTGCACCTTCTTCATTTTCTGGCCTGTAAAAATAACCTTAATTTCCTACCTATATATAAACACACACACACACATAAACACACAATTTTTTAAAAAAATTTTTATGTATTTATTTTTAAAGAGTTTATTATCTATCTGAGAGAGGGAGGAACACATAGGGGAGGAGGGCAGAGAGAGAGAGAGAAGCAAGCTCCCCACTGAGCAAGGAGCCCAACATGGGGCTTGAGCTCAGGACACTGAGCTCATGACCAGAACTGAAGGCAGATGTTCAACCAACTGAGCCATCCAGAGGTGTCCCAATCCACAGAATTTCTTTTAATCTGCTGTTTTTTGTGGAACTATATGGAAGGGGTTTCCATACACATTTTATCTGCCATATTAAAAAATGGAAGTTCAGGACTCAAAAGCAAGTGTTTAATGTCAAGTTCAGTTTAATATGAAGAAAAAAATCCATATTTTTACTCTGACAAGGACTAGAAGATATCTGTAAACAGTGATAAAATATAAATTATTTTTCAACAAGATATAGAAATGTTGTGTACAAAATGCAATGGACAGGAATGAATTAGATCTATTTTTTTCCATCAAAATGACAGAACTTTGGTATAAGAAATCTTCACATGACAAAACTTTGAAAATTTCAGAAAATAAACCACTATTGAAATATTTAATTAAGTCAAATGTAAAACAATCCTGGTCCTATTCTACTTAATATCTAATACAACATAAAATATTTTTATTTTATTTTCTAAAACTAGTCTCTGACTGAGTCATTATATTATTTGCTCCTTTTTCTATTTGCCAGTATTCTCTATTTTTGCTGCATTGTTGGAAACTATATATAGATACTCAAATATGCATCAAATTTACAAATAGAAGAATATTTATATTTTATAACTTTGGATGAGATACTGTTAAGTGTAATTGCATTTGGAATCATATTCTTTGGCTTCTAAGCTAGCAGTTTTCCTATTCCTTTCCATTCTAAATGACTTAAAAATAAATTCTATTAAGTGTGGGAAAGTGGGACAGCTTTTTCCACAGCATACTTTAAGTGATAGTGGTACAGGATACAGACGGTTCTTTCATTATTTATTGTCAGTAAGATCAGATAAGAAAGACTCTATGAATTGATCAATTGATTGTGTTATAAAATTACTAACTTGTTTTTTCTGTTCAGTATTATCTAGGCTTTGAAGTTTTTAACTGTTGGGAGAAAAATATTTACTGTATATTTCTTGCAAATTAGAATTGTTCTGTGATTTGTTTTAAAGCTATGCATTTAGAGAAATACACATTTTTAAACAGTAAAACCTGCTTTGATGATTGTGAGTTGGTGTCAGAAAAACAAAATATAAATTCTTAGAGTTTGGATTATCCTTTTCTATACTTATTTTTTCATGTCAGTTATAGTATAATTACAAAGTATTTCTGTACTAATTTATTACTAGTTGAGACTCTTCTACGGAATGTACAAAGTTCAGAAAAAGCAAAAAAAAAATACATACATCACAATTATTAATAACATATAAAAAGAATATTGTTTTTATCTTTAGGCTGAATTGCTAACATTAGCATCTGGAAGAATAAGAAATAAAATATTTTTCTTAGTGCTTCTAATATATATTCTGATAATTTCAAAGCTCAAAAATTTTATTGGTATTATTGAACATGTTCATTGAACTATATAGATTTAGGGCAGTGTAATCAATTTACTTGAATTGAATAATTCAGCTTCATTCTGAGAACTTTTGGACTGAATTTTTATTGCTGATATCTATAACTTGATTTTTGCTGAAATGGTTTCCTATCATTTTCTTTAAATCAGTAGGAGTTGAGTATGAAAGATTAAAAGCGTCTTCTAAAATTGTTTTTAAAAGTTAAACAATTGGTGAATTTCGGCTCTCTATACATAGAGAATCTGAAGTACTTTCACTGTCCTGATTGGCTGTATCAGTCATAAATGAAGCACTCAAGTCACATTTTGGTGGTTTTCATTTTTCTGCTTTAAAGTAATGTAAGAAGGATGCCTGGGTGGCTCAATGGGTTAAAGCCTCTGCCTTCGGCTCAGGTCATGATCACAGGGTCCTGGGATGGAGCCCTGCATCTGGCTCTGCTCAGCGGGGAGCCTGCTTTCCCCTCTCTGCCTCTCTGCCTATCTGTGATCTCTCTCTGTGTCAAATAAATAAATAAAATCTTTTTTAAAAAAATAAAGTAATGTAAGAAATTTTCTTTCATTTAAAAAGATAACCTTTTGGGGCACCTGGGTGGCTCAGTCGTTAAGCATCTGCCTTCGGCTCAGGTCATGATCCCAGGGGCCTGGGATCGAGCCCCGCATCGGGCTCTCTCCTCGGCCAGAAGTATGCTTCTCCAGCTACCATTCCCTTTGCCTGTGTTCCCTCTCTCTCTGTGTTTCTCTCTGTCAAATAAATAAAATCTTTAAAAAAATAAAAAAAATAAATAAAATAAAAAGATAACCTTTTATTATTACAGCAGTCATAAGTAGGTATTGTACAAATTCATGGCATTTAGACAAGCAAAAGTATGAGAAAATATTATATTCTCACTACCCCCAAATTATGTCTGCTGATATTTTAGTGTATATTTTTGTATATACATGCAAACCACATAGATGCACAAGAAACATATATGACTCCAATCGTTTTTTAATAAACTTTAGGTTTGTTTTTGTTTTTTTAGATTTTTATTTATTTATTTGACACAGAGAGAGATCACAAGTAGGCAGAGAGAGGGGGAAGCAGGCTCCCTGCAGAGCAGAGAGCTTGATAACAATGTGATATTTAGACAGTCACTGAACCTTTCTGAACCTCGAACTTTTCACCTGTCTTTAAGAAAATATCTTATTGGATTGGAAAGTCATTTATATTTTTTCTGACTTTGAAATTGTAATTGCTATATCGAAATAACTCAATTGGTGCATGTATTATAATCGGTTTTAGAGTTACTTATTCAAGAGAAACATATGCATCCAACTGACATTTTGGATATAATAAAAATAGGTGTTGATCACTACAATTAAATTATCAGTTAAATTTATGATAACCATTAAAATTATCACTAAATTATTTTTGATAACATATATACATGAATTTATTATTGTTATGCTCATTTATTTTGTTATTGCTTTGTTATTTATTTATTAAAATGTTTAATTTAAGCAGAATGATTTTAAACAAAAACATGAAAAAGTAACGTAGCTAATTAGTAAGGGTCTTTTATTAGTGTCCATTAAGAATGAATTTTAACATAAGGATAGCAACACAGATGACATTTTATACTTTAAAATTCTTGAAGAAATGGTTTTTGGTAAAAAGTTACTCTCTAAAATGCAATTTTTCATACTCTTCTATGAAATTCTGTTTTTATCAAACTATATAAACTATAATTAATACCTCAATAATATTTGGAACAAATTTGCATGCCAAGGTACCATATAAACAGAGCAAGAACATATTTAACCAAAGGGACCTTGTAGAAGGACATGCTACTGTTTTAAATGTGTTTTTAAAAATTGTTATTAAGATAATCTTAAATGTGAAGAATGGCAAAAAATAACTACAGAAAATTATCATATCTTTCATTCAGCTTCCTCTAGTATTAGCATCTTACATAAGCAGGGTACATTTATCAAAATGTTTACATTAATACTAGTTCAATACCATTAACTAAGCTATGGACTCTATTCAGATTTCTAGTTTTTCCACAGTGTACTTTTCTCTTCTAATATCCAACACAAGATATGACATTGCATTTAGTTGTCATGTCTTCAGTCCTCTCCATTCTGTGAAATGTTGTTTTTTCTTTGTCTTTCACAATCATGCCGTTTTAAAGAGTAGTGGTCAGGTATTTTGCAGAATGCCCTTCAACTTGGCCTGGTCTGATATTTTTTCGTGATTAGACTGAAGTTAAGGCTTTTGGGAAAGAATTGCATCATATCAGGTGGTGAACAGTATCACATGGCTTATTAACAGCAACATTGTACTCGATCATTTGGTTAAGGTTGTGTCCATCAAATCTCTCCATTGTAAAATTACTAGTTTTCACTCTAGCAATCTAATGGTTTTGGTATCAGGGTAATGCAGGATTCATAAAATGAGCTGGAAAGCATTACAGTCTTTATCTATTTTCTGCAAGAAGTTATGTAAAATTGGTGTTATTTCTTTGTTAAATGCTTGGTAGAATTTACTAATAATATCACTTGTACCTAGAGCTTTTTGGTTGTCTTTGGAAAAATTGTGAATTTTTTTATTTATTTGTTTGTTTATTGATTGATTTAGGATGGGGAGGGAAAGGGACAAGAAGACTTCACACTCAGTGTTTAGCACAATGCTGGGCTTAATCCCATGACCCTGAGATCATGAACTGAGCAAAAACTAAGAGTCCAAATCAACCACTTGAGCCACCCAGGCACCCCTATAATTCAAATTCAGTTTTTTAAATCATTATGGGACCATACATATTATCTATTCCTTGAATACGTTTCAGTAGCTTATATCTTTCAGGGAATTGGTCTATTTCACCTAAGTTGTTGAATTTATGTTCACAAAGTTCTTCATAGTATTCCCTTATTACACTCTCAAATTTTGATATGCTGCATTTTCACGTTCATTTAGTTAAAAATATTTAAAATTTCTTTTGAGACTCCTCTTTTTATATGTTGGTTATTCAGAAATATGTTGTTTTGTTTCCAAATTTGAGAAAATTCCCAGATTTTTGTTACTGAATTTTGAGTTAGTTCCATCATGATCTCAGAGCATACTTCATTTAACTTCTGGTTTTTAAAATCTGTTCAGTTTTCTTTTATGGTCCAGAATACGGTCTACCTTGATAAATGTTTCTTCTGCATTTGAAAAGAAAGTGTATTCTTCTGTTGTTGGGTAAAATTTTTAATAAATATCAAATTATACTAGATATTTGATGGTATTATTCTGCTCTACTATACCTTTGCTGAATTTTTGCACCATAATTTACTACTTATTATATCAATTGCTGATAAGAAGTGTTGAGTGTTGATCTATAATTATATATAAATTTGTCTATTTTCTCTTCAGTTCCATCAGTTTTTGTGTTACATATTTTGAAACTCTATTGTTAGGAGCATCAATATGTAGGAAAATATGTCTTAGAAAATTTTACACTTTCTCATTATATAATGTTCCTCCATATACCTGACAATATTTCTTGTTACCTTTCTCTGAAATTAAAATCGTTACCCAAGATCTTTTGGTTAATATTTGCATAATGAAATGCATATACCCCTTTATTTTTAATCTATCTACCATATCTTTCTATTCAAAGCAGGTTTCTTATAGACAGCACATAGTTGGATCTTGCTTTTTCTCCAGAGTAACAGAGTAACTTTTTCTCCTTCTGTTAACTTATGTGTTTAGATCATTTATATTTAATGAGATTATTGATATGATTAAATTTAAATATACCATCTTGCTAACTGCTTTCAATTTATCTACTTGTTCATTGTATCTTTACCTTATTTTCTGCATTCTTTTGTGTTAAGATTTGTGATTTCATTTAATCTCTTTTATTTACTTATTATTCAATCACTTTTTTTTTGCATTTTTCTAGTGATTCCCTAATACATATATTTAATTAATCAAAGTGTACCTTCAAATAAAGGTATTCCATTGTAGCTGTGATATAAAGTTCTCAAAATCATATATTCCTCCTCTCCCCTCCCATCTTTTGTCTATTTTTCTTAGACTTTGTATTTAATTATACTATAAGCACCAACAAATTGCTACTGTTTTTCCTTTATACAATCAGGTATGCTTTGGAGCAACTAAAATGAGGAAAGGCAAATTTAATTTTACCTGAATTTATTTTATTTTCAGTGCTTTTCATTTTCTTGTGTAAATCCACATTTTCAGCCTCGTAATTTTTCTTTTTATTTTTTTAAAGATTTTATTTATTTATTTATTTGACAGAGAGAAAGAGATCACAAGTAGGCAGAGAGGCAGGCAGAGAGAGAGAGGGAACCAGGCTCCCCGCTGAGCAGAGAGCCCGATGCAGGGCTCCATCCGAGGACCCTGAGATCATGACCTGAGCTGAAGGCAGAGGCTTTAACCCACTGAGCCACCCGGGCACCCTGCCTCGTAATTTTTCTATCTGAAGAATATTCTTTAAAAGTTCTTATAAAAAGATTTTGTTGGCATGGCAGTGAACTGCTTTAGTTTCATTTATCTGTGAAAGTCTTTCTTGTTTCTTCATTTCTGAAAGATAATTTTTCTGAGTATAGAGTTCTGAGTGTATCATTTTTTTAGCAGTTTAAATTTGTCAATCTACTGTCTTCTGGTTTCCATGGTTTTTAAGGAGAAGATTATTGTTTTGTTTTGTTTTCTGTGTGTGATGCTTCTCCTCCTTTCTTTATTGGCAGCCTTCAATATTTTCTGTTTGTCATTTGTATTCAGCAATTTGAATATGTCATGTCAAAAGCTGGTTATATTTTGGAACTTATTCACATAGGTATTCTCTTGGCCCAATTGATCTGTAGTTTTGTGTCTGTCACTTAATTTGTAAAATTCTAGGCCATTATTTTTTCAAGTATTTCTTATCCCCTGTTCCCTCTTTCTTCTCTTTCTAGGATCAACTACCCATATACTAGAATATTTTATATTATCTCAGAGATCATGAATGTTCTATTCTGTTCTTTTTTTTTCCCTGTCTCTTCTTCTTTTTTTTTTTCAAATTATTTTTTTATCTTTATTTTTCAGTTTGAAAAATTTATAGTGATCCATCTTCAAAATCACTGATTCTTAACTTGGCTGTTTTGGGATGTTTTGATTATATTATTGCTTAATGAAGATATTTCACATCTCTGGCACTGAGTTCTTTATTTATAACATTTCTATTGATTTTTCTCTTATAGTTTTATCCCATCTGATTTTGCATATGTCCAACTTTCTCTCAGATTCTTAAAAATATTAGCCATAGTTTAATTGAAATAAACTTGGTAATACCTTATGATTGATATAATTTGGGAAGGCAAGTAGATGACTATTCACAAACATAGTATGTAAATTTTAAAGATTAAATTTATAAAGCTGCCTAAGTGAAGTAGTGTCCATTGGTTTTTAACCTAATTTAAGAATCAATAATATGCCCCCAAATATTACAATCAATAAGAAGAGAGAAGAAATGAAAAGATTATATGTTATATAATAGCATGGTGTTCAAAAAAGAAAAGATGAACATTTACTTGTACTCTAATTTAGCTGGCTGAGCAGTAAATTTAATTAGAGTTTAACCCTGACTGTATCAGGAATTCCTTATGGCTTTCCATTGCTTTGAAATGTACAATAAATTTCAAAGCAATGAGGCAAATTGGACACAGTATACTTTATATTTGACCTGTCTAATACTTTGTGGAGTGGATTCAGACACTGGCAATCCTAAAGTTAATTTCCTTATCTCCTACGATTTACCCAAATAGACATTCTGTTTCTCTCCATATCATTAATTTATTGAAAGAGTAGGCTGTATTTAGTCCTTCATTCTTGTGAAACTTCATTAAGTTTCAAAAATATCTGCTTAGTACATAAAATACACATACACACAAACATTTTCTATGCATGGTTGTAGACACTATATTGATAACAAAACAGTATATTGATAACACAAAACACCATTAACAAAACAGAATCAAGTTTTGTCATCATGATATTTATCATCTGGAAATGGACTAAAATAAATCAACAGAATTTAGGGTACAATGGATAAGAGTCACAACAGCTATAGCTAAATATGTAAGCCTCTTCCCTCATTATCAAGCTTTGACCCAACTCAGCAGGCAAAACTTTTTTAGTAGGTCACCCATATTTCTTTCTAGAAACCCAACGTGTTTAGTTTTATTACCCTGAATTCACTATTGCACTCAAAATGTTCCATGATTTTCATCATTTTTTCTTTGTATTTGAACTGCTTCTATAACCTCTCAAATCATATAGGTTTATGACTAAAATACTTATAGTGTATATAGTAAAAATATTCAAACAATATTATGAGGTGTTTATCTGCATGTTGTGCACAAGGAGTTGTAGAACTCAGTCCCTCTACTTTTATTGTTCGTTTTTTCTCATTTTGTTTCTTTTTGTAATTTTGCCATTACATTAATTAATTTTTTTAATTTTTAATTTGTTCTATTTCATTTCCATTAAGAAACCTTTGTAAAAGTGTTTTAAAATCTAAATTTCTGTATGCTAAATTTTGTTCTTATGTCATTCTTTTCATATTTTCACAATGATTCAGTATGACAAGTATTTTTTAGTTATACAGTCTCCTGTCATCAATTTGTGGCTTTAGGATATAAAGAGAATACAAATATATATAGTTAACCTCTTTCCTTACAAAGTAGTTTGTGGTTCACTGCATCCATAATTTGTGAAGAAATCAGTTAGTTGACATGTAGACACATTATGCCAAAAAAGTAAGCTTCATATGAATGGAGGTAGAGAAGGTATTCAGTAAGTTCTGAAAAGTACAAAGAACAAGGGCAACAAGAGAATAGTTCTCATTGGCACTCCCTATAACTCATTTTGCTGAAATGAATACAGTGCATTTGGGAAAAGGTATATTCTCAATATAATCTTAAAATTGTAATCATATGATCAGTACATCTGGAAAATAACAGTCAAAATTAAACTGAACTTCGTCTGGATACTGCAGTTCTTACATGGCTCTGTCAAATGTCAGGCTTCCCTTTCCCTCACCAATTTCAAAAATGTTTCACCATGATTTCAAACGGTGAATCATCCCATCTTGTGCCAACCATCTGTTTTGTCTGCCCCCTCATCGACTCAAATTAGATGATGGAGGGCAGGGCAGGTTCTCAAGAGCAGCCATTAACACTGGGGGAAAGAGGGTTCTGGCAGCAGATTTACCATTGGAAATTGTGGACCATTAAGACTGGCAAGAAGAAACAGACAGCATTGAAAAGTAAAATAAAATTATGAATAAGAAAAGTGTGGGGAAAATGTTAAAAGATAAAAATGTCAGCTAATCAATATAAACACACATTATAAAATAAAGTTGAGAAATTCTCAGATAGCAAGAGAAAAAAGGGGGTGAAAACTGTGTCTGAAAAAATAACAGTATTGCAAATCTGTGTACGACAGAAAGTTATGTCCTTACAAAAAATATTGCTATCTTCCATATTTAAATGTGTTCTGTTGACTAGGATTCATATTTATGGAAAGAGGAGTAATAAAAATAATTTACTATCAAACTCTTCTGTATTACGAGCATGTTTGAAAAAAGGAAAAGGCAATCCCATTGATTTATTATCATGGGATAATGGACATGGTTTGGGAAAATTCTTCTAGATACCATGAAAGGACAAAATTTAGCAGACTGTGGTAACACCAATTCATTTTCCTGGTAAAAAGTCCACATCCATTTCGTCTGAAAAAATGAATGTTCTTAAATCTGAACAAACAATGTGAAGCAACTAGATAAATATGGTGCTCTTTGCTTGTTTTTTGTTGTTGTTGCATGCAATAATTGCTAATTTAGCTTATTTAAGATTTCTCAGTAGTAGTCAAATTTAAATAATTTTACCGATATATTTTCCAAAAAATCATAAAATAGCTTTTTCCGAAGTAAAACACATTATAACAAAAAATAACCTCACTGTATAAACAGAATTTTATCATGAAAAATCAATTAAAACTCAATAGGATTATACATTCTTTAAGATGTTTTTATAGGTGATTTGTAAGATTACTTTATATTTATTTAATATGTTACCACTTTGTTAATTTAAAAAATCAGAACATACCAGAATTTTTACTTTATTGCCTTTTACTACCCTTAAAGAACCCTGGTAAAGATAATTGAAGACTCTATACTCACTCTATTGTTATGTTTGAATCCTGAATCTGACTATTTAACCATTGCCATAATTATCCAAGTCCTCATCAACAACTCTTACATGCTGAAATGTCCCCTTAACTGATCCTTCCCGTGTCCTTTCTTATTCCTCATAAGCTATTCTTTACACAGATGCCAGAGTTATCTCTTAAAATTATAACTTAATTCATGGATATCCAAGGATCATCACTCTCCAATGACTTCTCACCAAACTTAAGAGAAAATCTAAAGCCTTTCTCATGTTCTATGAGATCGACAGGATCCATGTCTCTTTTCTACTTCCTTATCCTGCACTTTGCTCTAAAAACACTGGCCTTTTTGCCTTTCTTACCTTAAGATCTTTGCTTTTCTTCTTCCTTCTTAGAAATATTTTCTCTCAGACCTTTGCATAAGAAGCTCTATCACTTTTGTCAGACCCTGTCCCGATGTCCATTTTCCATTAAATCAACCAATCAATCAATCAATCAATCTTTCCTTGCCTGTCAAAAATGTCAATTTTTTTCCAATTAATTTCTTTCAAAAAATCCATTAATACTGGAAACTACGTTACATGCTGATTTTGCTGGTTTAATTTTAGTTTCCCTTGACAGAATGCAAGCGCCTTAAAGAAAAGGAAATTCACTGTCTTATTTGTTTCTGTATTCCCACATTTATAACAGAGTAATTATTAGAAAAAATACTTGTGGAATAAATGTATGAATAAATGAATGAATAAAAATATTTTGGCTATTAATCTAAATTCTCAAAGTTCATTTTCTCCAAACACAAATCCTCAAAATGTTAATTTAAAGTACTCTCATATAGCATTGTGTCCTTCATTTTTTTTTTACATTTTAGTAATTTTTGCTTATGACCCCCTAATTGTATTCCCTTTGATGAACTTTTTCTCTTGGACTTGCTAAATTACACATTTATTTAGCAAGTTTCATTTATTAAATTCATAGAACTCTTTTGAAAGCTTTGGTAAGAGAGGAGAGGGGACAAATAATGTTTAAAAAAAGTACCATCCTTGGGGCACCAGGGTGGCTCAGTGGGTTAAAGCCTCTGCTTTCGGCTCAGGTCATGATCTCGGAGTCCTGGAATCGAGCCCTGCATTGGGCTCTCTGCTCAGTGGGGAGCCGGCTTCCCCCTCTCTCTCTGCCTGTCTCTCTGCCTACTTGTGATCTCTCTCTCTCTCTCTCTCTCTCTCTCTGTCAAATAAATAAATAAATCTTTAAAAAAGAAAAGTACCATCCTTAAGAAGTTTGTAATCTAGTAGAATGATATAATTGTGAAATATAACTATTCCTTAAAATATGTACTTAATATTAGAGAAATTAAGGTCATTTCCAATTGTGATAATCCAGGACATTTTCATTAAAAAAATAGCATTTGATATAGACCTTAAAAAATTATTTGGTTTAGGGTTAGGGGAAAGAAAACTGGGGTATTGCAAAAGGAAACATTATGAACAAAGACATCAAGATTCAAGATATTATTAGTGGGTGGTAAACATTTTAATATGGATGGGAACGGACCCTTGGGCGGCTCACTCAGTTAAGCAACTGCCTTCGGCTAAGATTGTGAATCTAGGTCCTGGGATCAAGTCACATATCAGGCTCCTTGCTCAGTGGGAAGCCTGATTCTCTCTCTACCTGTTGCTCCCCCTGCTTGTGCTCTCTCTCTAAAAAATAAATAAATAAAATGCTAAAAAAAAAAAAAAGAAAAGAAAACATACGAATGGGGCAAAGATTCATTAAAATGATAAAGTTTGAGAAATAGTAAAGAGTCATTCATATTTTGAAAGATGCTTTAAACTGTGGTGAAAGACATGAATTCTTCAATGATGAAAGATAGAAAGCCGGAAAACAGTATCAACACGGTACATCGGATTTTTATTCCTTAGAGCACTATGCAAAATAGATTAGAAACAGATGAGGCTAGAATCAAGGAGAGCTTTCAGGAGACATTTTTTTTCTTTTTCTTTTTTTTTTTTTAATGTAATACAGTATAATGATAACCCAGGTGGTGATAGCAGGAAAGATATGTAAGCCAAAGATGCTATGTTTATGTTTTTATGTGCTCTGGGCAGGCTGATCCTGGACTTTGCCATTTCTACAGCTCCTTCTTCAAACCATTCAAATAGCTCACTCTTAAGGGGCAGCCCTAAGCACCCATGCGATGTAGAGGTAACTTCACTCCCTCCAAGTAGGGCTGATTGGTCTTAGTAGGCATCAGATACAAGCAGACTCTCTCTCAGGATGGTGGCGATTGTGTGTGAGGTGTGAAGGGTGACATGGTTTGACATGAGGGATCTGTACAAATGTGGGTGATGGTCATTAATTGGACTAATCAGATTTTCTTTCACGGAAATTTGAATCTAAGTTACATATGAAAAAAACATGAAGAATCAAAACAACAACAACAAAAAAGAACAAAAAACAAAAACAAAAACAAAAAAACATGAAGAGATACAGTCAGAGGCCACACGAGATCATGAACATTTAGGAAGCCAAAGCTACAAGTAAACAGACATAATGGGTAAGCAGAAGCTAGGGTAATAATAATTTAAAAATATAACAGATAATTGGTGGTGGTAGAAGCAGAAGTGAAGAGACACATTGGTGATTTAAGTTAATGTCAGAGAATCCAAATGTTCAAAGGAAATGAACTAACCCAATTCACTTTCAAACCAACTTCTAGAAAACTGTAAAAACTGCTCCGTAATTTTTATTCTTCTCATCAACCCCTGCTGCATATCTCTTCAGGTTGTCTTGAGAACAGGCTATATGAGTAAGATTCCTGTCTTTCCCTCTCTCCCTTCCACTGTTCCTTCCTTTCTTCCTTCTTTTCCTTCCTTCCATTCTTTTTTTTTCTTTTGTTCTTCTCTATATTTCTTGTAACTCTTTAAAATAAATTATTTTTTATTGTGTGGTAATATAAACAAAAGAACCTAAAGAAACATATTTAAGCTTAAGGTATTTAAACACATAATATGTGTATGTGTGTGTGTGTGTGTGTATTTATAAATGTGTATGTGTGTATATATACATATATGTGTGTATATATGTATTCATATAAATACATATATAAACATTTATAAAGCACATTTATAAACACATCTATAAAGCATATAAATGACAAATTCATAAAACTAATACACTATAAATATTGACTGATAATTGTGCTATTGTTTTTTTGTGTATGATTTTGTACCTTACAGTATAAAAAGTGATATTCCCTCAATAAATATTTGTAAAATATTTTTTTAGTGATCCTAATGAGCCCTTGATAACTTGGAAAGTATCTTCTCAAGGTGACAGAATGAATGGTATTTCTTGTATTGTTCCAGTTATCTATCCTGTGTAATAAGCCTAGTGATGAAAAGAACAATTCTCATTTATCATTCATATTTCTTACATTATTAGAGGTTAGCCACACTCAGCTAGGCAGTTCTTGCTGAGTGTTTGCATGCTTTCAGCCAGTGGCGGCCGGGCCAAAGTCATCTCAGAGGTTTGTATGCTCTATTGACTGGCACCTCAACTCAAAGATTTTGAAATGGAATAGATGGGACTCTGATGGCACCTGTATGTCTATGCAGCCTCTCCAGCATGGAAGAAGCTTCAACAGAGCCAGAGTTTTACATGGTGTCTCAGGATTCCAAAGGCATGTATCCCAAGATGGCAAGTCAGTTTGAAGGGAAATGTATTGCCTCTTATTTTCTAACTTCGGAATCCATTTAGCAAGGCTCAATGGCAGCCCATATTCAAAAGAAAGGAGCATAGGCTGCCTTTTGAAAGGGGAAATATCAAAGCACTTACAGGCATTTTAAAAGTAATCACATTTTCAATATCAAATTACATAACAGACATCAAACTTGGCATGGGGACCAACCAGCTCAGGGTGCCTGGACCTCAGTATTTTTCTGGGATCAAGGGCTTTCAGTACCAAAG
This sequence comes from Procyon lotor, assembly GCA_028646535.1. Taxonomy (NCBI): domain Eukaryota; kingdom Metazoa; phylum Chordata; class Mammalia; order Carnivora; family Procyonidae; genus Procyon; species Procyon lotor. The sequence continues at coordinate 72,445,851 of CM053605.1, read as the reverse complement.
CCAGTAAAGTCTCAGAGGAACTCAGAAGAGTTCATCCTCCACAATTATTTTACAACACAGAAAATTGGAAAGTGAGGTACAGAACTATTAAATAAAATCTTCACCATCCAAAGTCCCACGTAAGATCTACCAAAGTACGTCTTGTGGAAAACTACAACGAATACAAGCTTTATGCAAGAATGATTCCTGGTTGAATAATACTGACCATCTTTAATAATATTATCCCCTGTTTAGTAGAAACTTACATTTTATCCCAGCATCACACAAATATCTTTGATCACCAAATATTTCTTTTCACATAAAATTTGTTAAATGGATCATGAGTGAAAAATGATGAAGTAGGGCGCCTGGGTGGCTCAGTGGGTTAAGTGGCTGCCTTCAGCTCAGGTCATGATCTCAGGGTCCTGGGACTGAGGCCTGCATCAGGCTCCTTGCTCAGTGGGGAATCTGCTTCTCCCTTCCCTCTGCTTACAGCTCCCCTTGCTTGTGTTCTCTCTTAAAAAAAAAAAAAAAGAATGAACTAAATACATGCATACCATGCCTTAAATATGCCTATTTTGTGTAGATACAAAAACATTAATACAGAGACACCTCTAAAAATCAGAAAATGTTGAGGTTAAGGAGTACAGTAACCTGTTCATTGAAAATGCATGCTTTGTGTGTGTCTTATCTTACTAATTTGTCCTTAGGTATATGAAAATTACATCGGTCCAGGTAAAGATTGAAGTACATAGTTAAGTCAAGGATTTCCAGAAAGACAGCCAATTTTTTTTTAAATAAAATAAAGTAACAGACACCCAAGCTGAAATTATCTGGCTAAATGTCTGTGTGGGGAAATTCACACATCCTCCTCACTTTCTGCTTCACTCTAATCAGAACCATTAGTCTTCTCATTCTTTTGAATATCAAATTCACCTGCAGTGGAAAACTACAGGAATATTCAAGTTTGTATTGTAAAAACACAAAATATGCTTTGAAAATCATACTACAGCTATCTTCAAAGTCATTTTATTCATCGAATAAACACAAAAGCAGGTTTAATAATTTTCTAGACACATTTTTTTGAAGTTAATAAAATTTGCAAACCACTTTTAATCAAAATCTGATACTAAATTATGAGCAGAGGTAGCTAAACAAGTCTTGTGATTTTTCCTTTCTTTTTCAATGTTGGTGGTAGGGGAAGGGGAATGTGGCCTTAATGTCCTCTAATGAACCAAAACACAGAAGGCGTTAGCCATTCTGAAATTGGACTGCAATACACCATTCTAAATAGCATCCAAGCATGGAGAATGAGATACCTGATTTTTGGGATGCGATGGTCAGAGATCTATTTGTTTTAAGAGAACGTATCATTCCTTCTAATAATAACTGTTACCGGGTATAAAGTACTTTCTCATCGTGAGGCATTCCTTTATTTAATTCTAACAGCAATTCTTTGAGAGGGATATTACTTTCATTTTATAGATGAGGAAACTGGGTATCAGAGAAGAAAGTCATCTTCCAAGATTAGGTAGAAGTAAATGCGCCTGTTCTCTTTCAAGTATGTTACATAGTGCCCCATGCATCACAGTGATCTGATTTTGCCCTTGATCTTAAAAAGTTCTGGAAGATCTAGTGTAACAGGATATAAAGATATAAAAAATATCCTTATGAAATACTGGAAGTTATTTATATTAGATAATATTTATTTATTAAGAAAGGCTTTAGGGGCGCCTGGGTGGCCTAGTCGTTAAACGTCTGCCTTCGGCTCAGGTCATGATCCCAGAGTCTTGGGATCAAGCCCCGCATCGGGCTCCTTGCTCAGCAGGAAGCCTGCTTGTCCCGCTACCACTCCCTCTGCTTGTGTTCCCTCTCTAGCTGTGTTTCTCTCTGTCAAATAAATAAAATCTTAAAAAAAAAAAAAAGAAAGAAAAGAAAGGCTTTAAGATCTATTCATCAAACCTCATGTTGAACACTTTTCAAACATGTTTGCATTTATTTCAAGCAACAATTCAGCCAAGGAAACACTCTCATTTTACACATGAGGAGAGTGAGATTCAGGTTAAAAAATTGGGCTGCCTGGATGACTCAGTGGTTTAAGTCTCTGCCTTCGGCTCAGGTCATGATCTCGGGGTCCTGGGATGGAGCCCCGCATAGGGCTCTCTGCTCAGCGGGGAGCCCGCTTTCCCCTCTCCCTCTGTCTGCCTCTCTGCCTACTTATGATCTCTTTCTCTCTGTCAAATAAATAAATAAAACTTAAAAAAAAATTGCCTAAAGAGGTGGTAGAAATTTTGTGACAGAACTAGAGATTAAATTTAGGACTATCCGCCTTCCAAAGCCATGTTCTTGATTGCGAGAAACACTACGTTCTACTTTCTACACAACATTTGAAGTACATATTTCAAATGAGTTATTGAAATTCTAGATAGAAGTATTTTAAGTGTACTGAGCTTAAAAAAAAAGAAAAAACGCAAGGAGCAAATACTGTGAGTATAAAGCCTTGGTAAGCTATACATTCCTGGAACGCTTTCTTAGCAATTCACAACAGGCTTACCAGATGCTGTCAATTAATAAAAGCCCAATAAAATCAATAGAGATTAAAAAAAAGAGTCCATCCCAATCCAAAAGAGCTATTTCAAGTTTCCGTACCTGAAGTTCATGCTAGGATTC
>CM053605.1:72430720-72443102 GCA_028646535.1 Procyon lotor | reverse complement strand
TTTTATTTTATTTTATTTTATTTTATTTTATTACTTTATTTTATTTTACTCTATTATTTTATTTTACTATTTTATTTTATTTCTAGTATAGCTAACATATAGTGTTATATTAGTTTCAAGTGGACAATATAGTGATTCAACACTTCCATACATCACCCAGAGCTCATCACAAGTGCCCTCCTTAATCCCCATCACCTATTACACCCATTCCCACCCCCACCTCCCCTCTGGTAACCATCAGTGTGTTCTCTATAGTTAAGATTCTGTTTCTTGGCTTCTCTCTCTCTCTCTATTTTGTTTCTTAAATTCCACATGTGAGTGAAATCATATGGTGTTTGTCTTTCTCTGACAGACTAGTTCATGCATTTTTGTTTCATTTTCTCCTTCTACTCTAAAAATAAGAAAGATAAGAAAGAATACTACTGTCCAAAAATCCTGCTGTATTCCAGGGAATTTTCTTTCTCAGTTAGTTTAATTATTATAACAACTCTGTTGGTTGGGCATTATTATTTAATTGTACTAATTTTACTGAAGAAAATTTAAAGTTCAGAAAAATTAGGGAATCTTATCAAGGTCTCACACAGCTCATAATATTAATTTTGAGACTTGAAATTTTATCTGGCATTGATTTTTCTACTAAACATTCCAAAGGGAGTCAAACATTATAAACTAAATTAACAACTGTTCTTAGAATTCCCGAACTGCATATATACATGCAAATCGGAAATGTGTCTCTGTGTATATTTGGTGTGTGTGTGTGTGTGTGTGTGTGTGTGTGTGTGTGTATTTCCCATTATTTTTGTATATATGAAAGACCAGAAGTAGCTTGTGCTTGTCTACCATGGCATCACGATTTCACAGAAGTGTGGGAGTATGTGCTGCACCTCATGGCCAAGCTTTTGGGAGACTTTGTGGATATGAAAATGAACCCTAAGTGAGGGTAATAAACTCCCTGTTAATTTCTCATAGTTATTAGAGTTTCCTACAATTTGAACATGGATACCGATAAAATAATTCAAAAGATCAAATTTATATTGCAAACTCATTAGCAGAGATATATCTGTATCTGTTCCTTGGTCAAAAGAAATTTAATAAAATTGTAAATTTCTGAAAGTAATTGTCGTATAGTACTAAAATAGAACTCAGTTATATTTTATATATACTCAGAACTCAGAACAGATATATACCAGTTCCAGTTGAGGCATACAGTTCCGGTTGATAACAGTCCAGAGTTTGTCTATATAACAATCCTTAAAACTTCCTTGATACTAATTGCCACTGCCATCACCAAATGTAATCAATAAGTGTAAAAAACATGATTTCTGATACAATCATAATACAACTTTCATTCATTTATTTTGATCTCCCATTAGTCCTTTATATATATACTTTGCCATCTTGCCCTTCTTCTAGTTGAAAACTATATAGAGGGCCACATCGTCTGCTAATAGTGAAAGTTTGACTTCTTTCTTGCCAATTTGGATGCCTTTTATTTCTTTGTGTTGTCCGATGGCTAAAGCTAGCACTTCTTGTACTGTATGGAATAACAGTGGAGAGAGTGGACATCTCTGCTGTCTTCTTAACCATAGAGGAAAGCTCTTAGTTTTTCCCCATTGAGGATGATCTTGGCTATGGGTTTTCATATATGGCCTTTTGATGTTGAGGTATATTCCCTCTAAACCTACTTTGTTGAGGGTTTTTATAATGAATGGATGTTGTACTTTGTCAAATGCTTTTTCTGCACTTATTGAAATGCTTGTATAGTTCTAATCCTTTCTTTTATTAATGTGGTGTATCATATTGATTGATTTGTGAATATTGAACCTGCCCTTGGAGCCCAGTAATAAATCCCAGTTGATCTAAAACAGGTCCACTCTCTTGTTTTGGTTAGTTATGTTTTTTTTCTCCATGACTGTTATTAATAACATCCTGAAATGAAACTATTATTAAACTTGCCGTAGTGGAGCATGAGGTAGGGGATGATTGACTTTTTCCTCTCCCTTCCTGTTTACTTCCTTTCTGACTTCTAGCTGTTATTTTAGACACTGGGGGTCTAAGCAGGTACCAGGAGCAGAGATAAAGGGATCAACCAAGAAAATTTCTTATTTAGTTGATGATAAATCCTGTTGTAAACTAGTTTCATGTAGGATCTGAGAGTGAATCCCTTTTCTTAATGGGCATATTCATGGCTTCTTCAGAGATTGTTCTACTTCCCAGGAGATATAGCTCTGTTCATCAATCCCACGATGCTTACTTCTTGCAGACTTTTGCTCTTCTTTGGCAGAGCTTAAAAAATTCCAGCCAAGCAATCTCTCTGCATGGCACACCAGAAATACAAATACCTCTCTTGCTCCAGTAAACTCTGGGTCCAAGCAAGTCCCAAAGTACTCATGTCTCTTCTGTTGCACAAGGTTGTTTTTGCTATTTTAGGTATAAGCCAGTACTCTTGTGTTATCCAAACCAAAGGGAACATTCTGTGGTTTCTGGGGGGGATCCTATAAAGCTCTCCTTAGGTTTGGGATAAGATAAGACTCAACTACCCCTTTGGGAAGGAGTATAGAAGCTTACGGAGTGGCAAAGGCTCTCTGAAGAAATGGTTTCTCATTTACATGCTCTTGTATGTTCTCCTCCAACAGAAAGGTCCAATAATTTTGGACTCCAAATCTGTTTTCCTTTTTTTTTCCTTACAAAATTTTCCTGTGGTAATTTACTCACTTTCAGTTTTGCATTAATATTGATATATATATTGTGAGCACCATTCTTGAATCTAAGATTGCAATCATTCAATTTTTACAATTTGCTACACAATAAAATATTTCTAAGTGATTAATACTTTTAAAATGTTTGTGAAAATTTAGTTCACTTGAATCTTTCAAATAAATTCAAGTCAGCTTAATAGGCTTAATAGGTAAACCTTATAACCATAGGACACCAAAATCATCCCAAGACAAATTTATTTCCTAAAATACTATAACTGTTCATCTCTAAATCTGTTTTTATCCACCATTCTATAAGCTTTCTGTGGATAGGGACTAATGTATTTTTTTAACTGCTGTATCACATGGCTTGGCACTGTACTTATCACATCCTATCACATAGTAAGTGTAACAAATAATTGTTGAACAACAACGACGACGACAACAAAAAAACTCACCAGTTGAGAAATAAGAAAATTCATTTCTAGGTTATGAACAAGTTAAAATATTATGACATAGCATAGCAGTATGATAGCATATGGTGGTCAAGAGTAAAGTACTGAGTTCTAAACCTAAATTTGGCATTTACTGGAGCAGAAGACTAACATTAAAAATTTTCTATTGTCTTCTTTTATTCTCAATAGATTATCCTTACACTACAGTTCTTCCACCCCCAAACACCTCCACACAACTTGGCCTTCTTACTTCATAGATAGGAAGACACAAGAATGCAGGGAAATCTGTCAGATCCTTATTTTAAATTTTTTTGCAGACATCTGTTAACTTGTAACACAAGGAATAAGACTGACACAAAATCACTTTCGCTTGCAATAAGATAAAGATGGGGGGAGAGATTTATTTAGAATTTTAAAATTGTAGTTTTTCATTAAAAATTATGAACTCGAGTTTAAACTATGAACTATGGAGGACAAAGAGAATACAGGAAGATAGAAGAGAATATTTCTGGTGGCTGTAGAAAGAGATTAAAAATCTGACCAGACAGCAGAGGGTATGCTGCTGGAGAGGGTATAAATAGGAATAAACAGAGACTGAGCATCTGAGAATATGTGTCTCTCACACTCTGGGCCAAATCCCAAAGATACATTCCAGGAAGCCCAGGTGGTCTAAAGGATACTAGAGAAGTAGAGGAGTTTGAACTGGCTTCCAGGTTAAATCTTTAGGAAGTATGATGCCCCACAGAAGTGCAAAGATGGGGGAGACCTCTAAGGTCAGACAGGCAAGACCCCACATACAACAATGTGATGTGATGATGTGATGTGATGAAAGCACAGTCTCTGAGTCCCTGGAGAGTCAGGGAGGAGACCCAGAGTGGCATAGGATTCCTACAGTAATGCTCATGTTTCAGTCACAGAGGACTCTGAGGGACCTACGGGGGTAGTGCTAACCACTGAGGAGTATAGAGGAATCTCTATTTACTCACCAGCTGCAGTAGGGACAGAAGCTTATGCTCAAAGACTGCAAGAGAGCCAGCGCATCAGTGAGGACCTAACAAGGAAACTTTTCACAATGCCAGAGTGCTACCTCAGTCCTCTTGGAACTTAGATTACTCTGGATAGAAAGGAAGAAACAACAGATGGGAAATAAGAGGAATCCTCAACTGAGTGGGCATTACTGTTTTAAACTGGAAATGATTCAGTTCCAAGATGTAGTTTGTTGTTACTACTAGTTCCAAAGAATTAAGCTAACTGCCATATAGAAAAATAAATAAATAAATGCAGGTAATTTACACCTGAATTTTATAGACTGCTAAAAATAGGAAATACTCATGCCCATTGCATTGGCTATGACAATGTCTGCAAACTCTGACAATTTGATAAGGTGACCATAGGTGCCTGTGTGATTTTTTATAACTTTGCCCTTCTGCTCTCCAAAGTGACCTAGTTATGGCATCTTCTAACAATAATAAAGCAACTCATGGAATTGCCTTTTCCTATGACAATGCAGGTAAGCTCTTAGCACAATATCTGATGACTCCGAAGTACTCAATACATTATTATTATTGTTTGAAGCAGCATCTCAAGCTAAATAAGAAGTTTTTTTAAAATGTGTGAAGTTTCAACTATGGCAAAATCTTGAATCCTTTGGTGAAATTTGAGCAGAATTGTTTCCCTCCTAGAAATGGTTCTGAGCAAACTAGTAGCAGTCCATTTCTGCACTAACATAAGAAAATGTCAAATAACTAATATAAGACTGTAAACATCCCAACCTTAGTAACTGAGAACATTTTTCTATAGCTGAGTCATGATAGAAGCACTAAATTTACTCTTTCCCCATCAATAGGATGACATGCAATAATTAATAAATGCCTTAAGCTCAAAATATATTTGAATGGATTCGGGGTGTCATATTAAAGATACGTCTTGGTTATGTAATAAGAAGTAAGGGGAAAACATCTCTAATGCCATCCAGACAATCTCCTGCATCTAGATTTCCTTCCTAGCAGTGGACCCTGTTCTTTACTGATGAACGATAATGGCTGTAGAATAAAGGCTCTTTCAATGAAAGGTAAGCCCTTATGAATCAGGAAACTATAAAAATGAGCTAATACTAACTGTCCAATAGCCTATATTATTTTAAGAAACATGTGGATTTTTCTCCTCTCATATCCACCATATTTCATATGGTGGGACGTGTTAGGGATATTAGGCAGATAGATATTGAACTGACCATCAAGGAACACCTGCACCAGAGCCCAGCCACATGTAAAACCCAGGCTCTGTGTCCATTTCTATCCACTGCACAGAACAGAAAAGACTCTGTTGCATAGTCAGCATTGGCCTATATGTGAAGATTTCATCCTTGAAGTCTTCTTTATTCTAGCCCCTGGCAATCTCAACCACCCGCTTCAATTATCACCTCTGTGGGAATGACTCCTGCTGCTACCCAATCATTGTTCCTTTGTATTTCACTTAAAATCTTGAGTTGTTTTGAAGATGACCCCCTCCAGTTATGCCACTATGTTCATCTTTTTGTCCTTGTCGTCTACAGGCCTTCTGGTTCTCTTTGAGGACATTATTAGTCAGATCACAGTTTATATCTCTAGCCTGATTCCATATGATTCCATCTCTATATAATCATCTTATGTGTCTTCATTGCCCAGGGTCATACCTTTTAATAACATTCACCTCTCAGTTAATCCAATCTTTAAAACAAGCCTACCATTTGAAATAATTTCAAATCCTACTCTCAAATTACCACCCTTGAGATTATTGAAAGCAGTGTCGATGTCTAAACCTTCTTTGTATCCTCAAAAGATTTATGGAACCTTAAGTTTAGAATAGGACACATCCTTCACCCTTAAACTGCACATTTTTTCTTTATTTTTACCCTCTTATGTACCACTTTAATGTTCCCCCCTTTTTTATATCTCTTGCTCCTGGTATCTTTCAAACTGATTTGTCAAATGTTCTACAATACGCTTCTCATTCAAACCTCTGCTTCTATTTCACTTAAGCCTTACTTGTAGGACATCTACCAATTCTATAACCTTCCATGTAGTTGTTTCTATATTATGTGAATTACAGAGATTCTTCATTGCCACACACAGCTGTATCAGAAAGGAATGTGACACCTGGTAAAAGCCCACTCTGCTCAGCACTGCACTGTACACTATGCCATTTTGCCCTCATAAAAACCTTCCTAGATTGATATTACCCCAATTTTAAAGAAGTAGAAACTGAAATGTTGAGTGTGTTTCCCATTAACCCAGAATTAGTAAGTAGTAAAATTCTAATTTGAGCCATGCTGCCTAAGCAATTCTTCCCCAAAAGACGAAATGGTGATCTGGTGCCCCTCTGTGGAAATACAACCTAGATGTAAGCCCACCCAGTTATAATACATGCCTTCCATCCATCTCAGGACACCATTTTTGGGAAGTGTAAATATATCCATTTCATACATTAGGACACTGAGGCACAAAGAGGTTAAGCTACCTAAATGAAACATGTTAAATTGCATAAATGAGTAAAGCGTGGCATGCAATGGGGTAATTTTTGGTTCCTTGGACTTTCTGAATATAACCTCACAGGTATGCCAAATAGGCTTCTACAGACAATTGCCTATTGGGAATGATTTATTCATTGACATTTCCCAAGACTAACACCGTGTGAGCAAAAAATCCTGGCTTCGTGCTGCCTCAGATTCATTTTAATATTATTTATTTAAGATATTCAGTGTTTTCTTTTCTCTTTAGAGAGATCTGTTTTCAGGTTATAATAGATCCAGTCGTCCTCCCTCTTGGAAGACTTGGGAAATCTCTCTGATGCTCTGTAAGGCACTGGGCACTGGGCACATGATTTTAAGTGACCAGATCATCATCCAGTGGGCCCACCAAAGAAAACATCATAATCATCATAATTTCTTCAAAATTCTGCGTCAGGATAAATATATTTGTTTCACAATTACAAGTCAATTTCCAAAAGTAAGTTTACCTGAATAAGGTACAAAATCTAGATTTTATCTGTGGCATACAATTTAAGAAAGTGGAAAACACACAGGGATAATGCATGCATTAAATAAGATAGAGAATGAGGGGGTTCAGAAGACCTAATGGTCCTAAAGACAGCATTTGTTCACTTGACAGCTTTTCTGAAAATAGGACCAATTCCCAGATACTGAAAATGACCTTGGTTATTCAACTTTCCTTTATGAAATTAAGATTGACACCCACTTGTTAAGGCCTAACAGACACTATAGAGAAAAATATGTAAATTATCTTTTTAGTCTTTCCTATTAGCTTTCACTCTACCAGGTTTAAAAGTGTGTGTGTGTGTGTGTGTGTGTGTGTGTGTGTGTGATGGGGTGAGTTTACATAGCTATAGGAATCTGCTTTGGAGAATTTACTCTGACGATAGGTAATTGAAAGACGAGCAGGCTTCAGAAGAGAGGTAAAATTATTGGTAGAAGTGGAAAGATCCAATGCAAATTTTTGTGTCCTGATGATTAAAAAAAATCATGAATGTATTTTTTTAAATGATTTTAAGTGTCTTGCTGATAATAACAATGAATCAATGAGAAAGTAAGAAAAGCAATGTGGGTGCCTAGTAAAATAAGAATCCATAGTTTTTGTTCTGGAAAACTTTTATAACTGAACATATTCACTACTTTGCTTAAACAGGAGGGAAAGGCTTAAGTATGTTTTAAAACACAAAACACTTCAGGGAGATGGAAAATACCATATCAGACAGGGGGACGCAGGTAATTGTTTCCCCTGGTGGGCTGTAGCCCTTGAAAGCTCATTTAGGTCATCATTAAGGTGAAACCGAGGTTTTAGAGAATTGTAAATATCTATGTATATATAACACATATCCAATCAGAAAAAAGACTAAGGCCATGTGTGTGAGATGAATTATACTGATGTCTGTTATAAATCCCTAACATAGCTCATGAGATCAATTAAGATGTTCAAGCAGCTACAAAAAGGATGATTGAGGCAAATGGTAACATCAGGATGACCATATGGTAAGGGGAAACTAGAACTGTTTGGACGTAAAATGAGAGCCATCGGAATTCCAGTTACAATCATACACTACACAGCGAGGAGATAGCAGAATGAGGCAGCCAAGAAAAATACTAGATGAAGAACAGTTTGGGCAGTGATAAAGACAAACAAGCTTGTGTTTCCAAGTCAATAAACAGGTGGTAAGAATAGAGGGTGATATCATCTATGTCTGCTCTTTTTCCCTTCCCCCAACCAGCAGTCTCTCGGTGTGCTACAGTGTCAGGTATTTGTTAAAGAAGTAGCTCCTGGGAGCGCCTGGGTGGCTCAGTGGGTTAAAGCCTCTGCCTTCGGCTCAGGTCATGATCTCAGTCATGATCTCAGTCAGGGTCCTGGGATCGAGCCCCGCATCGGGCTCTCTGCTCAGCGGGGAGCCTGCCTCCCCCTCTCTCTCTGCCTACTTGTGATCCCTCTCTCTCTCTCTCTCTGCCAAATAAATAAATAAAATCTTTAAAAAAAAAAAAAAAAGAAGTAGCTCTTGGATTTTGTAATTGGGGAAAAATGCTTTTTGGGGAGTGTGTAGCCAAGGGGAAAACCATTTCTTAAATGAGACCATCAAAGGTTGTATTCCCTTGCTTTTCTCTGGAATAAGCATGTTAATTATATTGCTGTATACGTAATCTGGGACAATTCCTCTAAAGGCTGCTCAGTGGGCTGTTCAACGCCAAGCCATCATCACCACAGGAAACGATGGCCTTTGGAAAACTTAGCACACCTAGAAATGCATTATCAGGTGACAACAGCCCTGTCAGTTCATGTCACCCCAGTAGTAATGTCTAAAAGGCTTTCATTTTTCAGGTTTTCTTGAAACTGCTAAACAGTGATCGGCTAACTTTTCTCAGCAGTCCTAAATCTATATTTACTAATGATTCCATCGTGTGTTGAAAGGAAAATCTTCATCAATTAATGGTATTGAAACATAAGAGCTTAACCCAGCCCTCTAGATGGAATATATCTTCTGGAAAATCCACTAATCTTTTTATTCACAAATAATGAAGCAACTTTGAATATATTTGAGCTGTCTGAAACGAAATGAAAATCTCAGACTGCAGAACACTTCATGATCAACTAAGGGAAAAAAGCAGTCTTTAAAAGATGCAGGGGCAGGAAAGCATTGTGTTTAAAAATACAAGTTTTGAAGCAAGATCTGGAACTTACTATAGATGTGACATTAGGCAAATAACTTAAGCTCTCTGTATCTGGATTCCACATCTTTAAAACAGATGTTTTATCTGTTATCTCATAGGTGGGTTGTGAGGATTGAATGATATTAAATACATAATGTGCTTAATATAATATCTGGTATAGATGAAAGGTTCACTAAAGATTAGTTATTATTAACATTATTGTGGAAATGACATGAGGGGGAAGAAAAAGGAGGGTCTTGTTTATGTGAAGTAGAAAAAAAAACAAACAGAGTAATCTCAAGTATTAGCATGCCTAAGGGTCACCCAAGGAGATTGTCAAGAATACTGATTTCTGGCCCTCAACTCCAGAACTTTAAGTAGTTATTTTTTATATAACATTGTCTGGCGATTTTGATACAGATGGTCCACCAAGTAGAGTTTGAGAAACCCTGAAGTAAGGCATGCCCTGTCTGATTACTAATAAATCTAAATAACTATAACCACAAAAGCCTAGATTGGGAATACCTGGGTCTAGCTGGTAGCACCCACACTTTTTCTGATGTTAGTATACATAAGCAGCAGCCCAAGGTGTTGTCTGAGGTTGTAATTTTCTTCATAGAAAATTTGTAAAATTGCTTCATATCTTTTCTTAAAGCTATTTTCTCCAGTGATGCTATTCAATTATTTTGCATCATTTACCAAACGTCTCCTCCAGACATTGCCCTGATCTCTGTAGTTACCATAATGGAGGCATATTGTCCCTCTCCATAAGGATCTTGTAGTGTAGTGAGAGAATTAATGAATAATTAGGAAAATTTAAATATAGTATTATAAGGCTCGTGTGAAAAGTGACAAAGACACTTGTAAACAAGGATCTGTATGGAGGGACGCCTAGGTGGCTCATTTGGTTAAGGATCTGCCTTCAGCTCAAGTCATAATCCCAGGGCCTGGGTCCCTGGACCCTGGGATTATGACTTGAGCTGAAGGTAGGTGTAACCAAATGAACCACTCAGGGTCCTGGGTCCCTGGACCCTGGACCACATCGGGCTCCTTGCTCAGTGGGGAGTCTACTTCTCCTTCTGCCTGTCGTTCCTCCTGTTTATGCTCTCTCTGACAAATAAATAAATAAGTAAAATCTTTAAAAAAAATCTGTATGGAAATGAGAAACCTTGTAGAAAGAAAAGAAAATTGAGACCAGAAAATATGGGCTGTATCAAGCATTTTGTAGAGATCCATATTTCAATTCAACAAGCACTTGTTCTGTTCCTTTTTTTTCCTCCAAATTACTGTGCTAAGCAATAAGGGAAGTTAAAGAGGCTATGACTCAATCTCTGTTTCTAAATGTGCTTATATTTTAGTCAATTGAAGAAGACTACAAGTGTTATAGTAAAGGGATGTTTCTAAATCTCAATACTATCAGCATTTGATTGTCAGAAGATGACCCATGTTTAGTAACATCCTTGGCCTCTACTTACTAGTTGCCAGACATCTCTCCACTTCCCTCTGAATCATGACGATTGAAAATGTCTCCAGACATTAACAAATTTCCTGTGGGGAGTAAAAACATCCCTGGCTGGGAATTAGGGCATTACAGATGCAAAGTTAAGCATGAAATTAGAAAAGGCAACATAAACTTCAGTCAAGGTGTATCAGGAACTATAAGAAGTTGAGCTGGGCATTTGAAAGGCATACAGTGTGAAAGAAGATACTTCGCATAGGAAAGCCAACCACTAGGATTTGGTTGCATGAGAGAGATGCAGAAGTAGAGAGGAAACATTTAGGATTATGGGAATTCTTATATGCCAAGTTAAGAATGTTAGACATCATTTTGAGGACTTGAAGGACACTTGAACGTTTTGGAGCAAGAGTATTATCCTCTGGTCTTCGAAAGGTAATTCTAATGGTACGGTGGGGAATGCATTGGGAGAAAACAGTGACAGAAGCTAGAAAAACCAGTTTGGATGTTACTGAAGTAACACAGCTAAATTTGAATATTCATACTGTTATGAATATTGGACAATAATATGAATATGAATGTCCAATATGAATAATGGACAAGAAGAGATGGTTCAAAGAAACACTAGGGCAGACTAGACAACTCTAGTGAGAAGCAAGCAAGAGGGATATGTTTCTGGCTTGAAAGACTTGGTAAAAGGTGATGTGATAGTTGGATGGCAAACTTCTTGGGATCTTCCCTGATGTAATCCAAAGCCAGCCCCTTCCCTCCTACAGCAGAACACATAAGACAGGAAGTGACTGAAGAAAGTGGCAGGCTACTCCAGGTTGGCAAGTGGTGGTTTTAATTGGTGAAGGAAACCTACATAAGAGAAGCAAGACGAATGGATCATTACACTTGCCAACCAAATTTTAAAAGTTTATATATAGGCCTTAACTAACTTCAGTCACGTAATCCATGTAGGTATCCTCAACACCACATCACTATCGCAAACTATATCCTCAGAGCAGCCTTCAGGAGCAGGAGAGGCAAGTGGAACACACATTCCAAAGATAGTGGAGGGAGTGAGGAGCTTCCAATCACGTGAGTCAAGCTCACTGTCCACTGGCAGCCACATCTTTCCCATGACATTCCCCAACAGTAATGAATGTAACACCAGATTCCCAAGGGACAAGTGTTGTCAGCTTCCTTTGGATAGTGTCAAAAATTTTAGCATAGGGGCTGTTTTCTCCAGTGCAAATCCTCCTTCAAATTGGACTACAGGGGTTCCAGTCTAAAAGTTAATTCATTGCTCACTTAATTCCAAACAAAGCAAAACCTGCAAGTGATATTCCTTTCCAGGTATACTTCCCATGCATGAAAGATGATTAATATGGAATTTATCTACTTTCAAAATAGCTCAAAAACATAACACATGAAACTCGCATGAGGTAACCCAGTCCTTTAATCTTAAATAAAAATGCATAGTCAAGAATTTTAGGTATTTCTGTTTGATGTTGGTGAGGATGCAGAGAAAGGGGAACCCTCCTACACTGTTGGTGGGAATGCAAGCTGGTACAGCCACTCTGGAAAACAGTATGGAGGT
>CM053605.1:72378349-72430620 GCA_028646535.1 Procyon lotor | reverse complement strand
TCTGATATGAAGAATTTGAGAGGCAAAAAAAAAAAAAAGAATTTGAGAGGCAGGGCGGTGGGTGGTGGGGGGTGGGAGGCAATGAAACAAGATAATATCAGGAAGGAGACAAGCTATAAGAAACTCCTAAACTCACAAAATAAACTGAGGGCTGCTGGAGGGTGGGGGGTTAGGGATAGGGTGGCTGGGTTATGGACATTGGGGAGGGTATGTGCTATGGTAAGTGCTGTGAAATGTGTAAGACTGAAGATTCACAGACATGTACCCTGGGGCAAATAATACATTATATGTTAATAAAAAAAAGAATTTTAGGTATATAGAAATATCCAACAAAATGAAGAATATAAAGAAAAATAAGCAGAAAAATTGAACTTTGAAAAATAAAAGTTAATTCTGGAAACTGAAAAACACACAAGAAATTTTTTTTAAAAAAGAAAACTTCTATGACTATATTAAGAGATTTTTAGAGTTTCACCTAATATCCAAATATCAAAATAGCACCACAAAAGGAATAATAATTGAACAGAAGGAGCTCTTTCCAAGGGCTAAAGGCACATGTCCAGTTTCGAAAGGTTTCCAACAGGCCCACCAAAATATAAAAGAAAAGATCCATACGTAGACTATGTTTCTTATTGAAAAGAGAAATTTGTAATTTAAAAAAAAGATCAGAAACAATACCAACTTTTTTTTTTAATCACATCTTTGGATTCTAAGAGATTGTGGAAAACATTCTATAAAATGTTAAAGGAAAATGAATTTGAACATAGTATTTGATACCCAGGAAGACTACCATATTTTTGTAAGATAGTTATCAGGATATATAAAGGCTTTCCTTCTAAGTAATTTTAAAAGTTTGTTGAAGCAGTATTTCATCAAAAAAGGGGAATATATGAAGACATAGGAAGATATCTGATCTAAGAAGCAGTGGATTTCTATCATGTCAAGGGTGTAGGCCTAGAGAAAAAAAAAAAATACAGTCCAGATTGAAACAAGTTGAAAAATTAGTAAGAAAATATCCCACATTAATTAATATTCCAGTTGAAAAACAAGTAAGAAAATATTCCAGATTAATAGCAAATATACAAAATACAGAATAATTGAGAAGTTGGAAATTCACAAAAATAAGATAAAATTTAAAGGCAAATGTTACAATAAAAGTTATCATTTTTACCCCACTGGGAAAATGGAAGTTATAAATAGAAAATATAAATTATAAATGGAAAAGTCTATTTAAAAATAAATAAAATAATGGTTCAAAATAAAGCAAAATAATATATGGTATAAATTCGAGCTATCAATAATGTATAAGAAAAAGGAATTCATTTGACTTGGTAATCCTTATACCATGTACATTCTCCTTGGAGGAGAAATTGATCTACAGAAGTGAAAATATGCTTCTTACTACTTCATCCAACAAGGAACAGCATAGACAGTGTAAAATAATCTAAGTACTAGGTGGTGGTTTCAACTTTTTTTTTTTTTTTTTTTTTAAGATTTCACTAACTTATTTGACAGAGAGAGAGAGAGATCACAAGTAGGCAGAGAGAGAAGGGGAAGCAGACTACCTGCTGAGCAGAGAGCCCCATGTGGGGCTCGATCTCAGGACCCTGAGATCATGACCCAAGCTGAAGGCAGAGGCTTTAACTCACTGAGCCACCCAGGCGCCCCGGTTTCAACTTTTTGATCAAACATCATGCAAAGTGCAAATGATCTGGTTGTGTTTTGTGTGTATCTAAACTTAAATGCTAGAATCACAAAAGATGTGTCCAGTTGACCAAAAAAGTGACACCCATGGAATAGTTGGTCTAATTTTACTGAATATTTGGGAATTCTGAATTTTTTTATTATAACAAAAATAAAACTTATAGGAACTCTATTATTTTTATTTATATCAAAAGAAAAGTAAGCCAAATAAAATTATAAGCAAATAATTCTGATTTCCAGATATCTCAAAGGTATAAAAATCAAATAAATAATTAATAAAAGCAATAAATATAGCATGTACCTTATTTTTAACAAGATTATTGATAAATATCTATGCAAAGCCATCATGAAAATATGTTTAAGTGTATGTTATTCATGGTTTTACTTTAATTTTTTATTATTTACGTTAGCTTGAGATAAACATAAATGTAGTAGGTTTAAACATAATGTAGTAGGTTTGTAAGGATATCATATCATATAATATAGATATTAAAATGGCAATGTTTAGGTTTTTGTTTTAAGAAGCACCCTTGCCACATTTCTGTTTCTAATCCAGCCATGTTACAGTGCTGGGATAGAACATATTTCACCTGTGAAATACATGCTTTTCAATATTTGCACACGTATTGTGACATTCATATTATATCTTATATACTTTATATGTTATAAAGGAGAGTACAGAATGTAACGTAATTCATACAGGTCTGGAATGAGATAAAGTAGGTATGAATCCTATTTGCATTGCTATCTAGTTATAATAACTTAAGCAAGTTACTTAGCTTTTTTCAGCTTTAATTTCATCATCTGTAAAATAAGAATAGTAGCACCTAACTTGAAGAGTCATTGTAAAAATTAAAGAAAATACATGCACACTGCCTAACATATAACAGTCACTCTCTAAATGATGCCTATAGTTACTTTTATTATGAACAATGCATATTTACCTATTCTATTAGCATCATGAAAATATGTTTAAGTGTATGTTGTTCATGGTTTCACTTTAATTTTTTATTATTTATGTTAGCTTGAAATAAACATAAAGCACATGAATAATACATTTAGTAAAATTATCACAAAGGTCTGTAAATGAAACATAACCACAATGTACAAAATCTTAGAATTTTAATATGATTATACAACTAGAGCCTGTTGAAATCACTACAAGTTGCTCTCAAAAAACAAAAACAAAAAACAACAACAACAACAACAACAAAACTCAGAGACAAAGCCAAAGATTAAGTCCTGACAATAAACTAACGTTGCCTCTGGCTAACAAAAAGAATTTGAGGTCAAGTGAAACCCAAGAATTGTTGTCAACACTATTTTCCTACAAGTATATTTTCAATGAAATATCAGACCCCTTAAAGATGATCATGTTGATTTCTACTACGCTCTATACCCTATTTCCAAAAAAAAAAAAAAGTCCCATTAATTACATTCTAATTTAAGATACAAGGTGGGAAAATGCAAATGAGTTACTGCAACTCAATCAAAAAAAAAATGCCAGGCATAAGATATTGGCAGAGTTGAATGGCTTCCACTTCTGCAGCACTCATGATAGGTAGATCTGAAAACTGTGAGTTATTAACATTGTTGTAAATGTCAGTCATCATACTCACAGTGTCATCGGAGGCGCTACTCCTGCTTTTTGCTAGATCTGCCATTGCCATAGGGGCTGTAGGCTTTGCATTGTTTAAGTATTTACCACAGGGGTTGCAACTCTTTGATGGTGTTGGAAAAAGAACATGCCCAACACATCTCAGGGCAGGCCACTTGATATGTAGAGTGGGTGATGCTGCAGGAACCAAATAGTCATGGTATTTGTTACACTGACTGATAAAAATGTAGCAATAACACATTTTTAGATCTATTTGTTCTGCTTCATTTGGTGGCTACCTTAATTATAGACTTTGCTATTAAAAATTAGTCTATACATTAATATCATGTGCCAGGGATGGGAAAGAAATTGATTTTGTAGAAGCATACACTTCTTTAAGTGGAAAGTACTTTAGAAGCCATCTTATAAACTGCCTTCATTCATTTTTCTCTTCTTACTAGAAAGAATACTGGACTTTTACCAAATAATACATGATAGATCTTTTGTAAATGATATTGAATGAATTAATAACTAAGCTCCAAACGTCTACCTATAGGCAATACTAAATGACATTTTGGTGTGTAAAACAAATCACCATAACTCTTAACCATTATTCATTACAATTTTAATCATGTTTAAGGCAGCACACACTAAAATATTTAGACATAGAAGGTGCTCAGTAAATAATGGAAGAGGAATCATGGGCATCTATGTGTATTATGTATGAATGAATCTCTCTATCTCAGATTGTATATTTATACATAATGTATATTATATATAACATATGTCTTATGTTATATATCTATAATTGTATATAATGTGTCAGGTAGGTATTTCAAAGTTTTACTCTCTGATGTCAACTTCTCAAAATAAAGGTTTCACAATAGCACAATGACTTAGTTTTAGATGAACGAATGGAAATTTATAAATTCTTAGAAACTTGAATATAAAAACTCTGATTGTTCAGTCATTTTCCCATTTCAGTCTATCTTGCTTAACATAGTATTGGGAAGACCAAGTTGGCTAAAAGCAGAAACTGAATGTGAAGTGACCCAATTCAAATGAGAGATTAAGTTCATCTTAAGTAGTCCCTTTCATTACAGCACCCTCTGTTCTAATGCACCTCTTCATTCTAATGGCACTGTATCACCACTCCTTCATATGATATCATGGAGAATGAATTTTCCTACATTTATATTCAGCTTGTCCATTCCTGAAATATTGGTTTGGGTTAAAAATGTAATAGGAAGTCATGCTAAAACACAATTATATGCAAAAACAATGTTTTCTAACTCTAGACAATCTAGTGGAAGACCTCATTTTCTTGAGAACTGAAGACTGACCCATTTCTGAGATGGTTTAAACAAAATCACTTTAACACTCCCTGCCTGAAGCCTTGTTCCATAGATTTTGTAGGCTGGAGTAATTTCTGTCTCCCCCAGTAATGCTCTCCTTACTATCTTTCATACATCAGCAGTCACCTCTCCCAGCAAGCATCCCTCAGTTCCTTTCGCACAATGGATCAGCATGTAGTCTTTGGAGTCAGGACACCTAGCTCTACTTCTGAGGGAAGAGTCATCATGAACACTGTCAGAGATTCTTTTAGGGTTCTGTGAAAGTATAACTAGTAAGAAGGTTTTAAGATATTTAAAGCAAGTGACTCAATCCCAAACAGTGAATGGCAGCAGGATGCAGCACTTGTGGAGTGCTATCTATATTCCAGAAATGTTGCAAGAATCTTGTCTTCCCAATAAACCTGTGAGGTTAGTAGGATTATACTAATTGTACGGATAAGAAAAGTAAGACTTTGACAGGGTCAAAATTGTCACAGAGTTGTCCCTAACTGGCCCCTTATAAAGCCTGAGTTTAAAACTCTGCTTTTCTGATTTTATCTTTCCACCAAACTACAACTACCTCTAACCTATTCTAGAATTCATTCTCTGAAGAAGCTTTATATCTAAACACATGATTGTGTTACCTTGTGACTTCATCTTTCTCTTTCATATATAGTTTTTGTCTATATATAATAGTTGTCTCAGAAACAACAAGCAACATTTGAGAACAGCTTTTCATTTGTTTAGCTATTCTAAAATCTAGGACCTATGGGTGGTTGAAAAAGAAATGCACTTAAATCATTATTGATTCTGTGCATCATTTAAATAATTTACTTTAACCCAAATATTACTCAGTGGTATTCTGATGTTTGTTAATACTCACTCAAACTTGAAACCCAACGACCCATTATTTCATCAAACATTACTTCTCAAAATACAGTATGTTGTTGAGACATAAGTACAGTAAGTTGCATAAACATAGAGGGCACCATTTAAGTGAATTTTAGCTCATGTATCCAACCATGAAACCATCACAACAATCAAGATAATGACTATTTCCACTACTCCCGAAGTTTCCTCAAGCCCCTCTGTGATCCAGCTTTTTCTCCAATTTTGACCTGCTTTCTGTCACTATAGATTAATTTTCATGATCTAAGACTTCACATAGATGGAAATACACATTAGATGCCTTTTTAAAATCTGTCTTCTTAAAACATAACATAGTGATTTTGAAGGGGGGGATGTGTATCAATAGATTGTTTTCTTTTTATTGCAAAGTATTATTCCACTAAACAGATATATCATAATTTGTCTATACATTAACCAACTAAAGGATATTAAGGTTGTTTCCAGCTTTTGGCTATTACAAATAAAGCTGCTAGGAACATTGAGGTACAAAATTTTGTGTGGACATATGTTCTTGTCTTTGGTTTTCTGGGACAAATGCTAAGAAGCAGAAAGGCTGTGTGACATGGTAGATGCATGGTAAAGTTTTTATGAAACTGCAAAATGTTTTCCAAAGGGGTTGTAACATTTTATATTCCCATCAGCAATGTGCAAAAATTCTGTTTGCCTTCTATTCTCACCAGTAATTAGCATAGTGAGAATATTTAACTTTATGTTTCTAGTGGGTGTGTAGTAGATTCTCACTGTGATTAATATGTGCATTTCCTTGATGATTACTGATGTGGAACATCTTTTCATGTGCTTATTGCTTATTGATAAATTTATTTTTGTTCAGTATCTAATTGTTGTTGCCTGTTTTCTTCAATTGCTTCTCTTCTTAAAATTAGGCCGTAAGTATTCTTTTTACATATAAACACAAACCCTTTCTTTGATAAATGTGCTGCAAATATTTTTTCTGAGTCTATAACTTGTCCTTTTATTTTCTTAATAGGGTCTTTGTAGGGTAAATTTTTTATTAATTTTGGTGAAATCAATGGCCAAATATAGGAAAGATATAGTTAGAATAAATTACCTGAATTTCGGCCTTTTTGTTATTAGTTGCTGAAAGATGGGTTGTAATGGCCACCCACAGAGGTAGATGGACCACCCCTTTGCCCCCAACTAAAATTGGTTTGGATATGGAGACTGATGGTACCACACATACACTAAAAGGGCATAAACAGTTTATCAATTACATAACTGAGGTCTCTAAGGTATCTCAAACAAATCCAGAATGTCTTGAGAGACCAACAAAAGGAGAGTGGCTTGAATTTTTAATGTGTTTGGGTCCTCGGCCTGAGGTGAGAATTCCCACAGGTGAGCAGGGGCTTCTTTGATTTGAGTCTCTGGCTGGTCCAAAAGAGGGAATATCCAAGCTTTCTTATCAGCTCGCCCAAAATGTGGGGCACAAGGGGAAAAGAAAGGAGTGAGGCTTAAAAGCTATCAGTAAACACAAAAATGATGTCATAGTCCTCATCACATAAGTGCTAATATTTTTTTCCATGATTGCACAATTGACTGTTCTCCATTTTTCTCTCAATATTTGTTATATTTTGAGCCTCTATTTTCAGATGCTTAACCACTGATAATTTTTATGTCTTTTTGATTTAAAAATGTCCTTTTAATCTCTCCTAGTATTCTGTGAGGTCTATTTTTTCTGTTCTCAAAATATTGAAATTTATTATGCTTACCGTTTGTCTGCATGATATACTTTTTCCTCTCCCTTTAATTTCAACCTATTGTTGTCTCTATATTCACAATATTTCTTATTGTGGACACCATATAGTAGAGTCCTGATTTTTCCTTACAACCTACTCATCTTTGTTTTATAATAGAAATATTTATTAGTATTCAAGAAAATTGAATGTAATTAAGGAGATGCTTGAAATATATTTACAATATATTTATTGCTTTTTTTCAATATGTTTTTGCTCCTCCATCCTCTCCTTTTTCTTTCTTTTGAATAATTTGAATGTTTTAAAAAAAAACTTTCTTTTTTTGTTTTTTTAAACTTGCAATTTAACTTAGATACTCGGTTTTTGGCTGTATCTCTACAGTGTATATGTATGAATGCTTGTGCATGTGTGTACATGTGTGTGAGAGAGAGAGACAGAGAGATTGCTTCAAGAATTAAAATATGCATGCATAGTACCTTTCATTGTCTCATAAAGTCAATATTGTTAAGACTCACATAAATTGTAGAAACCCTGAAATCTGGGAACCTTTACCTCCCTGCCCTTTGATCCTTATGTTATTGTTGTCGAATATGTCGCATTTACACAAACTGAAAATCTCACTAGGAAATGTTATCATTTTTGCTTTAAATAGTCATACATATTTTTAAAGAACTTAGGAGCTTAAAAGATAGCATTCTATATTAACCTAACCTCTTTATCATTTCTGTTGTTTCTTTTGATTCCTGAGATTCAAGTTTTCTTCTATTATCATGTCGCTTCAGTTGAAGGGCATCCTTTAGCAACTCTTACTAAACAGGTCTAATGGCCATTTATTTTTAATTTTCTATTATCTCAGAATGTTTTCATTTTGCTTTCATTCCTGAAATATTCTTAGTGGCAACAAATTATAGATTGACATTACTTATATTTACAATTTTAACACTTTTTTTCTACTGTCATCTTACCTCCATGTTTTTTTTATGGCAAATCCAAAACCTCTATGTTTTTTGATGAGCAAATCATTTGAATTATTGCTCCTCTGTATGTAATGTGCTATTTTTTTCTAATTGTTTTTAAATTTTTTCCCTTGTTTTTTATTTTCAGTAGCTTGATTACATGCATTTATTCACAGTTTTCTTTGAGTTTATCATGTTGGGAATTCTTTGAACTTTTTTAATTTGTAAATTTACACCTTTCACAGGGCGCCTGGGTAGCTCAGTGGGTTAAAGCCTCTGCCTTCAGCTCAGGTCATGACCTCTGGGTCCTGGGATAGAGCCCCGCATAGGGCTCTCTGCTCAGCAGGGAGCCTGCTTACCCTCTCTCTCTGCCTGCCTTTCTACCTACTTGTGATCTCTCTCTCTCTCTCTCTCTGTCAAATAAATAAATAATTTTTTTATAAAGATTTTTATTTATTTATTTGACAGAGAGATCACAAGTAGGCAGAGAGGCAGGCAGAGAGAGGGAGGAAGCGGGCTCTCTGCTGAGCAGAGAGCCCGATGCGGGGCTCTATCCCAGGACCCTGAGGTCATGACCTGAGCCGAAGGCAGAGGCTTTAACCCACTGAGCCACCCAGGCACTCTAATAAATAAAATCTTTTTAAAAAATTTTATACCTTTCACAAAATTCAGGACGTTTTTATCCATTGTCTCCTCAAATATATTTTCTTCTTCAATCTTTTTCTTCTCAGAGTTCCTTCAGGGACTCCACAAATATATTCGTTAGACATTTTGATATTGCCTCACAGGTGCTTGAGCCTAGGTTCAGTTTAAAATTTTCTTTCTCTACTTTTCAGATAGGACCATTTTTACCAATTTTTACCAATCTACCTTCATCTTCCTCATTTTCCTGCCATTCTGTATTGAGTACATCTGTGAGTTTTTTACTTTTTATATTCTATTTTTCAGTTCCAAAATTTCCATTTGATTTATTTTTATAGTTTTTATTTTTGTGCTAAATATGCCTATCTTTTCACTTACTTTAAGGGTGTTTTTCCTTTACCTCATGAAGTAAACTTATTTTAGCTGCTATAAGAACTTGATCTGATAATTCTAGCTTTTGAGTCATCTTTGGTTTTTTATTTTTTCCCTTTGGGATTTGGGAATTTGAACACATATTTTTTTCTTGTTCTTTGCCTGCCAGGTAGTATTGGAATGCATTCTGGACATTGCAAATGTTACATTTTGCAGATTCTTGAGTCCTGTTATAATCCTCTAGAGATTGTAGATATTTTTTATTTTAGCCACTAATCAATCTGATTATGCTCAGACTGTAATTTCTCTCCCTTCTTCTCTAAACTATATCAATTCAAATTTCATTCACTACCTCGATTTCAAACTGTCCATGTATTCCTAGTTCCAGGTCATTCTGAGTCTTTAGATCTCAGTTCATTTCTCAAACTTTTATGACACAGATTTAGGACTGCCCCCACACATGCATCGTTCACAGGTTATTATTCTGTGTTATTATTCTATTATTCTTATTCCAGAATTAGCATAACTTCTCTGGATCTGAGACCTCAGGGATTCTTCCCTATCTTCTGGTTCACATGGTTTAAGTGCCCTTTCCTTCTTTTGTCCAAAAAGACATGATTTCTTTGGAGTGTTAGTCACGGGTAGAAAGAAAAATAGAGGGAAACTCAACCCCATGTTGATTGTTTCTCCAAATTTTGTCTTCTATCCAAAAACCTCATATTTTTGTTTAGTTATTGGTATCCTCAGATAGTTATTATTTGTTTTCTAAACAGTTTATGTAGAGATTTCTGTTGTTGTTGATGGGACAGTCTGTGTGGACTTACTCCATCAAGCCCAAAATGGGTCTTTCCAACATTACTTTTGTTATAAATAATTAGTACATATAACATTTGCCCCTGATTGTACATGCTATTTTGTGATTTTGAATTTTGTATCTCTTTGTAAATTTTAGAGAACAAGAGAATATTTATTTCTCTTTAATATTTATAAATATTAAATAATATTTATTATTATTCATCATTTCATTTAACTAAACATAGCGGCATCTTAAAATCATCTATCTATCCATATTGTTTCTTCTGAATGGTTATCTTGTTTCATTTTAATTTTCTCTTTAATTACACAGAGGCCATTCTAGGCGAAAAGAAATGATGAGGACCTCAAAGTGTCTAGTTTTCAGTGTAAGTTAGTAACAATGAGTTTATCCTATACATTTCAATAATTGCATATTCTTGAGAAAGTCTTACTAATCTAAGTGTGACCTTCTTTCTTACTTTAACTTACCAATAGGTTCTCCCTAGATATACCAAATGACAATTCATTCTTAAATATCCAGGGTTATGGAGACGTTCAACTGAAACACTGCAAAACAGAAAACATGCATGAGAAGAATGGACATTCTGAGACACCAATAGAGTCACGATCCTGACTAATCTTAAAGAGATATCAAATTTCTTTCATTTTTTTAAAAAAAAGTGTTTATTTTACATATGTGCACATAACTAACTGTGATGCTTGAGGCCATCAGAATCTCAGCTTGTTATTTGAAGGTTAATTTTAATAAGGCCCTGTGGGTACCTGGCCCCATGTCAATTTGCATGGCTGACTAAATCTTCCTATACACATCTCTTAATAAACAATTTCAAGGTTTCTCAGCCTGTATGGCCACACTAATTAACCTAAAATTTTTGTTGTCATATAACTCCATATTAGCTAAGGGGACAGGGAAACATCTGGACCCCATCATCTATAAAATAACTCTTCATGTCATGAAATTTCTATTGTTTTCCTCAAACGATTTCTTCTCCAGATTAAGAAATGTCAGTTTCTTTCTTCATGCTCCCAGTTTTTCCAATACTTTTCTCATGTTGATTTTTTCTACCACTGGATCCCTCTTATTGATTGTTGAAGCACCCTATTGTTCTGGATTTGTGTAATTTTGACACAGTTTTGATCCCTTAAATTGGTCCCGGCTAATGCTTCACACATTCGGAAATCTGTGTATCTCTAGTTTTTATAGGTTATGTTCTTGTTTATGTATTTACTAAAATGTTTTCCTTCCCCTCTTCTTTTTCTCAACTACATTGCTGTTTAAAATATAGTATCCAAAAATAAAAAATAAAAAAAATAAAATATAGTATCCAAATCAATTTGTGACTACTAAAAAGAAAGAAGGAAAAGAGTAGTCATGATAGAAAATAATGACCTCACTAGTTTGGTTAAATATATGCCAAGCTAACTGAAATGCATGACATAAGAATCTATGCTTTGTATTTCTTTCTCTCTCTTTTAAGGAAACTTGAATTTAGCAGGAGTTCTTCATAAAGAGAGCTACTACTATGAGGAAGGAATGAGAATTGAGCTATTTATAAATAGCTTTTGAGTAGATGTAGCTTCAGAACAGCTCGTCACAGCAAATAGAAAAAAAAAATCTGAATGGTTATACATTGTGGCTCGTGGCAGTGCTGAAACATAAGCAAGGGTTAGGTGGAATGGAGTCTGTTAACTTCACAATGCAGGCCAAAAGAGTATTTTTTTTTTTTTTGCCAGAGACATATACATAATTGTGGCAAATGGTTTTATACACCCATCTGGCTTAGAATTCTCTTCCGCTTTAATTCAGGGGCACAGCCTGAAATGAGATTTGGTGTCAACAGGGTTATTACATCCATGAAAGTTCAATATTAATATTTGAATTGTTACAGTGTCCAGGATGCCACAATCGGGAAAATATAAATGCTTCAACAAGCTGAGATTCTTTAAACCTACAAAAACCTGAGGTGACACTGCCATCTTAATTGGCCTCCTCCAAATACTGAGGGAGAAAGAAAACAGTCTAAGTATGAGTCAAGTCAGAATGTCAGCCCAGACTTAGTTTTAAATGTAAGTTGCTAATTTTAATTATATAGAGACAATTTCAGGAATTTATGTCTTGTCCATGTTATTTGCCCTCACAATTATATCTTGTACCTTCTTTGAACACATCAATGCATTATGATACACTACAATGTACACTACAATGCAATGTGATACACTACGAAAAATATCTCTTCCAAATGATAGTAACTTGAGAATAGCCCCACAATTGCAAAAGTTTTGTGTTTCTTGCTTTCAGAAGTAGAAACTGCTAGAGATAATTGCATAGGTTTTCAATTTATTAATTTATCACAACAATGACTTTGGGCTATTAATGATTCAACTGTAAGATAATTTTATATTATTATTTAGATTCAAACTTTGAAATAAACATATATAAAAAAGAACTAAGTCCTTACTGACCAGAATCAGTCAGTGAGATCTTTGAGGGTAAGGGCTATATATTTTTCACTTCTGCATTTCCAGTATTCACTGTGCCTGGGACAATGTAGAAGATGCCACCTAAGTGACTATTAAGTGACTGCGTAACCATAATATTTTATTTTGTAAAAAGTAATGATACTTTGAATTTAGTTAGATCTAGAAGAGTAATTAGGCATAGAAAATAAACTATTTATACATTCAAAGCCCCTTGCAAAATAATTCCTTTCTTCCTATAGTATAATGCCTAGTTTTTTACATAGTACAATTTGAACTCAGCCCAATAATTGTAGCTTACTGTGTTAACCCACTGTAATTAATTTCTAATGTAGCCAAACTTTGACATAAATGTACTAAGGATAAATGACAAGGGACCAAAGAATCCAGCTGAATGGAGAAGTTATTCCCATGAGAGTCACTTTCTTTCAGTTCCTCTTCATTTCCTTCCTCACTCCTGCCTCTGTACTTCCTTAGAGACTACTTTTTATGTATTTGATAAACTCAAACTGTTCAGTCAAAAAATCATTTACTCCAAATATTTTGCCCTCTCAAGAAGTACCATAAAATAGTTCCCTAGAAAAGACTTCTGCAGCAGTCTTATACTTGGCAGTGAACAGAGCGAGGGAAATCTTAGGTATTAAGGAGTTATGAAGTTGAAAACTAAACCATTTTTCTTTCTTTAGAAGAATTCAACCCTATGGAAGGACTTCAGTGACACGTTCAAACAATGTGCTTCTAGTGCAATAGAAGACACTGGGAAATACAAAAGTCTTTTAGTTGGTGTTCATGCTCTATTATTGATCTGATTCAAACACAAAAATGAGTCTTCATTGGGACTCTTGCCTTATGGAGAGGACTAACAATTTCTTGATAGTTATAAGATATAGATACCACTGTGACTGGTTGAGTGCTAGAGACAGACAATTATATAGGAATTTTTATTGAATAAACAGATACAGATTTAGCTGTAGGGAAGCTCATGGAAGGACAAGAGAAGCAAGAATTTTTGTGATTCGGGTACTCCTTAGAGACATGAAAGAAAAGAAAAATGTGTCAACCAAGAGCAATCAGTCTAACACAAGTCTCTCTCATAGCTCTCCCCTCTGCTATCTCAAGATTTCTGCTTTAGTAACCTGTTTAGAACCATGTCAGTTATTGGCAGGTTTATGTGATGATATTCATGTTAGGGAAGGGATATGATAAAGGTTCCTATGAGCCTCTCTTCCGTGTCACTATTTGGAAAGTCTCTTCATGGCTGATTAGTCAAAATTTGCTTTTTCTCCTAAGCTATTGCTGTAGTTGTGATGAAGTGTTCTTGAATTATGCTGTACAGAGTAGAATATTGATACCACAATTGGTTAACACTTTAATCTATCTTGACATCCCACATATCATTTTTGGAGATTCAGCCATGTTTTTTAACTAGTGCCTTCTTTCAAAAAGAGAATCATGTGAAACTCCAAAGCATTACATGTCTACATCTGAGCCTTGCTGTAGATTTCTAATCTCCTCCAAAAACACGAATAAATGATGATAGCATGAGACAGTCTGATTCAGACCTTCTAGCCAAGCATCAGGACTTTAGGAAGGCATGCCTGCTTTTACCCTATAACTGTTCTCTCTATCCAGCATGTCATGGAAGCCAGAAGTCTGAAAGTAATGTTCTAAAACTACCACAAGTAGACATTGTGAAATATTTACTGTATACCAGGCTCTTCGCTAAAAACGTTATATGAATGGTCTCAATCACAGGGAAAACTTACTATAGTTTTACAAAATATACATTAGCATTATCCCCATTTTACTCATGAAGACACTGAGGCTGAGAGAAAGTAAGTGATTTTGTTTGTGGTCACAGGGCTGGTATCTATCAGAGCTGGTTTCAGACATGAGCCTGTGTGATTTCAGAGCATAAATTTCTAAACACTACACCTACTGTCTTCCCCTTCTCCTTCCACCTCACAACTTCATTCAGACCTCTGAACTTCATTTTTTTTCTTAAGTATTTCAATAGTCTCTCAAACTTGTTCCTCTTTTCTCACTGTCTCTATTCCTTTATAAACCCAAGTCATCCTCTCTATTGCATGATCTTCCTAAAACACAATTAATTCATTTCCCTTCTTAAAATACCATTATGAATCCTTATTACCCACAGAATAAATGTCAAGCCTTTAGCATTTCACTCATTCAATGATTTTCTGTATCAATCAATGGCCAACATTTCTGAGAAACCTTGTTGCTGGCGATCCTTGAACCATAGCCTCTCACAACTGTGCTTTGGCTGTGTGATAAACACAATTATCTACTGACAGGCTCATGACCTGAGCAGTAGATGGCCTGAGATCTCTGCTCTATAGAAGCACTTGAGGTTGCAAACAGAGTCCTAATCAATCTCAGTACATTCTCTCTCCTGATGAGCTTTAACATGGGAGGTGCAGAGAGACATGCCAACAAGTGAGTACCATTGAAACTCAAAGACCTATAAAGAAGGCATTTAGAAGAATCCAAGATATATAGGAGTATATCACAAATAGATGGAAGCTATAAGCAGGAAGGAGAATACAGTCAAACGTTGCTTGCTGTGAAGGCAAATTGCAAAGGCAAAGAGAAGGTGAAATCTAAGAAAGCAGTGGCCTGTAAAGTTGGCCATGTCTTGAATGTTGCTCAACTTCTAGTGAGTCCTGAAGTGCATCTGATAGAGATGGTTTCCCATGATCTCTGACTTTCCTTTGTATTCATTTTTATTCTATAGTGTATACTTAACCTCAATTGTCTAATACTTTTTTTTAGTATTCTCATTTATTCTTGTTCATTAAACCTATACCTACCTGTCCAGATACAACCACTGCTAATCTTCTCAGTCATTAATGCTCCACTCATACCTTGAGAATTCTCCTGAACACAATATACTCTCTTGTGATATTTTTTTATTGGGATGCCCAGTCTATCATGTCTATTCATTTTCAAAATACTGTTCAAATATTCCTTTCCTCTTGTCATCTCCTGATACCTTCAGGTGTTCTTGCTCCAGAAATGCTCACATTCCCCTTTAGCTTGTGAACACTTTGAAGACCCGAACCATGTCTTCATATGCATATTTTTTAAAAATCAACACAATCCATATATAATAGGTGCTAAATCAATCAAGGAAGGAAGGAAAGTAGGAAGGGAGGAAGGAAGGGAGGAAGGAAGAAAGAAATGTTACACAGTTACTTATTCAAAATTTTTGAAACACAGAAGTGCCTGAATCTTGGTTTTCCTCTCCCTTTTTTATAGAGCTAAAGTGGATGAAGTAGAGCCTTGAGTGTGCTCAACTCTATGAAAATAAACGGAGTGTGTCATAAAAGTCAAGTAAACTTCTCAAACAAAAAAGAAATTGATAGAATTAGAAGTCAGGTACATGTCATTACATGATCTGAGTCCACTGATTCCAGTGATTTAAGTTTAATCTCTGGGGTCCTAAACAAAAATTTCAGTTAAGTATCCTCTTACATTTTTCTTAGGTCAGAGGATGTAGACTTGCAGTAAAAATGTTTTCTTACTTTAACGGGCATATTTTACTAGACCAGGCTCTCATAAACAAATTTAGTAGCATTTTTAAGCATGGCTTAGAAAGTCACCTTGCTGATTTTAAGTTTTTGCCCACCGGACTGATTAGTTTCCAAGGTTGTCTAACCCTGTCTCTTTCCTGGAATCCTAGAAAAGATATGTGATGTCCACATTATAATATGTACAAAGAAGTCATAGCTATTGCTCTAAAATGACAGGGCAAAAACCGTTCTTACCCTTTTTGATTTTTCAGGTCACAAGGCAAAGCATAGACTCCTCCTTGGCACTGAGAATATAGAAATAGACATTTTCTCATGTGCAGACAATATGGTGATACTGTGATCTTCCAACGAACTGAAAGTGTTCTGGTCAAATTAGAACATTGATTGCAATTTGTCTTCAAACACAAGAGCTGTTCTAAAATTAAAATTATATTTTTGAAAAAGGCCAGTGATGAGCAGGATTTTGGCCCAGTGATCATCGCCCCCTGGTGTTTCACCTGTGGATATGTTATATTATATGGCAAAATAGACTATGCACATGGAATTAAATTTATAGAAATTAAGGTAAGGAGATTTTCCTGCATTAGCCCGGTGAGGATCCCATAGATGTTTAAAAGCAGAGAACAGTATACTCAACAAACATCTATCTCCTTAAAAAACATAAAAATAAAAGCAGAGAATTTCTTCCAATTGAGATAAAAAGAGGCAAAAGGATATTGTTCAAGAAGGGATAGGAGAGACTTAAAGCACTTAAGAGACTCAACTGATCACTTCTGACTTTAAAATTACTGAGGACACAGGGCAAGGGATGTAGATAAACTCTAGAAGCTGAGAAGAAATCCTGGATTTCCAGCAAGGAAACAGGGACCTACCTCAAACATACAATAGCTTACAACTGAATTCTGCGAATAACCTGAAAAAGCCCCAAGAACCTCCAGAAAAGAATGCAATACTGCTGACACCTTGATTTTGGATTTGTGAGACTAGAAGCAGAGTCTAGTAGGGTTCAATGAACTTCCAACAATAAATAGGTTCTGTTTTAAGCTGTTAAGTTTGTAGTGATTTAAGATGCATACATGAGCATATGTATTTTGGTGAGTTATAGTCGATGATCCTTTACCACAAGTGAACTATCAAATGCTTTGGTGCATCTTTTCAATCATTTTAACTTGGAGGTTAAAAGGTTTATGTGCATTTACAGAACATTTGCTTTTAAAATTTTGTTCTTGTTGTGTGTTGTTAAATGTCTAAGGCAGGCATTCGGTTATGAGTGTTTTAAAATTTTCTAAGTTAAAATCATGATGCCCATCCTCTGTGACTTGAAATTTAGTGATATAAATGCTTATTCTACTCATTTTATTTCTTTGAAAGAGGATCTTATCTCTATGCCCCAAACTTCCTTGGCACACCTCCAAGTGGAGGTCACTGGGTCTTCCATTAAGGCATATGTCATCATTAGGCTCCTTACATTCCCGCACTGATGCCACATCAACTTCTAGTATGGATTGTGGATGAAGCAGATGGATCTGTCCTTGATATGTAGCTTAATGTAAAAGCTACACTGCAAGTAACTCTTCAGGGATTATGACCTCAAACTCCCTGCTGATCCATACTCATATAAAAATACAGTGAGAGAAACACTATTTGTCAAAAACTAATCAAAGCATAGGCAAGCTATCCATTCTTCTAGATAATCCAAAAATCTATTTCTTGATTTATTCATTAATTAATTGAAGTTTATTTTTTTTATTGAGAATATGCAATGAGGCCAAACACTGCTTTAGGCATTGAGGTCTGTCAGTGAATAAAACACAAAAATTCCTTGCCTTCATAGAGCATACAACCTAGAAAAGAAACAAATACGCTAAAAAGCCATATCAGTTAATGCTAAGTCTTCTGAAAAGAATAAAATAGGGTAAGAGAAGAGAGTGTGGTGGCAAAGGAAGTGAGTACTCAAGCAAAGCTTATCTGAAAATGTGGTTTTTGATCAGAGACCTGGATAGAGGCCATACAGTTTACTAGGTAAAGAACAAAGAACACATCAAGTAGGACAATAAATGCAAAGGCCCTGAGGTGGGACAGTGCTTGGCAAGTTCAAGAAACATAAATGTGGTCAGCAGAGCTGTGGTAAAGTAAGCTTGGGTATGAGGTTAAGAATAACAGAAGCTCTGCCATATAGGGCTATATACTCCACGGGAAGAAACCTGGGTTCTCTTTAAAATTTGAAGGAAACCAGGGCACCTAAGTGGCTCAGTTGGTTGAGCATCTGATTCTCGATTTCAATTTAGGTCGTGATCTCAGGGTGGTAAGACTGTCCTATGTAGGGCCCTACACTCAACAGGTAGTCTGCTTCAGACTCTCTCTCCCTCTCCATCTGCCCCTCCCCCCACTCACACACACTCTTTCAATCTCTCTCTCTCTCTCATAAATAAATAAAATCTTTTAAAAATATATTTAAAAAATTAAAACATTGGGAAGCCAATGGAAATTTTCAAGAAAAGTAGTGACATGATTTGAGTTATGTCAGATCAAAGTGATTCTACTACTAAATAGAGAATAAATATAATCAGAAGCAAAGTGAAAGTGTTCTTAAAAAGAGGTAATGGTTGCTTAGTCCATGTCTGTGGCAGTAAAGGTAATGAGAAGTGGTTCAACTCAAGACATCTCCTAGGAAGGTATAATAAACATCTCTAGTGCACAATATGAATGGAAAGGAGGAATAAGGATAAATCTGAGATTATTGACCTTAACAACTGAAATAATGAAATTCATTTTTCCTGAGTAGACCTTAGGGAAAAGCAGATATTAGGGGTAAAACCATTTTTTTTTTAAAGATTTTATTTATTTGACAGAGAGAAACACAGCGAGAGAGGGAACATAAGCAGAGGGAATGGTAGCAGGAGAAGCAGGCTTCCTGCCGAGCAGGGAGCCCGATGCGGGGCTCGATCCCAGGACCCCTGGGATCATGACCTGAGCCGAAGGCAGACACTTAATGACTGAGCCACCCAGGCGCCCCTTCTTTTTTTGACGTGTTAAATTTGAGATGTTGACTGAACATGAGATGTTGAATCAGGAGCTTAAAGGAGAAGAATGGGATAGATATATTTTTAGGGTAGTCCTTAAAAAGATGATATTTAAAGTCATCAGGTTGGATGAGATCACCAAAAGAGTGGCAATAGACAGAGGAAAAGAGTGTTTCAAGGTCAAATCTTTTAAGGAAGATCGAACAAAGCAGAGTGGCTACATCTGTAGCATGTTGATATTAAATGGACACATTCTCTGTGAATTGAGCTTTAGTATTATGTTATTAGTGTCCATTGGTTGAATTTCCTGTGCTCTTTATGTGGCCCCACGAAGGTTCTTTCTGGTCCTACAATCATACATCATTGTTTTTCTCCTAAGCAACCCTCTTCTCATGTTATGGACATCAAAATAGTTTGAAACTTCCCTTTGATATTTGCTTTCGAAAACAGTCTCATTGAGTAGATAGCCCCAGAAAATGTCAAATACCTTCAAGAACACATTTGGAGTACCAATCTCACTTCTGCCTCCAGCTCATCTTTCTTTCTGTTATTTTACCTTTGTTCTATTCCCTAAACCTATAATCTTTAATTTTACTTCATTACACTGCAATTTGACACGTTTATATAAATTACATTACTTCCTTTCTGGAATGAATCAAAACAATGGTAGACTTACAGATAGTACAGCCTTTACAGACAGATAGTCATAGACAGGTAGATA
Organism: Procyon lotor; assembly: GCA_028646535.1. Classification (NCBI taxonomy): domain Eukaryota; kingdom Metazoa; phylum Chordata; class Mammalia; order Carnivora; family Procyonidae; genus Procyon; species Procyon lotor. Next base: position 72,410,802 of record CM053605.1, on the reverse strand, counting down.
GACTGAAACACATAAAGAGCCACGTATTTCAGGGACACTTTGCAGCACCTGTGCTGTTGGGCATGGCCTCGCAGCAGAATGCTAACAGGCCTGGATCACTGGCTGATGAAGAAAGTCACCTCAGGCCAGGAGGACTATTCTGTGCGTCACAGTAAGACAAATGCAAGTAAGAGGCCCTCTTTTCTATACAATTATCCACTTGCCTCTATTTGCTCTATACAAACTAAAATCTGGAAACTAGGTTGAAATAAACATCAGGGAAATTTCTATATGAGTTTAGCTTCCCCTGAGCCATGTGCAAATGAGCTTATTTTACACACATATATTTATATAAAATCTGCTGTCATAATAGACATTGGTCAAAATGTTTTTGTCTGTTTCAGAAAAAAAATCATATGTGCACTCTACCAAAAAGTTCTAACAGCTATTTTTCACTGTATGTTCAAACAAACAAAAGAGACAAAAAGAGAAACTATAGATTATTTTTAATGATAACAGGCCAAAACCTCACCTCAGAAATATGCACGCACACTGGATTGTGTACATGTCGGAGGGAAGCTCTTTGCCACTTGAAGTCAAATTACTTTTCAAACGAATGCCATCAAGACTTAAGTCAGGACAGTCCTACATCTGGCCGCTTCTATATTATGGTAAAGTAGGGCTGGGATGTTAGAATTTTTACAAACATCTTTGATTTCCACTAAATTTCTTGCATCATCCACTTCAATAAGACCTCAGTCATGCATCCCTTAAGCTTTCCCAATTATAAGGTAAACATTTCTTGGAAAGGGCAAGATTGGAGGAGGGGGACATGGATCATATCTGACTCCTCACTGTGGGCAAACTCCTGAATGCCACTTAACCCATATGGGAATATTCAAAGGTTCCGACTGATCAAATCAGGTATCCAACACATGGGGAAGAATTCAGAATGTCATAAATTTGGAGTAATCTTTTTAGAACAATTTGAGGATGCACATTTTTATTTCTTGACCAGGTAGTTCAGGTCATCATCATGTGAGGATAATTAGGGCCATGTCCCTCTTTTGAAGCAGTAGTTTATCCTTGAAAGCATCTGCCACACTGCACAAATCCCCACTATACACAAGCGGCTTGGGGGAAGTATTTCCTGGGACCTGACATGGACCAGGCACCCTTTTGATGATACATTTTTTTGGCAGAGAGACCAGCCTCAACAAATCAACTTCTTGCCAGGAGGGCTGAGTACACACCTACCATCTCGAGCCTTATTTCCATGCCCGATGATGATAATAATTTTAAGAACTGGGAATTACAAAGCTTGCTTGGCAGCTTTCTCGTATTGTGAGTGATAAATCAAACTTGGGGTGCTTGCCAGTAAAAAGTTCTTTCTTATCTGAGTAAATATATGAGGGTGGATGTGACACAGGCAAAGCAATTTGATTAGAATATCGTGATGGGTGCAATGGGCGGGCTTTTGTGTTGCTTTATTGCCTTCCTCATTTTGGGATTTTGGCTCTTGGTTGTCTGTTCACAAGCAGAGTCAGTTGGCTTTTCCCTTTTGTAGCAGATTCTCTTACTTTTCTTTTCTTCTTATATGCTAACCCATGACCAATAAAACCAAGAAAAGCATTTTCTAAGTGTATCTCCAGTCAGCCATTCTCTGAATACTGCAGAAGATCAGAAACATGAAGCAATGTTTTTCAACCCTGATTTCACAAGTGTGAAAAACCCCGCATCTCTTCCCCTTTACACTGAGCTCTCATTTGGGTGCTGATAGTTTGCATTCTTAAATGCCACCTGTTGAAAATAAAAGTCTCATGACTTTTGCAAATTTTGGTTCACCCTGGGTTAGCCTTACACAGCAGTCTAATTTCACGGTGCTTAGCAATTACTTTTATTACTTACTCCACCCAGGAGCCCTGCGATGGCAGGAACTTCATCTCTTCCTCTGCCTCGATCTGTCCCTCTCATTCTTTTTCCTTTCTCTCGCTCTCTGGTTTTAACCCACACCAACACGCATGCGCCCATTCATTACCATGTGGATTAATTCAGCAAGTCTCTACATGTGTCCTAAAACATTCCATATGACTCAAAATAGCAAGTATGTAAAAAGATAATTATTCTCTGTGCCGATGGGAACGGCGAAGGCACCGAGAAAGAAACTTATTTTCCCAATTAGAGATTTGTTGTTTAAGCAAACAAATTCCATCAGAAGTCAGGGTACTTCCAGGCCTAGCTGTGGGGCTCTGAGCAGCTCGTGGTTTCTCTGCCAGCCTCAGTTGGCTGTTGGTTAAAATGAGGCAAGTGGATGAGTTCCACGGGGTTTCCCATGCATATCGTTGTATATTTATGTTTTTCTAGAGGCGCATGTGAAATAAGTGAGCAATTTGTTCGGAGCCTCAGTTTGCCAGCCAGACATAGCGTTCTTCCTGTAGATCACAAGCCCTCGGATAACGAAGAGGAAGAGGGGGCGAGGGACAAGTTTGGATGTTTCCCCCAAACCTGCTTTGCGTACTTAAGACACGTACTTTACTGAAAAGTTAACTTGGTTAAAAACATTTCTTTTAAGTTCCTTAAGATTGATTTCTTCCTGTTATTGTTGAGGATCTGATTTCTGTGGTCGTTTGGTAAATAAATAACTTTCAAAGGGAAACAAACAGCAGCATTTTGCTTTTCTGCTGCAGAGTTTAGATGTTCAGTTTCAGCCACATCATGTACTGACAGCTCAGTGCTTCAGATGGGGACGGAGAACCCAGAATTCTTGAACGGGGCAGGGCAGGATGTCCTTTTCTATCACTCACTGAGTCACAGAAGACAAATGCCTTTTCAGGAGTTTGGTGGTTGTGATTTCAGTCAAGTTTCCGCGGCTCTTCACCACTTCTGCAAATCCAAATGAAGAAGCAGCTACAGGGGCTATGTGAGTTCTGATAAAATGCATCCCAATGAAGGGCTGAAAGTGGCCTTCTCAGTGAATTCGAAAAACTTTACCATGTCACTGAAACTTACCGTCTACCGGGAGCAGCATATCCTAAGAGACGGGCCGGAACCCCCGAACACACACCCTCTCTCCCTGCCCAGCGAGCAGTGCAGCATATTTGGATTTAATTACAGTCTTTTTCTTTTAGCATCTCTGCCCCGGGGGGCAGCCACCCCTGTGTCTCTGGGAAGGCAGGCCTTACAGGGAGTGTGCTCCGTATACAAGCCCTGTGACAAGATTGTGTTTCGGTTCCAAAGGGTTAATCCCAAAGTGAATTCTTTGCATGTGTAATTTAATACTTCATAACTGCTGAAAATTGGAGTCCACATAATTTATTTTCTTTGGTCGGGCACATTTGCCTCATGCTTGGCTGGGGCTGACTTCAGAGAGACACACCTAAAGCTCTCAAGTGTCCCAAGTGGCCCATGTCAGTCGTACAGAAGGATTGTGGTACTTGGCCAGAGCCCAAGGATTAGGTGTTCCTGAGAAGGTTTTTTTGGCTCTACAAAGCCCTCGGATGTCATGGGAATAGGCTGCACTCCCTTTTCCCCCTTGAAGGCCACATATCAACAGGGTATCTAACCACTCAGAGACAGGCTTTACACAAAGGTATACATTAAAATAAATAGAACATGCAACCAGAAAGAACCGAAAGAGAGGAGGAATTGCTCAGTGGGGACAGGAAACAATTGCTTCATTGTTGCGACCAGGATCTTAGAATTGCAGAGTGCAGCTCCACCTACAGGGCTCTTCGGAAAGCCGGCGCCCCGGGCTTCCAGGCGAGAGAGAGGCAGAACCTCGACACGCAATTTCTATCCAGCTCGCTTTGCGCCGGTCGCTGTGCGCCGGCTTCACCTAACTCACAAAAATCCTACTTTTGATTGAAAAATAATTGTCCCTCTTTGATGAGAGGGATTGAGAGAGCGACACAGAGATAATAAGTAAGAGGGGAAAGCTGTTCAAGGGTGCTTTCATTTAGCTCCTTTCTCTTACTTTGGCAGTAAATATTCTTCTCATCCCTGCAATACTCATTTAATCTCTTTCTTTCCTTTTCAACAACTTCCTCTCGTTTGGTTTCCTCTCATTATTCCTCGGTTTGGGAGGGGGCATGTGTATTTTCCCCATTCAGACAAAATAGAAGGCTGTGTTTGTTTGAACACCCTTCTTGTACTTCCTGGCAAGCTTTTCACTTTAAAGAAGGTTCAGGTTTTTAGGCTTAAAGGAGCTGAACAACTTTAAAGTAATAATTAAAGCCAACTCGGTATGTGCACATTTTCCTCTTTTTGTGCCCCCTTTATTTCAAAACCTTGCCTGCCAACGCAGTGGCTGCTGTCTAATGCTATTTTAACAGGAGACCTGGGTTTCAGGACAAGATCCAGGCCATAGGAGAGACTTGATGGCTCGGGGAATTAGTAATGGGATTTGGAGCCCTTCATTTCTAGGTCACTGGTTTGAATAGAGACCAGGTCAGTAATGACTGAAAGTTGTTACCACCCGATGCCTGCTCTTCCCGCACTGATCTGAGGTTGCCCGCCGCTCCGTCCCTGAGTGCCTGTGGCACATCTGCGCTAATGGCATTCATTGACAAGTTGGCTGTTAGAACTGAGGCCTAAATGCAAGGCAGACCACCTCTGCCATGTGCAGGAACAGTGTCCACTCTCTGTCTGGGCTGTCTTTTCAGGGGATAATGCAGAGAGAGAGAGACTTAGAAAGCTGTCTTGCTTCTCTCTGATTCTGGGACCTGGGTGCCTCTCTCCCCCAGCCCAGAACCCTAAATCTCCAGGGCATTGTATGCTCAACCACTCAAAGGTCAAGTCCACAGAGAATGACTAACAGGCCACAGAGGGCCAAGTTGTTAAATGCTCCAAATGTGTGTGTTCTGAGAAGACTGATTTAAAAGATCTGAACTGGGAGTTACTTTTTTTTTTTTTTTTCCCTTCTCTCTTCAATTTCTAGTGCTACATAATCACGGCCCTTTTAAAATAACGCTTGCTAGATCCCAAATCTGTGCTTACTAAAGTCTAGGGGAAAGGGGAGCTTTCGCTGGGCTTATATTAGTAGAGGGTGTGAAAAAGTAATTACAGCTTTATTTCTTTTCTGTTTTATAAAAGGAGAAATGCTTGTTGCAGGAGAATAGAGAGGGGAGTGGAGACTAGAAACTCAAGGACATTACGCTAGTGTGCAGTTAGAGCGGGTTCAGCAGAGCCCCTCTCCACGTTGAGAGTACCTTGCAGGGTGCAGCTCACTGTTTAAAGAGAGGGGAGGAGCTGGCCTCCCCGTGGGGCAAGGTTGCTGCATGGAGACTGCCTTTCCCAGCCTGTGCCCACCCACGCCAGGGCACAACCCACAGGGACCTGGATCGCCCTCCCTCAAGGGCTCTGGCTTCCCTGCCCTAGGTGGAGGGGAGGCCCATTCCCAGGAACAAATCACGTACTTATGACTGATGAAGAAATTCCCACCGCATAACGACCCATTTATATAAGGCTTATATTTAGGTTTCCTTTTTAGACAAGTGGGTTTTAATAGCATTGATTTTTAGTGATAAACCAATTACAGGTGCTTACCACATTGCAAAGATACTGGATGAGAAGTTCTAACTCAAGAGTTCAGAAAACACAGTATGCTGTTCCCATTTGTTTCTGATTTACTACTGCCCTCTCTACTTTCATTCCTCCTGGATAGCATAGTTTTTCCTCCTGGATTGCTTGTTTCTCATTTTTATGTGTTTGTTTTTCATTTTGCTTCCAAGACTATTTGCCTGCTTTTATTATTTCATTTTTGTTTTCTTTAGGAAACATTGTCTTCTACATTTTTGCTGGGAAGACCGATGAACACGGTGGCCGCTGTACAGACTTTTATTTTATTTATATATTTCTCCACTGTGAGCCTTCAGGCCACCAAGCTCCACTCCCGACTTCGGGGGCAGTCTGACAGGAACAGTGATTTCCCAGAGGGTCCCCATCCTTGCACAGTCCCCACCGCCCACACCACCACCTGCAGGGTGGGGGCCAGTGGTTCATTGTGTGCCATCCATTATCTGCCTTTTCTCTGAGGAATCCAAATAGTAACTAATTCTGTTCTTCTGAGAATCATAGCATCATGGAGTTGGAGGAAACCATAAAGGTCAGCTTCTTCACCAATTTCTATCAAGATGAAGGTCTGAGTTCTGTTTCAATACCCTTGGAAGGAGAGCTCCTCCTCTTCTAGGCAGCCTCTTCCTTATTTACTGAACGTCACGTGCCAGTGAGGAAATGGGGCAACAGCAGTGAAGAAAATTGCCTTTATGGCATTTGGAATCAAGTGAAGGGTGGCAGAATATGCAATCCCAAGTCTGGCACATTGATGATTTTGAACCGCAGGCACTTGAAAAGCAAATCCAGGAGGAGGCTGTCTCTGAACTTCCCCATCTGCCAAAGACAACTCCTCCAGAAGGAACTCAGTTGTCCTATGTTCTTCCCCAGGAATTTCTTCCACCAGGGAAGACTGACATTTGTCAGAGGAGAGGAGAAAGAAGTCAACACTACACTCTGATGAGCTTTGTCACAAAGCATCTTATCTTTCATCTGTTCTTCTTGGGCCCATTCATTTCTCCTAAAAATCATTTGTTCTCCCCTAAGAGTCTTATATGCCCCCTTCCTTTTCCCTATTAAGATGGGATGTAAAACTGAGTTTTAAACTTCTCTCACCTGGTGTCTCCCACGTATACATGAGGTATACATATTAATAAACTTGTGTGTTTTTCTCTTGTCAATCTCTCTTTTATTAAAGGGGTCTGAGCCAAGAACTGAGAAGGGTAGAGGGAAAGTTATCTTTCTTCCCCAACACAATGATAGAAAAAGAATCAACGAATAATTGCAAAGGTACTGGATGTTGATCGGCTTTGACTGCTACCATCTTTCCTAGATTGAACCAAAGTCTGCATGTCGTTACCACTCACTCATGTCTTTATCTGACTGCTGAAATTTCATGTACTATGCTTTGTTTACATGATGGCATTTGAAGACACCAGGGGCTTTACTGCACACTACACAGATTCTATTTCTTTGACTTTTACAGTCCTGAGAACTTGACAGGAGTTGGCTGCTCCACAAATGCATGGATCCATCAGGAATACCAGTTTTATTCACAGTGGCAGAACCTTAGACCTAGAGGAAAACATCATTTACCTGAAACCGCAGTGAGTATTGGCATCCAAACTACCACCCCTATATTTGGAAGAGTAAATGAGTTCAACTTTGCAAGATTTCAAGGAAGGAAAACTGGTATGGGACACCTGTAGGTATGGCTCAGATTTCCTCCATCCATGGTTTTTTTCCTCTGTATGTTTAAAATGTTGTGAAGTCCCTTATTTTGCAGTATTTCCTTATGGAAAAATTTGGTAAGGAACTTGGAAATTTCAAAGTTGTAATGGCTACGGTGGGATAGTTTTATATAATAATTTTAGTAATACTGGAAAGGTACAATAACCTCATAAAAGTGATTAAGTGATGATCTATAGGGGACAAAGGGACCATGGGTGGAAAAAAGAACTTCTCAGTGTGTACATTTTACACTCATTTGATCTGAGCCATTGAATGTGTTAACTCTTCAGAAATGACATAACCATTAAAAATGATTTTAAGACATTACCACTATTTATTTAATAATGATAACAACTTAAAAAATAACAAGGTAAAAATTTTTTTTTTTCCCTCAGCCTTGAATTTCAAAAGGGTATAGCAATTTCCTCTGACGCGTTTAGCTGAATTTTAAACCTTGCTTGTTGTATTCAACACAAACTTCTCCCTGGGCAAATAAAATTAATTATATAATTTATTATACAGTTTTAAGTCAAAACCATAAAGAAGAGAAATAATAATGAACAACCAAAAAAACAACTTCTAATCTCCAACGTGGTGTTCGAAGCTCCTGGATACTCAGACCAAATTTCCCGGACTTAGGATGTGAGTCCTAAGGGAAGAACAAGTTCAAGGAGTAAAAGGTAAAAGGTCCTCGTAACAATCTTCCCACTCATTTTCTCTCTTGACTTGCTATGGATTGAAGATGTAGAATTATAATTCTGCAAGCCTCTCATGAGATGTTTTAATCATACGGTCAAATGTTTAGGGCTTACTGTGTAAGAAATGAAATTTTCCACATATATTGTAGTGGCTAATAATATGACACTGGTTTCACACTGTCCTGAGTTCTACTCCTACTTTGTCGCTTACAAGGCAAGTTGCTTAAATTCTTTAAGTCTTACTTCCTTCATTTATTAAATGAAGTTGATGATAGTACCCATACATCAGGGTTGTTAAGTAAATGAAATGATATATTCTAGGCTCCTGACAAAATGGTTGCCATATTCTAATTGCCCAATAAATGGTAGCTATTAGCTTTATGTTACTGCTCAGAATTATAATTATTATTATAATTATTATCATATGATCATATATTATTATAATAGTTTTTACCATCTCAAGTGAGAATTCTTATGTGAAGCCTTACAGAGTCAGGTTGCATCCTATTGCCTGCCCCACATCCGTGCTCTGGCTTTAGATAGTAGCATAACCACTCATCATTCTCCATCTGTATGTTTCTGTGGTGCTGACCCAGCACCTAACTCCAGGTGTGCACTCAGAATCAGCACTGGCTAATCTGCATAATCTAATCCTTTGGCAAAAATTATTCAATCAAGTATGAGCATGAGACCCAAGTTTCTCCAATAGGATTCAGTTCTGGGATACTTTAAAACTTTCGCTTGTTTTCATTATCTTTTCTTTGGACTTTTATTAAGTAGCTGTAAGTCTGAGGTTGGTTGGTGTCACAAGGTCTTATTTGTAAATGTGGGTAACTGGAGCTCCCATGCAGAGGCTGTTCTTGCTCTCCTGCTGTGCCCTTCCTGGAAAAACCAAGAAGGTGTACTTCTGGGAGCCCCCCTCTTGCCTTCTATACAGTGCTTTTGGTGCCAAAACCCTGGAATTTTCTGCCAAGTAGCATTCTGTCAACTTCCAGGTCCTATAACGACCTCTTCCCTAGGTTCCATCTTTGGGGAAAGGGAAAAAGACTTCAGTCTACAGGCCTCTCTTTTACATGAGCTGGCAGTGTATATGCAGGCCCTGCAAATGTTTGGAACATGCCTAGGGACACTACTTGATGAACAGGTTCTTGGCAGTGAAACCAACAAAGAAAAACAGAGTCAAAGAACAAAGAGTTCTGATGAGGTCCTTTGGGTCCTAGATCCAGTTGTATGTGAAACAAGACTGACCCTTGGACTTTGATGTTTCTGAATCAATAAGTGAGTTTGGCTGTATTTTCTGTAACTTAGAAGTTCCATCTCGAGCCACTTTTCCTTCCTATTCCATCCTGTATTGACATTCCTTTATCTGCAATTATGTATCACTATGAGAGTCAGAAATTTATTATATTCCCTATTATTGAATGTAGGGGAGTTTATCTTCCTCAGCTAAATTTCTAAGGACATTTGCAAGCTACAAAAAAAGATGGACTTCAGGTTCACTTTGGCATAGTTGACTGTGTGACCATGGATAAGACAGTTAACCTCTCTGATTTGTTTCTTCATCTGGGAAATAGAGATAAGGCTACTTAAAGTGTTAGGATTGCTAAAGGGATTGCATGAGATAATGAATATAAACAGCCTAGTGCACACTAGGCAATCAATAAATTTCTTTATCATTTGTTTGAAGGTAGTGGATGTTGGAGTTAAAACCTAACTACTGTTACAAACTAACAGAAACCCAACTTAACTAACTTGTAAACAGTACAGTTTCTTTATAGTTTTAGTAGCATTGGAGTCTCTCCTGGAGAAAGATATAGGTAGGACTTGGTAAGCTGGTTGCTCAGACTCACAAACCACCTCTACACTTTGCCAGTCTCCACCTCTCATGCCACTCTTTCTTCTTGCTGTAACCTGGTATCTCTCTTTTTTTTTTTTTTAAGTTTGTTTGTTTGTTTGTTTGTTTGTTTTAGTAATTGCTATAACCAACATGGGGCTCAAACCCACAACCACAAGGTCAAGAGTTGCATGCTGTTCTGAGTGAGCCAGCCAGATGCCTGAAGCTTTTTCTCTTCTTCAAGTCTACAGTGAGGTACAGAGCCATCAATAGGCTCAATGTTTGCATCTCCTCTGTTCAGGAGAGCACCCCAAACTGAGCTGGGATTCCTTATTCTTATCACAGATTCCTAGGAAAGATTCTGATTTCCTTAAGTTGGACCTATCAAAAGTGGCTAGGTGAAAAGTAAAAAAATATATATATATATTAACTTGATACCTTGCACAGTAACATAGGGTTAAAATGAGGGGAAGGAGAACTCTCAAAAGATAAGGGGACAGGATTCTATTGAAGAAGAGATAGCAAAGCAAGTGACATTAGCCTACAGGGATAGTTGTTTTTTGGTTTGGTTTTTTAAGATTTATTTATGTATTTGAGAGAGAGCATGAGTAGGAGGGGTAGAGAGGAGAGGGAGAGAGAATCTCAAACAAACTCTGTACTGAGCATGGAGCTTGACACTGGGCTCCATCTGAAGACCCCAAGATCATGACCAGAGCCAAAACCAAGAGTCAGATGCTTAACTGACTACACCACCTAGGCACCCTGCTACAGGGGTAGTTTTTAAAAAATCATTCTGAATTATCTTCTTTTGAACAAAATACTGAATGCATGTTGTAAACCTACCATAAATGTATGTCCAATCATTTCCTCTGCTGACCTCTAGGGTGGAACTACAAATAGACGGGTTGAGAGGTTTTCTATTACTACACAGCAGAGGAAAAAAATCGACAGTAAGGCTTGATCTCTTAGTTCCTTAACATGATCCCAAGAATCTTTAACTCAAATATTTATCAAGTCTCCTTCTTTAAAAAGTGACCATGTCAATCTTTAGTATATGGCTGTTATAATGTTGATATGGACACATTATGTATGAAAAATGGTTAGCTCAACATTTGCTGGGTCTGATTTTCACGCATTAATAATCTGACCATTTAATTAAAATATAATGCCAGAGGGTCCCAATCCACAACGCAGAATGACCTAGAGAATGTCCTGTCATTGAGAGGTGGGAAGGGAATAAGGAAGAAATAGCTCAGGGACAGGTCAGTTACTTTTATATCTGTGTGTGCCTTATATAACTAAAACCAAAATGTATCCAAACCCAGGGCTCCCACCTGGAAGGATTTTCTAGCTTTGCATATGGTGTTTATTTTTTTATGTGTTCCTTTGAATTCCATGGGCTGTGAGTACACTGCAATGGGATGGAAATGTGCAAACTTCAGGTGGAAGTAATTGGCACTTCTTCACCTCCTGAAAACACACCATCCTCTTAACGCCCTGGACAGACCCACACTTTGAAGGCTGATTTCTAGGCCAGTGAAACCCAGAGATTCTACTTTATAAGAGGGACATGATCGCTCAGAAACTTAAAATGAGAAGTTTTCATGTTCAGCTCCCTTCTTACTTTACAAGACCTTTATCAAAAAAGCGTTCTAAATTGGAATTAGTGAGTGATCTAGGTCTCTAAAGTCCAGGGAGTGGAAGAGAAGATTTCCTAATTACACCATCAGGGGCTTAGTTTCTATTCTTAGCGCAGCTGGGTAACACGGTTATGTTTGAGATGTGTCCTGTTTCTGCATCAGCAGGACTAGGCTTCAGTTTACTGTTGCATAGAGGGGGCAAGTGAAGGGTCTCTCAAATTTGGTCTTCCTAAATGAGTTAATGCAACATTTTCAAGAATAAAGTACTTATGTGAGTCTTAATTGTGCTATGTTGTAGGCCAATCAGATTGACATATATTTAAAAAAGAAAGGATAACTTGATGGGAATTTGAAATTCTCTTTATTTCCTATTTGTTGAATCTTACTACACATCCCTTGTTGAAAGTAATTTGGGTTGGAGCTTTCAGACTATACTAGGGGAGAAGCAAGAGTCACTTGTCAGAGTATCTATACTACAGAGAAGGTTTCTGGCAGAAGTCCATCTCTGAAAATGGGAAATCTCAACATGAGCACCAACTATGTGATTATTTTTCAGAGAGGAAAGGCTAAGTGGTAAGAGGCAGTTTCCACCAATCCCTGTTTCTCTACCGAAAAGTTGTTATTTGTTCTGAACTACTGTAAATTCTTATATGAGCCCATGTCCTTATGATGTTGTTTGATTTATAACTTTTGGCTACCTCCAATGTTCTAAAAAGTACAACAAAACATGGTTTAGTAAAAAAATACAGATTTCCTTTTAATAGAAATAGTTGGTGATTGAGAATAGTTGGTGATTCAAAAAGAAAGTGCTCAAGTCCTTTAACTTATTAAATTACTCAGTTTAAAAGTATTGAAATGACCTACAACAAGGCAAAAATAAATAACTTAGCATCCATCCAAAGTTGATGAACACTATTCATTCCCAAGCCATTTATTTCCAATCATTAAAATTTCTAATTCATATGGCAATATTCTTCGGTAAAAAAAAAGTGGGGGGACATTTAGATTCTTACCCATATTCTGATCATCCTAGAAGATGAAGCCATACTTATAAAAAAAAAAAACAAAACAAAATGAAACAAATCTTGTCTTTTTGGTAATCCTGATGACTTTTGTCAAAGTGAGATTAAGGCAAGAAGGCTATTTCTTGGCAAGAGAATTCTGGAAGGAAAAAGAGGCTGAAACTTTGCATCGTTGCATTCATATCTGGTCAAGCTGCCTTATCACAATTCAAACTTTCATGCTGGGAAACTGCTCTTTCTTTGGTACCTTTTCTGCCAGAATTCAACTCTAACAACAAAAGTTTATAAACAATGAAAATTCCAGCTGGTTGACATCAGCGTCACAAAGCTTTCTCTTCACACTGATACAAATATTTACCCTGAGCTCTGGCAAAGCTTTCCTTGCCCATGTCACCCTTAATCATACATTTTTCCTTGATTGAGTTATGCTTTCCAGTACGTGATTTGCTCTGGTTTACTTTTTAACACATCCCAGAGGCTTCATCAAAATCAACTCTGGGCAGGCCATGTCATTTGGTAGCTGCCAAACGTGTTATTGAGAAGGAACTTGGCAAATATCAAAACAGTCTTTTCTAACTGCTCTAATAAATGTGTTTGTTCTTTCTGACCACCATTTACTTTTTAGGTCCCTCATACCCATAAAGAGATGAGCCAAGAAAGTAGGCAGAGATGCACTTCATTCCCTTTAATCCAGTCCCTGGAGATAATGTGCTGATGTCTCTTCCAGGCACCTTATTGCAAAGAAGTTGAAAACTTAAAAGGTTTCATCAATGACTCTTTATTTCCTTCAAGAAGACACAGGGTTATTTTCTAAAGGTTAAAACAACAGATTGATGTACTCTGTAACTGTAGTAAAGTCCGCTTGAACAAATATTTGCCACACCAAAGTGACTTGCGGAGGGATTAGCACAAAATATTGCAAATATTTCTATAAAGCTTTCCTTGCCAAAATAAAATGTTTGGGTTCTCTGCACTGAATGCTTGCAAAATCCTTGTAAAGTGCATTAACGGGGCAGAATTCAAGGGAGTTTTTTCTCAAAACAGGTGATGCCGTTACCTGAAAGAAACATAAATAATTATTTCGATTGCATCAGTTTACACTTAACCTTGCATATAGGTTTCAGAAAAATCTGGTCATTATACAAAAGCTTTATATGTGCCATGTGTCACCACACTACCTCCTTTGGAAATAACACGAGGTAAGCTGTGCAAGCTAAGCACTCCTTTCTTTTGCCTGGACCAGTTAAAAAAAAAATCTCAAAAATGAAATGGAATTCCCACCTCTGGGGCACTTAGTCATTATTTCTGTTATTGTTGCTTTTCCTGAACATCTCAGGGGATATGCATGTACGCACATAAACACATATACACACATTCACTTATACACACAATAATCTATACTTACCTAGAGTTTTACCCTTGCCCTTTGCCAGCCTTCAGACTTACCTGACTAGCTGGAGGTGTGTATTTGCTTGAATATATTGAAAATGCAGTGATTTGTGACAAAATCGACCTACTGTGATCATTAGTACATAAATATAGTTCAAGACTATGGTAAATAATTATACACTAAGGTGTGACCAACATATTTGAGAACTTGGGATTTAAAGACATTCTCCTCAGTTCTATGGTAAGAGTAGTAACAATTTCTTGCTCATGGAAGCTCCTTATTAATTCTTTTGTACCACAAGGAATCAATTCTACTTAAAGAAATGAAAAGAATAAATTCCATATAAGCCTGAAGGAGTTAGAGCAATTTCCCAAATTCCTAACCTGACCTATTCACAAAAATGCAGGAAAAGGAACAGCATGTGTTAGTCTCATTGTTAAAGATGAAGCTCTGTCAGTGTGAGAGGCAGAAATTATCCCTACTTCATAGGCAAAGGTCAGAAGATACAGGAAGTTCTACTAACTTGTTCAAGATAATTTAGCAAATGGAGATTAGAGATTCAAAACTAGTTGGGTTTGACAAAGAGGCCTTATTGTTTGTTTACCTCAGTTTGTGGGAACCACCTCAGTGCCCTCAGAGTCAGCCACCTGTGCATAGCTCTGTAACTGGTCTAAGCCACGGGGGAGGTTTAACTTAGGTAACCAGTTATGGATAAACTTCCCATATCTACTGGAATCCATTATGATGTTCAGTTTGTGAAGATTCCCTTGGAAATAAATTTTAAAATGGGGTACCTTTTTCCTTCCAACTGTGCTCTGTGGAACGTCACATTTCTGAGCAGGCTGATAGCAGCTCCAAGTGTAGATAACGTGATTGACAAGGATGTGACTCTGGACACCTACATCTGCCTTTCCCTAAACCCTTCCAAATTTTTTTTTTTATATATTGGGCATTTGCATGAGGTTTATTTTATGAAAAAAAATATTTTAAACCTGAGAATTCTTATGAATCAGATCTTCGAATATGTGATTCTTTTTGATCTAGATCATGACTTTCAGGAAGTTGTAATTTCATCTAGAAGCTCATAGAATCTAGTTAGTGGTATAACTAGGACTGCATATAAATCTGGTTTATGTTCAACTTTCCAAATAGTAAGGAAGTATAAATTACTAATTATGTGTGTGTGTGTGTGTGTGTGTGTGTGTCCTGCAAACAATACGTATATCCTGCAAATAATGTGTATAAATTTGCTTTCCAATACACCAGTGAGATTACCTGTTTAAGGGGCCATATTAATGATCTGAAGGAAAGTTTTCTATACATTTGGATTTTTTCCAGATTATATGCAGATATAGCCAGCGAGACAGTAGCTCTTCCTTTACTTGTAACCTAACAAAGTCTATTATGAAGAGGGAAATACTGTTTTTCTTTTCAAAACTGTTCAGGGCAATGTTTACATCATGAGGATATATCCGGTTAGACCTATTGAACCAGAACTTCGAGGAGCGGGGAGCAGACATCTGCACTGTAAAATCATGCCCAGGAGGTCTCGAGTAATCAATCAGATCTGGAATCACTGATTTGGCCTATTACATTTTCAGACGTAAAAAGCTGGCCCCCTCCCAAGGAGTCTATTTCATTTTTGCATAAAGCTTTCTAATTCTTTTAGGCACACCTGACGCCAACCCGAGTCAAAAGCTTCTTTTGCAGGCACAAAAAGAGCTAGCCTGAGAGAGGAGATCGGTATGGTCACCCATTGCCATTTCCAGAACTGTCTATATGAGTGTCCCATGAGGCATGGAGTCTTCCCTTACTCATCTCTGCAGGAAGAGGTGTCGCTCACCATCATGTCCCCAGCCCTCTACCTGGCACATCTTAGGTGCTTAGCATTTGTGTTGTTTTCAAAAAATAATAGGGACATGATCCAAGTTCAATGGTAAGAAACCCTCATAAGGCATCCAGTTTTTGTCTTTTGATTTAACCCAGTTGCTTCTCAATTTTTAAACATTGATTTATCTCATTTTCCTTTAGGTTCCTTGGTAGCATTTTGCTTCCTTCTCTTCACTCCACTTTCGATATCTCTCCCTCGTCCCATTTCTTACTGATTCCCTTCATTTTTTTTTAAGATTTTATTTATTTATTTGACAGAGAGAGAGAGATCACAAGGAGGCAAGGAGGCAGGCAGAGAGAGAGGGGAAGCAGGCTCCTTGCCGGGCAGAGAGCCCGGATTCAGGGCTCCATTCCAGGAGCCTGAGATCATGACCTGAGCTGAAGGCAGAGGCTTTAACCCACTGAGCCACCCAGGTGCCCCTACTGATTCCCTTCTTGATCTTCTCTCACAGACACAGCCAATCAATCGCTCATCCTCTCCTCAACTTCTCAGAAGACTATGAGTCCTAGGAGTATAGAAGCTCTCCTGATGCTGCTCCCAGACCGTGACCCGTGCTGGCAAAGCTTCTGCTCCCATGTGGCTGCATGTTTCATGAGGAGAGCTACTAAAATGCAGGCAAGCACAAAGTCTTAATTGCTTGCTAGTGGGCACTCAGCCAACATGCTGTTAGCAGAATGAAACCCAATCTTAAAGAAAAAGTGCTGAACCCCTGCTCTGGATCACCCAGCCCCATATGGAATGCACGTGTTTTTAGAGGAGATTTAGGCATGAAGATCTTTTTTTCCACTCGTTTGCGTGGGGATGTCAATCTATGGGTTGCTAAAACGTTTTATTCTTAATGTAATAATCCTGTCTACAGACAACTTTAAGAGAAAACTCTGTCCTTCCTTTCTCTACTCACGACAGGGACAATTAATATATTCTCAATTTTTTGTTCCACTCTGAGAACGTTACTTTCAACATTCATTGCAACAAAGTTGTTTCTTTTAAGAATTTCTACATCAACATTTTAAGATTGTCACTGCCTGGTTCTGATGATTTGCTAAATATTTAGTCTTTGCTAATTAATCTCCCTAAACCTCAGTTTACTTATCTTTATAATGGGAAAAATAATAATACCTTCCTGATATGGTGGCAGGGAGGGTTCCATGAGATTAAAACTCTTGCCAATGCCTGACACAAAGAAAATATCTGATAAATGTTGGCTCTTAATATTGTTGGTAAAAATAATAGTCTAATAGCTTTCTCATTGTAAAAGCATCTCAATATATAACATAAAAGATTAACACATGCATTTTGGTGGTTAGGAAGTTTCACCTTTTTTTTTTTTAATCTCTCATGTCCAGGATTACATTTTGATATATTTCTACTGCATCCTTTTTTCTAAAGAGATTAAAAACCTTTCTTCACATTATAAGTAACGAAAAACAGACAAGCAAGATAAAGAGAAATAATGGTCCCTAGGCTTCTCCTTTAAATTTTAATATCACAGTGCTCTTGTCCAAAACTTTAGCTCTGTATTCTTCCCTGAAAGCTAGAATACTGCAAACTTCCCATCACTGTTAAATGGTTAAGATGAGTTGAGTATGAACTTTATTAGTCCTGCAGTGCTTCAGAGAATGAGACATTCAAATTAGTCACTAAAACTTAGAGTTGTAAAGGTAAGTTTGCATTTCACTTTGAATAACCTCCCCTCCTCAAAGCCTGTAATAATCCTTTGTCACACAAAGGGCTGGAAAGAATTGTTCCCAATGACCCAGAGCTGTACTACCTGCATCAAAGTAGTGCCCATTTGCATCTTTCCTAGGAGTTTTAAAATGCCTTAATGCAAGTAGGATACCTGGGG
This sequence comes from Procyon lotor, assembly GCA_028646535.1. NCBI lineage: Eukaryota > Metazoa > Chordata > Mammalia > Carnivora > Procyonidae > Procyon > Procyon lotor. The sequence continues at coordinate 72,393,221 of CM053605.1, read as the reverse complement.
GCCCACTGCTATATCCCACACGTCCCCTCGTAGCATTAAGATTATACTCTTCCTAGGATATGTTTTCCACTTGCTACAGTAATAAATTAAAACTCCAGAGAAGCAATGTCAATAATTTCTGTTGTCGGTTTCTATAATATGAACCTATTTGTTGATATATCAATTTTAGCACAGAAGGATCTCATCCCAGAACTCTCATTAATATCAGCAATTTGCACATAGAAGTACTACATCCAACATTAAAAATTACCTTTGTCATTTTCATGGTAAACATTAAGAGCCAGATTTGATGAGAAAGACATCATCCACATGCTAATTTGATATCTTCAAAAATCAGGGTAGGCCATTTAAATTGCTAAGTTCAATAAAATGTCATTAAAGATATTTTATTCCCTTTCTCCCCAACCAATTCAGAACCCAGGAAAGGGTTACCAAGAAAGCTTGAATAGTGTCTTGTTTAACTTTGCATCAGATATGGCTCCATTTATTTCTTCAAAAAATGGTAAGAATTAATTACTGTTAATCTATAATCACATTGATGGAAAAATTAATGGAAATTTTAATAAAAATATAACCTTAACAGGATTTGAAGTTGTCCTTTAGAATATAAAGCCAACACTTTATCCACTAAGCAACTGGCCTTCTGCTACCAGCTGATGAAATTGTAAAAATTAACTACAGAATATTTCTTCTTTTGTTCTATGTGGACAAGAGAAATGTTTTTAAGAACTACAAAGAAAAAAGAAAAAGACATTAGAAATTAAAGTAAATATAGAAATTGACCAAACCTATTTGATATAGAATGTGTATTTATTTAGGAAATTAAGGTGTTTGTTCATCCACACAGGTCTTATTCTCTCTCCTAACCTATCAAGGCTTTGGATTATATTTTTTGCACTAGTTTCTGAGAAGACTTGATAATCCCAAATAAATAGGTCAAATTATTTCGGATTACTGAACTCTGGAGAAATATAAAATGATAGGTCAGTATTTGGCATATTAAATAATTTTGTTTAAGGAAAAATTGCATATATTCTGAAAATCAGTGTAATATTAAAACTATAATGTTAAACATCTATATCCTGAAATATAATCACATTAACTTTCTCTATTTACTATGTGCTATATAATATTGAGCAAACTAGCCCATGCATAGTGGTCACTTATTAGGAACTTATGATTATGAGTGAAACTTTTATCTTTTACACTCTTCATTGAATTTTTCTGACATTTGATATTGTGCCTTAAAAATAATACAATGTATGTATAATATAGACTATTATTTCTGTCATTGCATTTATTTAGTGCTTGCCAATATTTCGATGCCAATACTGAATGTTAAAAGCTATTTTTTTCTGGCATTATATCATCCAGAGATCCATATCAGGAGGCACTTCTCCATAGCTACAGAATAATAACTTAGCTTTATAGTGATAACCCTAAAGCAAACAAAATGTCCTGAAAGCCTTTTTAAATTATCAAAGAAAAAATAATATGAGAAAAATGTAGTAATAAGTATACTTTTATTATATGCTAGTAATTTGAAAATTGATAATTCATGTATATATGGATACTCTCTGTAAAGCACAATTTTTGATTAACTAAAACAATGAATCCCTGACTACACCCAATGACAGAATTGACAGTTCTAGCATGATAATTAGACCCAGTAGTGGACATTCAAAATGAAGCAGAAGCAAAGATTCTGACTTCTTTTCTGTTTATTTTTACAATTCAAGTCATGTTTATAATCAGTGACGTGGTAAATAATCTTGTCTCATTCTTCCTTCCAACTACATGATTTCTTGGAAGCAGTGTCTTTATTCCAAAAGCATTCCAAAATAAATGCTTTTATTCCAAAAGCATTTATTCCAAAAATAAGGAGATGAGAAGTGTAACTGAAAATTTCACTGATTTGAAGAGGAAGAGGCTTTTGTCATGAAATATTCCTCAGTTTAAATATTTTCCTTAACACTGGGCAAGAATTAGCCTAGAGCTGCAGGTCTCCAGGATCCTGGGACTTATGGGGACTTGTAGGAGCCAATTCCCCTCCTCAATAAACACCAAGGCCTTTCTCTTAAATATGTCCCTTTGTATTATAAGACTCGAAAGTTTCCATTTTATTTTCTTGCTATCAATATAAAATGTGTGAAATAATATTGCAGATGCAAAATGCTTACATACTCTGGCCATGACTGAAGGTAACACAAACAAATGAATAAACATAAATAAGGTATACTTTGAGAAAAAAAATGTACATCTTAAACCTGGAGACTGATATAACTCTGATATTGACAAAGCCAAGCCATATATAATTTAATCTGTTCAAAGAGTATATGTGTATGTTCATGAGTTCATTCCTCGTGAAAAGACATTGTTGGTTGTCACAACTGTCTGGGTACTGACTTCTAGTCAATAGAGGTCAAAGATACTATTAAACATCATACAATGCACAGGGCAGTCCCCACACAAAGAATGACCCAACACAAAAAGATCAATACTACTGAAGTTGGAAACTTGCCTTATACCCTGTGAAATTTGGCTAAATCCCACTTAATGTAAGTCATCTTCAATTTTCCATGTCATTTCTTTCTCCACTAGATTCAAATGAAGCAAAGAATATGTGATACAATATATTTCTTTGAAATGAAAGAATTGATGCACTGCTTATTTTAAGTGTAAAATTGCTGCGCCTAAGAGTATACAAAAATACCAGAAAGAGTTGTTCAGTGTTTGCCACTGTCAGCACTCCACCACAGATACCCCATCTGGTGCAGTCTGATATGGATAATAATGGTGGAGTGTTCTTGCTGTCTTGACTGTAGTCATTACTGTGATGTTATTTTAGGACTAAGTAGTGTTTGCCCATTGGACCATAAAAGTGTGTCATGTAAATACAGGTTTTAGAACACACAATAGTCTGTCCATGTGTAGAAATATGCAGGGAAAGAACCTCATAAAATGCTTTTTAATAGTATTTGTTGGGCATGTGAAGTAATTCCTTTTCAAAGTTAAATCACTTGGAAAAAAGGGGGCTTCTCTTTTCAAAGACCCCGTAAGTAATTATGCTGCATTATGCATCATTCATATGTCAATGCAAATTTTGTTTTTAAATGGAAGGAGTTTTGAATGACACGGTACCAAGCAAATGTCCAACATTAACCAAACCTTTTATTTATTTATTTACTCTCACCTGAATTGCTCTTTGAAATTGAATTGGGGGTAGGGGGTTAGTATTTATGTAGCCAGCAACCTCATATTTGACACTTCATCCTAGAATTAAATTCTGAACACCAAAATATCTTATAGAAAATAAATTACAAATGACAATAACCTTCAAAAAATCCTTAACAACAGTTGAGACGCTTTTCTCAGTAGATATTAAATTTATATTGACAGCAAGAAATAAAATGGGAAACATAAAAGCCAAAATAGTATTTAGAAATTCTATACTTTGAATCATACATAGAATTGTATACTTAGGAGTGTGTGATTATATTGTTGGAAGCTTGAAATATATGCTGTGTTGATCTTTTCTTCCCCATCCCTTAACCATGATGAACATTTTCTTATTGAGATCAATTTATAATAATGACAGTTAGAGAGTAAAATTTATAGTTATGTAAAATGAAACTGTCCAGATTGGACACAGTGACTTGATGATACACAGAACAATCAGAGTTATTAAAATGGTGGGTGGCCTTATAGACCCTCAGATGCTTCTCAAAACAAATCATCTTGACAGGAAGAAAATCTTACAAAATGAAGTTTATATGCCTTCTGCTCTTTACAGACATTTTAAATTTGAGAAACAACTCTAGAGAATTATTGGAATTTTATTCTTTAAAAATAAAATGGCCAAATATCTGTAAATAATCGTTATACTCAGACTTTATTTATTTTAATATTTTAAGAAGATATAGATGATAGATAGATAAATAGACATTTTCCTTTTTCCCTTTGCCAAGTTTCCCATCATTTAGAAGATAGTTAAACACCCATTCTAATAAGAGTCAGTTTTACCTTTGATTTCATCAACATATGTTTAGGTCAAACGAGCAACTCCTTCACATTCATTCCTTAGTTCTATCCTACAGATGTTTAAATTAAAAAGAAAAAGTAATTAAAACATCACTTTATCTGTGCAGTGACATATTCCTAGTTATAAAAACTACTGACCAGTTTTATCTGGTCACATAAGTTTTCAATTCTTTAACATTGCCACTCAAGAAAATATCACTGATAAGAATTTGACCTGAGACCTACACAGTAATGTGATAGTTTACTTTCCCTGAATGGACCTTCTTCCACTAAAGAAAAATACCAACTGGTGAGAGCTGAGATGGAGAATTCTAAAACAAGACTGTTGTGCTCGCTTCAGCAACACATATACTAAAATTGAAATGACACAGAGAAGATTAGCATGGCACCTACACAAGGATGATACACCAAAGCAAGACCATCACGTTGAATTTTCAGGCTACGGTATACTGCCTGGGCATCCTTAGACAGGTTGTGTAACTACCTGTGGTTGAGTTGCCTCATCTCTAATCGCTGATGGTAAGAGTCCCTGCCTCATAGGATTTTTACAGTTAGTAAATGATTTAATATGTATGAGGATTTTAAAACCATGCCTAACATATAGTAGCACTGTATAAGCATTAGCTCTTTTTGAAAATATTTTTGATATTTTTCTTCATTTGAAGAATAAATGTATCATCCTTGAATAGAGCTATAATTTTGTTATGGGTACCACAGTAAGTAACCAGAGGCAACCTCAGATTCATATATGAACATCTTCCACTAAACTAGTAAAAACACTAGCTTCTGCAAAAACACTAGGACAACTAAGTCCTAGTGAAAGTGTTCAGTATAAGCTATAAGTAATACTCAGGGCTTTATATCCCAGTATTTCTATACAATAGGTTTGTTTTTCCTATGCAGTAAGTCATAAAGAGTAAGGGTACCTGAAAGGAAAATAAAAATAATTTCCAATTTGTGGAGTTCAATTTAAGGTGTAAGGACATACACAAATATTCGACCTGTATGGTTTTGTTTCCCACGTGATTTGTCAAATATGCTCTTTTCCATCAATGCCCTTAGCAGTAGTGCTTTACTACAAAGTAGATGAGTCAATTGGCCCAATTGTAAAAAAAAATTTGAACAATACTGAGTATCCCGATTTTATCTGATGTGCATCGTATAAGATCTAATAGTTGAGTTTGTATGATAGTTGTGGTCATTTTAAGATTTGCGTTAAATTTAAGTTGCTTTAGAACTAGGTAGCAAAGAGCATACTAACAGTCATGACCTAATCTGGTTTTCTGTCAACCTCAGCATCCTAATCTCGTGCTACTTCTTCCTTTGCTCACTAAACTTTAGCCACACTGGACAATTTTTAGTTTTTCAAATGAACTATTGTCCTTTCTTCCACAGAGATATAGGATGAATATTATTTCAACTGCCTAGAATAGCCTTCTTCCATCTTTTCTCCTATTCAGCATGTCTCTATTGGGATATAATATTACCTATCACTTCTTTCAACCTCCAAAATACATTGTCTTCACATTGTATTATCTTTTTTAAAGATTCTATGTATGTATGTATGTATGTATTTATTTATTTATTTGAGAGAGAGAGAGAGAGAGAGAAAGCACAAGTAGGGAGAGGGGTTGAGGGAGAGGGAGCAGCAGGCTTCCCATCGAGCAGGGAGCCCAGTTTGGGGCTCAATCCTAGGACTTTGGGATCATGACCAGAACCAAAAGGAGACACTTAACCAACTGAGCCACCCAGGCATCCCTCATTATATTATCTTATACCTGCTTATACTTTTGTTGTGTAGGATTAATTTAACATTGTAGTTTATTTTTTTCATGACTTCTTCTCCAGTAGACCATAAACTTCATGATGATTTGGACCTTGTTATATGCTCACTTCTGTTCTCTATTGAAATGACATTGATGCCCTCACCTCAACAAAATGTGTACTGATGTTCTATTCTTCTCTTCTGACTTTTGACTAATTTGAAACGGTCATCTAGACATTTCCACTCATTATGGTCCAGACGGAAGTCCTGACCTGCTCCCATCCCACATGAATTCTCCATTAGAGATGAGAATCTTCATCTCTTACAAAGAGTACTTCCATTCACCTACTGGTCAAGCCAGAAACCTGGAAGTCATCCTTGATACCTCCATTTTCACACCCTCGATTTCTAAATCATCATTAAATCCTGTCCTCTGTATGTAAATAGGTCTACATGTCTTCTCCACAATCACCACATGTATCATTCATGGTCCTCTCATAAAGGAGGCACCCACTTAGAGTGGGTAATATGAAGGAAATGTTTAATGAAAACATATTTAAAAGATAGGGTAAGTAGGGTTTGTGAACCAATCAGAAATTCTTCAAGACCTCACAGCTAGGAGCAAGCAACAGGAAGCTGTTGACAATGTAAGCTGAAAGGACAAAGGGAAGAGTTACTGGAAACTAGAAAGGCTAGCTCTATGGTGAGAGAAGTCTAAGATTAACCATGTCCTCTGATAGAAGAGCAGAAGTCAAGGCACAGAAGGAGCAGGGGAATAAAAATTGAACTTCATTCTGTTGCCAACCTCTAATCACAGACTGGTATTTCCCATAAGCTAAACCAAAGTGGAATTTAAAAGACAAAAACAAACCCTTGATGTCATGCATAATCATTAGTATTAGGGGGGCCATAAGGCATGGACAGAACAAAGTGAAAGTATTCTGCACACCATCTTTCTCCTAGCCCTTATTGTTTTTCTTACCTGAACTATTGCAATGATCCACTAATTGGTTTACCTACTTTCTCTGTCGCAGACACCCGTATTCAATTCATTCTCTTACAGCAGTAAGGATTCTGTTTTTGGAATGAAACGTATATCAAGTTTTTCTGTCAGTATTTATCTTTTACTCTCGAACTTCTTGTGTTAAAATTATTTAGCTTTTATTTAAAAGTTTAATTTTCTTAATCTTTTCCCACACTAGACTGAGTTCTGTGAAGGCAGGCATTACCTATTTTCATCTTTGAGTCCTCTATCAATGTGACTAGAACACACAAAGTACTAAATAAATATTTGATGGATTAATAAATTTAAAAAACAGATTTGTATTTTTAAAAGCTTCCCAAGAGGAACACCTGGGTGTCTCGGTCAGTAAAGTGCCTACCTTAGGCTCCAGTCATGATCTCCTGGTCCTGAGACACAGCCTCACATCCTGATCAGCAGGGAGCCTGCTTCTCTCTCTCCCTCTCCCCACCCCCTTCCTGACCCCTCCCTTGCTTGTGCTCCCCTTCTCCATGATCTCTCTCTATCTCAATTAAATAAACAAATCTTTAAAATCTTCCCATACGATTGTAGAATTAAAGGAAAATAATTATTGGGACAACTAATCTAATACTCTAGGTCATAAAAGAGAATAATTAGTAAAATTAATCCTTACCCATTTGATTCGGTTATTATATGTTAAATAGATGTATTCATAAATGTGTTCACAATGTGTTCATGAAATGTGTTTCTTTGCTAGGGCTTGGCTAAGTCTATTTATTTTTTTTTCTAGTTCTTTTTTCTCTTTCAGATATCAGGTTTAACCTTCGTTACATAAACCAAATATTTCTCCCTTTTAAAAGCTCATATATGAACAACTTCATGGTGAACCAGTTTACATCTAATCCTGGATTTAAGGAGACGCAATACTTCCCAAGGAAGTGTTTTAATGCCTTCTCATTATCCAATAGTATAGAAGAAAAAATTCTTTTCTACAATTTAAAAATGTAACATTTTTGTGTATTTAAGAACTACCATAGGACTGATTCATTTCATTGAGTATTTTAATGTTAAATTGTTGTTTCTTTTCCTTTGGATCACAGGCCTGGAAGTTCTACATACCTGGCTCTGAACTTTTTCCATTTATTTCTGATAATTTTTTAAATAAATTGTTTCCATCTCATTTGATATAAAGCCAGTATTTTCTTATCGGAGTTCAGATGCTTATATACGTTTGATATACATCTGCCTGCTGTAGTATTGAATCAATTCCATTTCTGTGACATATTCCCTAACACTGCCTTTGCCAAGAAATATTCACATTTCAATATTTACTATTTTGATAGATTAATAATAAATTGGTTAACTATTATAGTATTTTGGGACATGAATACCTTTTGTGATCTCTATTTTAATAAAATTATTTCAATAAACTTATGTGATAAATAAGGAAATATATATATGCCTGTAATAAGGAAATATATATATATATATATATATACACCTATGTATGTAACTAAGAATACTTGTGTTTCAGCATAGAGATGAATAATGGCTATATATTTTATCTCATTCCTCCACTTGAAAACAAAATGTAAGTCAAATCCCTAATTTACTGAAAATGATTGTGTAAACAGCAATTTATTAAAGAAATTTTCTTATCTTCTGCATTTAATTTTGAAAAGGGCACTAGCTCTAACACCTAATCCCCAGTATTTCCATTAGCAAACTGCCCTCCCCTGTGTCTGTTGTATTAACATCCATCTAGATTGTAATCAGATATTTGTGTAATTATTCTTGGCAAATTTAGAGGTTGCAAAGCACAAGATACATATACAATTGTAGTGGCATGTTTTTATTAGTGAATTTATAAAACCTGGGGTATTTCTTTATTAAAGACCCCTAATAGGTGAGTTCTATACTTAAGATAATACCACTCAGAAAAATTATTACCCCAAATTTTTATTCCAAATTATTCAATTGCTACCTCCTCCTAAATGCAGATATTACTGATATTTCTGCTTCTGTCACTGTTTATTCTATTATGAATTTAAGAGTTAGATAATTTGGTTTATTCCACAGTCCCGAATTGAAATGAAGCATGTCCATCTCATCTTTCCAATATGATTGTATTTTCCACAAAGACAAGGAAATGTCTGATGTCCTTTGTATCTCTCATGGTTTCTAGCCTGGTTCTAGATATGAATAAATATTCAATAATTATGTATTATTTTTCCATATATTTATGCAATCCTGATTGACTGTTATGGTATATTATACAGTTTATTTACCAACGCTGGAGGTGATAAACTAAAATCAAACCTCTCACATTTACTTAAGGAAAATCTTAAGAATCATTTACTTAGGGAATCTATTTTACCAAGTCTTTTCTTTGTGTTAAATGTGATCAATATATCCTGACTGCTAATGGCAGTAATAAGATTACTATCATTATCAACCTCCAGACTTCAAAAATGAGAGGAAATAGAATCTTGAAGCCAGGTGCTATGGGTCACAGGGGTAGCGGGATTAGAAGATAGCCCCTCCATCTTACCCTGCTCACCTGTGTGGCACAGGTAATGATAAGTGAGAAGGTAGCAGCCTCCAGACAAATACTGCAACTCCAAAATGTGACGGCTCTTTTATTTTTATTTGTGTTATCATAGACTTGATTACAATTTTAAATTAGTAAATAAATATTTATTGAGTATTGCTAAATTAACATACTATGTTGAAATTTTATGGGGTATTATATTATTTTTCTCAATTTTAGATTTTTTAGCTTTTATCCTTAACCTGATCTTGAGAATGAGTAGTATAATTTGGCGTTCTAAATTGACATATCTATCTACATTACCTTTTATTGCAAAATCTACATTCTAATCTTAGGTAGTATGCCCTGTTTTAAAATGAACCAAACATTAGGTCGTGGGGAAGAAAAACCTTTAGGGGAAAATGCTAAAATATAGCAGCTAATATTAGTGCTTACTAATACTTGCTTATCTAGAAGTGTTAAAACGGAAAGGTTTTCCAGCCATTGTAAGATGTTACAGTGTTAATCTACATTTCAATAAGATATTTAAAGGCAATTCTAGAACTGTCAAGGACCTGCTCTTAAGCTTGAGAGAAACTTACAAAGGAATCTGACAGTTTCATTTTATGTGACATGAAAGCATTATTTTATCAAGAAAATGTTACCAGTTCCTCAGACATTTGAGCACTTTACACTGCAGATTCTCAGAAAGTTCCACAGATACTCTCTAGTGCATGGTGTTAAATATTACCTATGTAAAATATCCTAAGATATAAAATTAAAGGAGTGGTCTGAATAAGCAAGGGTTCCTCTACTTCACTTGGTTCTATCTCAAAATTATAGCAAAGTCAGAAGCTTTGAATAAATCACTCATTTTTGAAAATCCCAAACTTTGATGGAGGGATTTAAAAGTATATGCTAAAGTATGTTTAAATGTTTGTTAAAGGCTTACAAACTAGAAGAGAAACATTTTAAGCAGCTTTTGGATGTTATAATACAGACTTGATAGAAGTAGTACATTCCTGGTTTGCTACACTCCTAAAAATAAGAAAAAGTTTGTGGGTTTTTGTTTTGTTTTGTTTTCCTCTGAGACGGCAAAGAATTTTTGACCCAGATAGCCCAAAGTTCTACAGAGCTGGGCACAGATAATGACCTCTAACTTCTAATTATTTTGCATATTTTCTCTTTTCCTATTCTATCCCTTATTACAGTGTTTCCCAAAGTATAGTGAGCTTATCACTGACAGTTGATGAGTTGAGGCAATGCATGAACAGATTTTATTATTTAAGAATTGAGATAGTTACCCATTTACTTTAACATACATTATATAAAAGATAATCAACACATTAAAAATACCTTAGATATTATTACTTGGGAGTAGAGGTAATATTTAGGTAATATAAATATTCAAGATTTTGAAAAGGAGTTGATTTATTTATAAAGTTATTTAAAATAACTACTAGTGTACATGGCACATAGCTATGGCAAAAAATGAAGGTGGGACAGAAATGTCTAACTAAACCAGGGGATCCTGGATGGTTCAGTGGGTTAAAGCCTCTGCCTTCTGCTCAGGTCATGATCTCGAGGTCCTGGGATCAAGCCCAGCGGCAGGCTCTCTGCGCAGCAGGGAGCCTGCTTCCCCCTCTCTCTCTGCCTGCCTCTCTGTCTACTTGTGATCTCTCTCTCTCTGTGTCAAATAAATAAATAAAATCTTAAAAAAAAAAATGTCTAAACTAGAAGAGACACTGTCCATGGTACTCACTATTCTCATTCTTCTCAAAGACATGTTATCTCATTCTGAATCCTAGTAAAGCTTTTATTCTTTGCAAGGTTCTGATATTGTCATATAAATATCTTCAGCTGTTTCCAGTGACACTGTATTCCAAAGCAAGCCTTTTACTAAATCATTAAGTCTGATGTCAACAGCTGTGTGATAGTAGGAAATAACACCAGTAAAATACTTTGTCTTTCATGTACTTCATCAATAAAAACTATTAATTTTCCAACAATTCTCCCTTTCCACCTTGGTTTTGCAATTTTACATTTAACCATTAATTAATCAAATGTGTAAGGAAGAGGGATTTTATTTACTTGTTAAGAGAACTTGCATCCCTAATTCATTTACATATTCTTCCATAAGTTTCCATGATGCATTCTAACTCCTATCAGTGACTTCTATATAGATTAATCTTTTAAAAATACTCTTTTACTGAAGTTCATTAAATATTTTAACAGATTTGTGGATAGCAGTTGCTATATCTCAGGCTTGATGTAAATACACAGATTATCTCATTTATATCATCTCCTTATACCAAGTCTACTAAACACAGATCAGAACAATGAGACAGTAAAACATCAAAAGCCTTGTGGTCCCTCTGGGAATCACACTGGTTTCAGTACCCTTAACTTTTGCCACTTCATTACAATATTTTGATATACAAATCTAATATCAAGACTTATAGTGAATCTTCTTTCATATTTATCTTCAGCACTTGACAACATCAATCACTCTCTTAATTCTGAATGCCTGTTTTGCTTGATTTTGTGATGCTCACCATATTGATCTCCTTTTCACTTTTCTCAAAAATTACATTCTCCTTTGCTGATTCATCTGCCTCTTATTGCTTTTATGAATGAGCCTTGCACAGGTAGCATAATTGGCCTTTCTCTATGCTCACCTTGTGTATTCATTATTTAGCATATTTTTGATATCAACTCAATACTTGGGACAACAGAATGAAAATATTATTATCAAAACACTGCTATTACTCTTTGCAGAGTTACTGGTGTGATTTTTCTCCACTAGCTTGGGATACTAAATCATATCCTGTTTTGTTTTTAAATTAATCACTTAGGTTTATATATTTAGTAGAAACTATAGCTACTGCTTATCTTATTTAACTGTACTTCCAAATACCCAAAGGGAGAAAGCTAGTAAATCATTCTCAAAGAGAGAACTAAGATCATTCTTTCAGTGGCAATGGTATTATTAGTAGTGTAGGTGCCTACTTAGGTCAAATGGCACTTCCGTGCAGGCTACTTAACTTAAAATTTAAGTTAATATTAGTTTATGCTCAAAAGTTTAGTCATTCTTACATGAACATAAACACTAAGCAAAAGTCTCAGGCCCTTCTGCCTCACCCAATATGAACAGCCATCCTCTGCCTTTGAGCTCAGGGAACGACTCTGGACATCAACTTCTCATGTGATTATTTCTTCTCTAAAGATTTAATATGCTTTCCAGGACAGCAAAATTTAAGTAGAAATGTTGTAGTCAATGAATAGAGAAGCCTAATGAGCACTGGTTCTCAAAAAGGAGTGGGTTAGGGTCTTTGTCACTGCCTTTTGAGAGACTCAGGGACCGCTATATAAATGTAACAAATTTACTTCCAAATAACACAGAGGTTTGGTGGAGGCAAGCCACAATCCTCTGAGTCAATGGGATCCATACAAATGTTGAGGGAAGAATAAAAGAATACCGGTTTCACTATGCCAGAATGTATTTGCTTAGTATCTCTTAGCATTATCCCTTAAAAATAAAAATTAATCTCTTTTTGTTAGGTATTCTATTAGAGTTTGCACATTAAGTGAGGCTTGTATAAGTAGAGGAAAACATTGCTATTTCAACTTCTTGTTCCAGAGATTTTATCTAGTGAGAAAACAAATTTTGATTAAGAAGCATTTCATTAAAAAAAAAAAAAGGAAACAGTTCATAAATGATCACCATTATAAACCAGGTAAAAAATAGATAAAATGGGGGCACCTGGGTGGCTCAGTCATTAGGTGTCTGCCTTCCACTCAGGTCATGATCCCAGGGTCCTGGAATTGAGCCCCACATCGGGCTCCCTGCTCAGCAGGGAGTCTGATGCTCCCTCTCTCCCTCCCCCTGCTTGTGTTCCGTTTATTACTATGTCTCTCTCTGTCAACCAATAAATAAAATCTAAAAAAAATAGATAAAATCCTCAGTTTGTGAGGTTAAGATGAATTAAAGGATGAAGGAGGAGAGTAAAAGAACAAAGTTTTTAAAAGAAGAGGACAAGTCATGAAACTTGCTGGAAGACTAGAGCCTGTGGAGAAATATTGCTTGTTGAAAGTTTCTAGTCATAGAAGGATCTGAGTACTTTCAAGACATTCAAGAATTAGAATGTCTAGGGGAGCCCAGGTGGTTCAATCCGTTAAAAATATGATTCTTGGGGGCGCCTAGGTGGCTCAGTCGTTAAGCGTCTGCATTCAGCTCAGGTCCTGATCCCAGAGTCCTGGGATGGAGCCCTGCATCGGGCTCCCTGCTCAGTGGGAAACCTGATTCTCCCACTACCATTCCCTCTGCTTGTGTTCTCTCTCTCGCTGTGTTTCTCTCTGTCAAATAAATAAAATCTTAAAAAAAAAAAAAAAGAATATGATTCTTGGTTTTGTTTCAGGTCATGAATCCCAAGCCCTGTGTCAGACTTCAGCAAGGAGTATGCTTGAGATTCTCTCCCTCTCCCTATGCTCTTCTACCAGCCACAAAAATAAACAAACAAATAAATAAATAATAAATCTTAAAAAAAGACTCACCTTCTGCCACATGTTTTTTTTTTCTCTCTCTCTCTTAAATAAATAAATCTTTAAAAAACACACACAAAAAAAAAAGAAGAAGAAGAAGAAAGAAAAAATTTCCCCACCCAGTATCTTATGCCAGGGAAATTTGGGAAAATGACTCAGTTTGGCTTCCCCCACAAACAAAGCCTACATGGACAAATACTTGTGTCCAAGAAGTTCACTTATTTAATATGTAATTCAAGGAAGGAGAAGTGAATAGGGAAAATGAGAAAAGGAAGGAGGAAAATCACAGAGTAATAGCACATCATCAAGATCCTTATTACAGGCCTTTATTCCTTCATGGTCCAGGAGAGATGTACAGGGTATCTACGAAACACAGGAGTCCAGAGTCCTCTGATCACTGGTTCCCATTGGTGGAGGGTCATCCCCAGAGGTCTTAACTATTCCATTCATGGACTGCACTTGTGTCTGGGTTAGTGAGCCTCCAAATCATCGAAAACAATCTTGCCACAGAAAATGGAAAAACACCCATAGAAAAGTGAATGCATGGGTTGGGACAATGGCAGCTTCTAAGGAGGTAGTATAGTTCACCTTTCAGTGGTTGAAATCTATCATGGCCTAGAGGTAGGCTAGAATGGGTAAAGTTATTGTGTGATATAATATGGAATAAAGACTAAACATCAGGACATGAAATGAATTAGTTCAGCAAAAGCAAAAATTCAGAACCTGTGTATCTAGAGGAAACGTCAAGGTCACCATTACCTCTGAAGTTCTACAGAGAATTTATTGAAAACCTGAGTCTTCTCACCTTACCCAGCATGGTGGGCCATCATGAACATCTTCCTTGGATGACATTCAAGGTACCAGGTTGAGTTCAGAGGTAGTCTCTTTCTTCAGGCAAATCTTGAGAACAGAACTCACTAAAATAAATGAAGGAGTGATTTGGGGCAATAGTGTTTCTAAATTTGTTATATATTTAAAGTATTATATTGTGAATATAATTATAAATTACTAA